>BSQZ01000018.1:965535-1318035 GCA_033239005.1 Lamellibrachia satsuma
TGTGCAGTGGGTTATAGGGGATATAGAGGAACCCTTGCACATGTAAGCCTTGTGCAGTGGGTTATAGGGGCTATAGAGGAACCCTTCCACGTGTAAGCCTTGTGCAGTGGGTTATAGGAGCTATAGAGGAACCCTTCCACATGTAAGTCTTGTGCAGTGGGTTATAGGGGCTATAGAGGAACCCTTCCATGTGTAAGCCTTGTGCAGTGGGTTATAGGGGCTATAGAGGAACCCTTCCATGTGTAAGTCTTGTGCAGTGGGTTATAGGGGCTATAGAGGAACCCTTCCATATGTAAGCCTTGTGCAGTGGGTTATAGGGGCTACAGAGGAACCCTTCCACGTGTAAGCCTTGTGCAGTGGGTTATAGGGGCTATAGAGGAACCCTTCCATGTGTAAGTCTTGTGCAGTGGGTTATAGGGGCTATAGAGGAACACTTCCACATGTAAGCCTTGTGCAGTGGGTTATAGGGGCTATAGAGGAACCCTTCCACGTGTAAGCCTTGTGCAGTGGGTTATAGGGGCTATAGAGGAACCCTTCCACATGTAAGCCTTGTGCAGTGGGTTATAGGAGCTATAGATGAACCCTTCCACGTGTAAGTCTTGTGCAGTGGGTTATAGGGGCTATAGAGGAACACTTCCACGTGTAAGCCTTGTGCAGTGGGTTATAGGGGCTATAGAGGAACACTTCCACGTGTAAGCCTTGTGCAGTGGGTTATAGGAGCTATAGATGAACCCTTCCACGTGTAAGTCTTGTGCAGTGGGTTGTAGGGGATATAGAGGAACTCTTCCGTATGTAAGTCTTGTGCAGTGGGTTATAGGGGCTATAGAGGAACCCTTCCATGTGTAAGTCTTGTGCAATGGGTTATAGGGGATATAGAGGAACCCTTCCATATGCAAGCCTTGTGCAGTGGGTTATAGGGGCTATAGAGGAACCCTTCCATATGCAAGCCTTGTGCAGTGGGTTCTATGGGCTATAGAGGAACCCTTCCATATGCAAGCCTTGTGCAGTGGGTTATAGGGGCTATAGAGGAACACTTCCATATGCAAGTCTTGTGCAGTGGGTTCTATGGGCTATAGAGGAACCCTTCCATATGCAAGCCTTGTGCAGTGGGTTATAGGGGCTATAGAGGAACACTTCCATATGCAAGCCTTGTGCAGTGGGTTATAGGGGCTATAGAGGAACCCTTCCATATGCAAGCCTTGTGCAGTGGGTTCTATGGGCTATAGAGGAACCCTTCCATATGCAAGCCTTGTGCAGTGGGTTATAGGGGCTATAGAGGAACCCTTCCATATGCAAGCCTTGTGCAGTGGGTTCTATGGGCTATAGAGGAACCCTTCCATATACAAGCCTTGTGCAGTGGGTTATAGGGGATATAGAGGAACCCTTCCACGTGTAAGCCTTGTGCAGTGGGTTCTATGGGCTATAGAGGAACCCTTCCATGTGTAAGTCTTGTGCAGTGGGTTATATGGGCTATAGAGGAACACTTCCACATGTAAGCCTTGTGCAGTGGGTTATAAGGGCTATAGAGGAACACTTCCATATGCAAGCCTTGTGCAGTGGGTTATAGGGGCTATAGAGGAACACTTCCATATGCAAGCCTTGTGCATTGGGTTATAGGGGCTATAGAGGAACCCTTCCATGTGTAAGTCTTGTGCAGTGGGTTATATGGGCTATAGAGGAACCCTTCCTCATGTAAGCCTTGTGCAGTGGGTTATAGGAGCTATAGAGGAACACTTCCATATGCAAGCCTTGTGCAGTGGGTTATAGGGGCTATAGAGGAACACTTCCATATGCAAGTCTTGTGCAGTGGGTTATAGGGGCTATAGAGGAACACTTCCACGTGTCAGCCTTGTGCAGTGGGTTATAGGGGCTATAGAGGAACACTTCCACGTGTAAGCCTTGTGCAGTGGGTTATAGGGGCTATAGAGGAACAAATGAGAGAGGTCATATGCTCCTCGAATTTGCAATGTACAATGAGCTGATGCTGGCTAACACATTTGGCCCACACAAAACATCTAGAAGATGGACCTGGCACAGCCCAGATGGTAAACATCACAATCAGATCGACTACATCTTGGTGAAACGGCGCTTTCACACAGGAGTGAACATTGCCAGGACACGAAGCTTTCCAGGAGCAGATATCGGAAGTGATCACGACTTGCTGATGACAACCTTCCACATTCGCCTGAAGAGGATCAGCAAACCAAAGCCAACAAGAATAAAATTTGACATCGAGAAACTTAAGGATCCTGATGTAGCAGAAGCATTCAAAGCAATGATAGGTGGGAAATTTGCAACACTTATCATACTGGATGACAAATATACCGACGTGAACTTGCTGACCAACAACTTCAACAAAATAGTGACCGACACAGCCAGCGAGATCCTTGGAAAACACCGTCGGACAAAGAAACCATGGGTCACAGAAGACATCCTAGATCTTTGTGACAAAAGAAGGGAATTGAAAAGGAGAAAATGTGATCCTGAAGGTGCAGCAAAATACAGAGAAGTCAACAAGAAGATCAAAGATAACTGGATAGCAGAACAGTGCTGTGAAATGGAAGACAGCTTGAGCAAGAACAACAGCAAGAAGGCTTATCAAATAGTGAAAGACCTGACATCAGTGAAGAAAGGTATAACTACTAATATCCAAGACAAATCAGGGAAATGCCTGACAGAAGAACAGCAGATCCTCAATCAATGGACAGAATACTGCTCAGAACTGTACAGCCACAACACCAACGGAGACCCAGTAGTACTAAACTGTCCACAGACTACTGAAGAGGACGACTACCCCATTCTTCGTGAGGAAGTAGAGGCTGCAGTAAAGTCTCTGAAAAAAGGAAAGTCAGCTGGAATTGATAACATACCAGCAGAACTGGTTCAAGCTTGGGGAGAAGCCTTGATTACCACACTTACAACAATCTGCAACAAGATCTGGCAGACAGGAGAATGGCCCACCCCATGGACTCAGTCACTGATCATCACACTTCCCAAGAAAGGCAACCTACAGATGTGCCAAAACTACAGAACAATCAGCCTCATCAGCCACCCGAGCAAAGTCATGTTGAAGATACTACTCAACAGACTCAAACCCCAGGCAGAAGAGATTATCGCTGAAGAACAAGCGGGTTTTCGAGCAGGACGGAGCACCATTGAACAGATCTTCAACCTTAGAATCCTTTGCGAGAAACACCTTCAACATCAGCAAAGCCTGTATCATGTCTTTATAGATTTTAAGAAGGCCTTTGATAAGGTATGGCATGCGGCCCTATGGGCAACCATGAGGAAGTACAACATTGGCTCCAAGCTTGTCCGAACCATTGAACACCTATATGACAATGCCACCAGTGCAGTAACCTTCAACAGCAGCATAGGAGACTGGTTTCGAACAACTGTTGGAGTTCGACAAGGATGCCTACTATCACCAACGCTCTTCAACATTTTTCTGGAAAGGATAATGACTGATGCTTTAGAAAACCATCAAGGCACTGTCAGCATTGGAGCAGGACAATCACCAACCTTCGTTTTGCTGACGACATCGACGGCCTAGCAGGAGATGAACAAGAACTAGTCAATTTAGTGGAGCGCCTTGAGAAAACATCTTCATCATACGGCATGGAGATCAGTGCCGAAAAGACCAAACTGATGACAAACAGCACACAAGGCATCAGCACAGAGGTCAAAGTTAATGGACAGAGACTTGAGGCAGTAACAAGCTTCAGGTACTTGGGATCAATTATCACAGATGAGGGTTCCAAACCGGAGATACTTGCCAGGATTGCACAGACAACAGCAGCACTAACAAGGTTGAAACCCTTATGGAACGACAGAAACATCACGATCAGTTCGAAAATAAGGCTGATGCGCTCCCTTGTCATGTCCATCTTTCTGTACGCTTGTGAAACATGGACCCTTTCAGCAGATCTACAGAAGAGGATACAAGCCATGGAAATGAGATGCTTCCGGAAGATCTTGCACATATCATACAAAGACCATGTTACTAACGATGCTGTCCGTAGCAAGATCAAACAAGCCATCGGACCATATGACGACCTTCTTACAACAGTTAAGAAGCGTAAACTGAAGTGGTACGGTCATGTATCACAATCATCTGGCCTTGCAAAGATTATCTTGCAAGGTACCGTAAGAGGGGGGAGACGAAGAGGTAGACAGAAGAAGAGGTGGGAAGACAACATCAAAGAGTGGACCGGAATGGAGTTCGCTGACTCCCAGAGGGCTGTAGAGAACAGGGAAACGTGTAAGCCTTGTGCAGTGGGTTATAGGGGCTATAGAGGAACACTTCCACGTGTAAGTCTTGTGCAGTGGGTTATAGGGGCTATAGAGGAACAGTTCCACGTGTAAGCCTTGTGCAGTGGGTTATAGGGGCTGTAGAAGAACACTTCCACGTGTAAGCCTTGTGCAGTGGGTTATAGGGGCTATAGAGGAACACTTCCACGTGTAAGCCTTGTGCAGTGGGTTATAGGGGCTATAGAGGAACCCTTCCACGTGTAAGCCATGTGCAGTGGGTTATAGGGGCTATAGAGGAACCCTTCCACATGTAAGTCTTGTGCAGTGGGTTATAGGGGCTATAGAGGAACACTTCCACATGTAAGCCTTGTGCAGTGGGTTATAGGGGCTATAGAGGAACACTTCCACATGTAAGTCTTGTGCAGTGGGTTATAGGGGCTATAGAGGAACCCTTCCACGTGTAAGTCTTGTGCAGTGGGTTATAGGGGCTATAGAGGAACACTTCCACGTGTAAGCCTTGTGCAGTGGGTTATAGGGGCTGTAGAAGAACACTTCCACGTGTAAGCCTTGTGCAGTGGGTTATAGGGGCTATAGAGGAACACTTCCACGTGTAAGCCTTGTGCAGTGGGTTATAGGGGCTATAGAGGAACCCTTCCACGTGTAAGCCATGTGCAGTGGGTTATAGGGGCTATAGAGGAACCCTTCCACATGTAAGTCTTGTGCAGTGGGTTATAGGGGCTATAGAGGAACACTTCCACATGTAAGCCTTGTGCAGTGGGTTATAGGGGCTATAGAGGAACACTTCCACATGTAAGTCTTGTGCAGTGGGTTATAGGGGCTATAGAGGACCCTTCCACATGTAAGTCTTGTGCAGTGGGTTATAGGGGCTATAGAGGAACACTTCCACATGTAAGCCTTGTGCAGTGGGTTATAGGGGCTATAGAGGAACACTTCCACATGTAAGTCTTGTGCAGTGGGTTATAGGGGCTATAGAGGAACACTTCCACATGTAAGTCTTGTGCAGTGGGTTATAGGGGCTATAGAGGAACCCTTCCACATGTAAGTCTTGTGCAGTGGGTTATAGGGGCTATAGAGGAACACTTCCACATGTAAGCCTTGTGCAGTGGGTTATAGGGGCTATAGAGGAACACTTCCACATGTAAGCCTTGTGCAATGGGTTATAGGGGCTATAGAGGAACACTTCCACGTGTAAGCCTTGTGCAGTGAGTTATATGGGCTATAGAGGATACTAAGAACATTGCTCTTGAAAAGGCGTATTTTCGTTTTCTGAAACATTTTCGCAGATTTCCCGATGTTTCTGAATGTAGCAAATGCTTGGCCAGCTTACGACAGTCTTGCGTGTATTTTTCTTTCGGAACTTCAATCGACAGTCATCTTGGATCCCAGGTACGTGAACTCCTCCACCTCTTCAGTGTTTTCTCCTTGTAGTTTTATTGCTTCGTTTGTTGCGCTATTGATCCTTGTGTGCTTGGTCTTTGTTTTACTGACTTTGAGTCCAATCTTTTGTGTGGTGGTGGAAAGCTCTTCTGTCTTTAACTGCATGTCCGAGAGGCGGTGGGATGTTAGGCAGATGTCATCTGCAAAGTCCAGATCCTCTAGTTGAGTTGTCAGCATCCATCTAATCCCTCTCCTGCCTGCACTTTCTACTTTTCGCATGATCCTGTCCATGCTCAGCACAAACAGAACTGGTATAAATAGAAATGGCGAGAGGATGCAGCCTTGCTTCACACCTGTTTTGATTTCAAATGTATCTGTCAGGAAAGCTCTTCTGTCAGGCAGTTGCTGCATATCAGTTGTGTTGAAAAATCAGTATACAGCATTTAGATGATGTTGATAAGCTTGGCAGGAATTCTGTAGTGTCTCATGATGCTCCATAACGACTCCCGATGAAGGCTGTCGAAAGCCTTTCAAAGTCTATAAAATTAGCATAGAGGGGTGTATTCCACTCCTTGTTCTGCTCTAGTATCTGCCTCAGAGTATATATGTGGTCGCTGCAGGATTTCCCTTTCCTGAAGCCTGCCTGATGTACTGCCCCAGTGTCTTGGTCAGTCTTTCTTGAATAACTTTGCTTGTGAGTGATACAAGGGTGATACCTCTCCAGTTGTCGCAGTTGGATAAGTCTCCTTTTTTGTGTAATTTTACTATCAACGCCATTTTCAAGTCCTCTGGTATGTTTTCTGTTTCCCAGATGTCACTGAAGGTCTGTGTCAGATGTCTGGGTGTGACTGTATCTTCAGCATCTCAGCTGTCGCTCCATCAGAGCCTGGGGCCTTTCCACTCTTCATCACCTTCTTGGCCATTTTCACCTCTTCAAGTGTTGTTTGGTCTGTGTTCACATCCACATCTTCCTCAGCTTCTGGTATCTGAGCTGTTTCTGTTGGTTCCAGCCTGTTCAAGATGGTCTGGAAGTGTTCTTTCCAGCTCTCCAATTTCCCTGTTTCACTTGAAACAAGGTTTCCATTTGTATCCTTGACTGGTACATCACTGTTTTTCAATCCACCACTGAGTGTTTTTGTGATCCTATAGAGAGTCTTAGGTCCTGTTTTCTAGCTGCTTACTCAGCCTCCTCTGCAAGTCCCTTCATGAAAGATTTCTTATCTGCTTTAGCCATCCTCTTAACCTCTCTGTTCAGCTCATCACATCTGCTTTTCAGTTTGTCCTTGAGCCATTGCGATCTGGTTGCATTAATTTTCTGTTTGGTCTCTTTCCTTTCTGAAATCTTTGTCCAAGTGTCCTGCATCATCCATTCCTTCCTTTCCTTTGTCTTGTATCCCAGGACTTTCACTCCTGCTTCATGGATTGCGTGACTGAAGTTGGCTATGTTAATTTCTTGTTCTTCCTTAAGGGTGCTAAATCAATTTCTCAGCTCAAGCGGAATGCAGTCTTGACCTCATCATTATTACAAGATCCTAGTCTTGCCCTCTCCTGTCCTCGTTTGGTCTTCCTAGAATTTGATTTCTTTCGAAGCAGCAATCCCACATTGCTCTGAAACTTTCATGTCAGCACTAAATGTTACTCCTAAGTCCTTTTCTTGTGTGGTTCTACCTAGTACAGCATCCCCCATTTTATATTCTTCGTCCATGTTTCCATGTCCTATGTGTATATATTTGCACTTCCCAAAATTGAATAACATTTGCCATTTTTCTGACCATTTAACTAATTTATCTAGATCATCCTGTAAACTTTGTTTATCTGTATCATTTGTAATCTTTCTGAATACTTTTGTGTTATCTGCAAATTTGAGTACTTTGCTAGATATGTCATCTTCTAGATCATTTATATATATATATATATATATATATATATATATATATATATATATATATATATATATTAAAAACAGTATAAGGCCTAATACTGATCCCTGTGGTACCCCACTCAAAACTGATTTCCAGTTTGAAATCTCACCGACGTTTTGTAACAATGTGTTGGTTACAGCCAATGGGAATGGTCATTTTCTATATCCTGACCAAGGGTAAACACCCATATGTTCCTGGTGAGAAATATTACGATGTAGAATCAAGGATGGTAAAGAACGAACCACATTTGTCTGCCGTCAGCATATTGATCCAACTGTTTACAACTGGAATTGCTAATTGATTAGAAATTACTTAACTCCTTTTGATTTAGTGCACTGCCGAGCTTTGGTCTCCCGAGGAATTAAGCGCAATAGAAGTGTTATATTGCATTATACGCTACCATGTAGTGGCGCAAAAAATGGAAGAACAAAGGGGAGCCATGGCCCAATGGAAGAATAAGGGGGCGCCATGGCCAAATGGAAGAATAAGGGGGAGCCATGGCCCAATGGAAGAACAAAGGGGAGCCATGGCTCAACTGTAGAACAAAGGGGAGCCATGGCCCAATGGAAGAACAAATGGGAGCCATGGCCCAATGGAAGAACAAAGGGGAGCCATGGCCCAATGGAAGAATAATGGGGAGCCATGGCCCAATGGAAGAACAAAGGGGAGCCATGACCCAACTGAAGAACAAAGGGGAGCCATGGCCCAATGGAAGAACAAGGGGGAGCCATGGCCCAATGGAAGAATAATGGGGAGCCATGGCCCAATGGAAGAACAAGTGGGAGCCATGGCCCAATGGAAGAACAAAGGAATGTCCAAAATTTGATAAACACTTGATAACTATAATAAAATAGGTGGCTCTAGAACTAATTCAAGGGGAATGCATACAGGTACAAATATTCCTAGATTAACTGTTATAACTTAATAAAATATATAGTCAAGTTATCATGCCTTCTGTTAATGTAACTGTTCTATCTACAGATCTCTTATCAATGGTAGTTTAATCGCCACCTCACTTAGGATATCTAAGAACCAAAGTGTAACATCTAAAGATAAATGTTTCACCAGGTGTCGAAGGAAACAGACCCAAGAAGGGATGAACCCAAGATGGGATGAACCAAAGATGAGTCCCAGATACACTCACCTGTTCACTACCTCAGGTTGATTGCCAACTGATGCCAAGAACTGGTATCTTTTATCTTCACCCCAGAAAAATGGATGCCTGAAAGAACATGTTTTAAATATAATAATTTATTCACCCAAATACAAGTAATGCCAACACAGAAACAACTTGAGGATTGATCACTATAATAAGTCAATAATAAGGACATGTTTTAACAACCAAGTGACTTATAATGCTACAGAAAGAACTAATTTCTCTTTTCTTTTCAAATGTTCAATTTTGAGAGCAATCCACAAGTTTGGGAACAGCTAGCAGCATATCTAAAATGTACAATCAACTACATGAGTATGTAGTAACAAACATACTGAATGTATCATCACTGCAAGAGCTTAAGACTCCTTGCACTACCCAGTCACTTGACTCCTTGCACTACCCAGTCACTTATGACTCCTTGCACTATCCAGTCACTTATGACTCCTTGCACTACCCAGTCACTTATGACTCCTTGCACTACCCAGTCACTTATGACTCCTTGCACTACCCAGTCACTTATGACTCCTTGCATTTCCCAGTCACTTATGACTCCTTGCACTACCCAGCCACTTATGACTCCTTGCACTACCCAGCCACTTATGACTCCTTGCACTACCCAGTCACTTATGACTCCTTGCACTACCCAGTCACTTATGACTCCTTGCACTACCCAGTCACTTATGACTCCTTGCACTACCCAGTCACTTATGATTCCTTGCACTACCCAGCCACTTATGACTCCTTGCATTTCCCAGTTACTTATGACTCCTTGCACTACCCAGCCACTTATGACTCCTTGCACTACCCAGCCACTTATGACTCCTTGCACTACCCAGTCACTTATGACTCCATGCACTACCCAGTCACTTATGACTCCATGCACTACCCAGCCACTTATGACTCCTTGCACTACCCAGTCCAGTACAACTGTTGGTTTCACAAAGTGTTCGTACCTTATAAAGGAACTTATTCCCTCCCCCCAAGGAATCTTGAAATTTGTATGAACCATCCTCATGGGTCTCCGGGAATGTCTACTAAATGTCAGCCCCTTCATGAGAAACTGACGGAGATATATGGAAACAGACAGACAGACAATCAGAGTCACAAAGTACTTTATAAAATAGATACAAATGTCATATTTGTAATTATTCAAGATATTAACGTGCACTGAAATTCTACATGAAGACTGTGGTGATATTCTTGCCTTAGCAACTCTGCTGCTGATGGCCTCTCTGTGGGATCAGCAGCCAACATGTCTGTCAACATATCATAACATATCACATCGATATGCTGAGGATCTATGGAGGATAAGCCAGTTTAAACAGATAGGTTTTTAGTTTACGACAAAATGTTATTATATTACCTATGGACTTAACACTAACAGGGAGCGAGTTCCACAGAGTCTGTGCGGCAACTGAGAAAGCAGGGTAACTTAATGGGTGACTCAATTAGCCCCTTTGGCCTCCCCCTTTGACCTCCCCCTTTGGCCTCCCCCTTTGGCCTCCCCCTTTGACTCACAGACAACAATAAATTTGCCATATGGAGTTTGTTGCGTTGGATGGCAAACTTGTTGGTGTGTTGATAGTATCAACTGATGATGTGATTAGGTGTAGCCAAGAAATAGGCCATCCATTTTGGGCTTACCATGTGAATTAGCTTTGATACATGAACATCTGTGTGTGAAGATGAAGTGTCGGAAATATGCAACATATATGACATGAACGTTGGGTTTTGAGTAATCCAACTAGTGAATCACCTCAGGGTTCAGAGGCACGCAGATGTAAAATAATGATAAATTTCACTTGACAGGGTTACTGGTAGTTAAATGAGGGCGTAGTTTTATACGTTTGTTTGCATCACTTGGGAAATATATTGTAAATACGGCTGAAAAAGTGGTGGATTTTGTATGTATGATATCATTGTGAGGCAGACTGTGGCAGTGTTAGAAATAGTTTCAATGAAACGATATGCCTTTCAAGACAAGTTGACTCTTGTTGCTGTAAATGATTTGTATCTGATTCATAAAAAACTGAAATTGAGCATTGGTTGTATACATAGTTGAGAATTTGTTTAAATGGTGATTAAAGATAATTTTTTTTTCTTTTTAGAAAGCTGTTGCGACCAAATTGAACCAGTTGGGCAAGAGATTCCAGAAAGACTTCAGGAATCAGTTATTTACACAATCCGTCTGTAAACTGTTGCGAACTATGCGAAACATACAAGACCACTATGATGAGCAGTGAGTTCACTTCAATGTCCAACTTCACTTTAATGCAGTGATAAATGATACAAATGTTAACAATTAGTATCAGTGAATGAAATAGTTTTACAATTTTACAAAATATGTTTGATCTTGTAGTTTAAAAGCAAAAGTGGTGCTTGTTGAGATTGCTGTGGCAATTATAATTCACCAGGCACATTTTTGGAGAAAAAATTCTTTTGAGTGTATTCTGAAAATTGCAAATGTTATAGACTGCAAGTATATTTTATTAACAATTTAAAAGCTTGGAAGATCTGAACAAGCCAAATTCTATATGATGCTATTGTATTAATTATAATTTGTTTATTAATTAATTTATGAAATTGTATAAAGTGAATTAAAAAGTATATATTGGACT
Organism: Lamellibrachia satsuma; assembly: GCA_033239005.1. Taxonomy (NCBI): domain Eukaryota; kingdom Metazoa; phylum Annelida; class Polychaeta; order Sabellida; family Siboglinidae; genus Lamellibrachia; species Lamellibrachia satsuma. The sequence goes on from BSQZ01000018.1 coordinate 976,881, forward strand.
ATACAATGTAATTAATAGTTTTATATATTTAAAAAAATTATTAATAATTATGATTAATTACAGTATTTATTTTATTAATATGTTTACATTATCTAATCTTATTAACTGTATTACTACATTTTATTTATACAGTTTATACATACCCGGTATATCATTACACTGCTTCTACAGGTCACCCGGTGCAAAGGCAGATCTAGGGAACACATGTTACCCACACGGATTCTTCAACAGTGAATTACCACACTTGTTCATCATAATCTACAATGTCATCAGGCAATCGACAGGGAAACCAGATGACTGGACAGAGAGAGAGAAATTGAAGGCGTATTTCTCTCATCCCTTGTAGGACCAGTTTTTATTGGGGGGGGGTTTACTGATAGCAACGTCGTAAGTGCAGATTCCAAACATTACGATTTGGGCATAATCGTTACAATATTTGGCCCTTTGTTATGCTATTACGATGTGCGAGTCAATAATTACACTCCCCGTGCCTTCCCAAACAAAACGTTGTGAGTTTTTCCCGTGATGATATTGGCAACAGCCGTTGTTTTCCTGCCCTACCGACCTCTCATAGGCACTGCCAGCCAATCAGCGATTACACACTTTCTAATTAGCATACGTCTACTATAAATGACGTCAGCTTTACTATGCATTCATTCATTCATGCCAGGGCAGGAAATAATCAGCAGGTTTCCAAAATAGTGTTCGAGGGGAGCATTTAAAAAAGTTGTTGTTGTCTTTATGTATGAAATATCGCAATATACAATGCTAATACACACATCTGAGATACAATGAATTGACATTCTTACATAATCAATACATGTTGTATCATTTATTATCGATGACACTTCGGAAATACTAAGAAAACGAACTTTGAATAAAAATGTGATATGTGCAAATATTGACTATTGCCCAATTATCACTCGAGGTACGTATACCTCAGGTTGGAATCCTTGTTGCATGCCACTGGGTGTACGTATACCTCAGGTTGGAATCCTTGTTGCATGCCACTGGGTGTACGTATACCTCAGGTTGGAATCCTTGTTGCATGCCACTGGGTGTACGTATACCTCCGGTTGGAATCCTTGTTGCATGCAATCATGTTTTAAAAAATTTAAAACAGTTCACTTGCTACAAAGTTACTAAGTTCATCTACTGCTCTGCCTTAAACTCTCAACTCAACAAATGCACACACCAACATGGAATGTGAAGTTATGCCCACAGAATACTTGCTTCAATCTGTAAAGTGAATTTGTACTGTACCAGCAATTAGTTTCATAAGCTGCCTCGTATATGCTGCTTTAAAACCATTGCATATTTTGCTGAAAAAGATTGCAACACAGCATTTTTATACAAAATAAACATTTGGAGTTATAGCAGCACGGGAAAATAAACAAGTTTGTAGGAATTGCATAGCATAACAGGTACAGTGATATCACCGTAAACAACACTAAGCCTAAATATAAAAATTTTAAAATATCTTTGTGTCCTAAATTGGTTAGATGTTTAAGTAATGTTATTTGGCACAGTATTTTGTTTTTATTTTGTAGAGTGAGCAGATCACGTTGAAATATGTTCAGATATTATTGAATGATTAGTTTATAATTTAAACATTTAACTTGGTACAAAGTATGTCAATATCGCTATAGCCGATCAATACATACACAAACACCCATAATTGCCAATGTGCATCCATATAATGTGTAGCAGGCAAAAATCAGAATTTGTTGCATATTATTAACAAAACAAATGAATAGTTACTTAAAAGTAAACAAAGAGTTGATTTGAAGTGCACACACTTTATACAAGCAGCACATGAAATTTGTTGTACATATAAAAGATTTAATGTTTTTCCTCCCATGACTGAAGCGTTAAAGTCTGATCGTCTAGTACATCCTGTTTGATCGGCGGAACAGATCTACATGATTTCGCTCGCTCGTGTATATTACGCGTGTGTCTTTTCAAGTGAGAATTGTTTGTGAAGGCTTTACCACAAACGAGACACTGGTAACGTGGTGGCGGACGTTGGATTCCATTGTGACAATACTCGTGTTCAATGAACTGAACTTTACTTCGAAACATCTTGCCACACGTAGGACACATGTGCCACTTCAGCTTCGAGTGTGTCAGTTGATGACGAGTTACACCTGATTTGTCTTTGAATTTTTTTGGGCAGTTTGGGCACTGGAATGGTCGGGCATCTGTGTGCGTGCACCTGTGTGTTACTAAGTAGGGCATTCTTGAAAACGTTTTCCCACATATCTCGCATACGAATGGCTTGTCATCCAAGTGCGTACGCATGTGCATGACAATGTCATTTTTCAACTTGAATGCCTTTCCACACTGTGGACACGTGTGTGGTTTCTCGTCACTGTGAGCCACCTTCTCGTGTCTACGTTGAGTGTCTCTGCGCTGAAACGCTTTGCCACAGAGAGTGCATGCGTAAGACTTCGCTCCAGTGTGTATTGTTTTGTGTCTGCTCAAGTTCGAGATGAACGTGAAAGTGAGACCACATTTGGAACATCTGTATGGTCTCTCTCCTGTGTGCATGAACATGTGACCGCGCAAGGCACTGGGATGGCGGAATGTCTTTCCGCAAATCTCGCATGTTGGCTGCTTGTCTGCTTTCGTACTTGCTGTTTCCGTGCCGTCTATGTTGGCAACTAACTGCGAGATACCATCCACGGAATTATCTTTACTGTTATCAACCTCAGTATTCTCACTCTGTGACTCTGTCTCCTCTGGTTCAGTATTCACCTGAGAGATATTACTGCTCATACAATCTACAACAGAAAAGTCATGTGTAAACTGGGTTGTGATTCAGTATGCACCTGAGAGATATTACTGCTCACACAATCTAGAACAGAAAAGTCGTGTAAACTGGGTTGTGATTTAGTATGCACCTAAGGGATATTACTGTTCACACAACCTACAACATAAAAGTCATGTAAACTGGGCTGTGATTTAGTATGCACCCAAGATATATTACTGTTCACACAACCTACAACAGAAAAGTCATGTAAACTGGGTTGTGATTCAGTATGCACCTGAGGGATATTACTGTTCACACAACCTACAACAGAAAAGTCGTGAAAATTTGGTTGTGATTCAGTATGCAGCTATGCACCCAGGGGATGTTACTGTTCACACAACGTACAACAGAAAAGTCATGTGTAAACTGGGCTGTGATTCAGAATGCACCTGCGGAATATAACTGCTCACAATCTACAACAGAAAAGTCGTGTAAACCAGGCTGTGATTCAGCACTCACCTGAGGGATATTACTGCTCACAATATACAACAGAAGTCATGTGTAAACTGGGCTGTGAATCAGTATGCACCTCTTACAGATTTTCCTTAATGTTTTTGTCTTGCCGGTGTAGAAGACATTCCTTACAGCTTTGTGCATTTTGAACCTGGCTGGTTTTTTTGTGGGATATGGTCCAGTCAGCTGGGCTTGTATCGAGAGATTCAATAAATATATTCCAGTTTGCATTCCTTTTGGGAATGTACAGCAGATGTACATAATCATAAGAGAGTATTTGTAAGTCTTACATATTTCTGTCCCCAGTCTTACAGAGGTGTACAACTCAGTGTTGGCATGTTTGATGTAATGTTTCATGTATACCCTTTAATTTAACCAAATCAAACATCTTTAGTAGTACATGTTATTTCGTCCTAACTACTTATCTTTTGATTACTTACTACACATTAATATTAACGGTTCAAACTTTTGCACAGCCGTTACGACACAGAACAGCAAACAATGTTCAGACTCCTGGCGCATTCTTAATGGTTTCATACCAGTAACTTGACTCTGAATGCTGTATATACTACCTGGGTATACTACCTGGGTATACTACCTGGGTATACGTACCATCATCAAATTCACCTTCAGATGTTTCAGTTTTAACAACATTTCTTGTTTCCTTCACCGGGGCACATTCGTCCTGCTCTCCATAACTGCTCACCCAATCTACAACAGATGTCATGTAAACTAGGCTCTGAATCAGTAGTCACAGGGGACAGTACATAGTAGAGGTATATTCAGTAGTCAAGGAGACATAGCAGAGGTATATTCAGTATCACAGGGGACAGTACATAGGAGAGGTATATCCCATGTTGCCCCAACTTCTTTACTTTTGATTACTCTCAATGAGCAACATAACAGATATTAACACCATTGTGAGTTATTTGTGATATTTCAAATGTTCTTGCAGCCGGTGCATTACTACACAGACGACAAACTGGTGCATCACTACCCAGACGACAAACTGGTGCATCACTACACAGACGACAAACTGGTGCATCACTACACAGACGACAAACTGGTGCATCACTACACAGACGACAAACTCGTGCATCACTACACAGACGACAAACTCGTGCATCACTACACAGACGACAAACTCGTGCATCACTACACAGACGACAAACTCGTGCATCACTACACAGACGACAAACTCGTGCATCACTACACAGACGACAAACTCGTGCATCACTACACAGACGACAAACTCGTGCATCACTACACAGACGACAAACTCGTGCATCACTACACAGACGACAAACTCGTGCATCACTACACAGACGACAAACTCGTGCATCACTACACAGACGACAAACTCGTGCATCACTACACAGACGACAAACTCGTGCATCACTACACAGACGACAAACTCGTGCATCACTACACAGACGACAAACTCGTGCATCACTACACAGACGACAAACTCGTGCATCACTACACAGACGACAAACTTCGTGCATCACTACACAGACGACAAACTCGTGCATCACTACACAGACGACAAACTCGTGCATCACTACACAGACGACAAACTCGTGCATCACTACACAGACGACAAACTCGTGCATCACTACACAGACGACAAACTCGTGCATCACTACACAGACGACAAACTCGTGCATCACTACACAGACGACAAACTCGTGCATCACTACACAGGCGACAAACTCGTGCATCACTACACAGACGACAAACTCGTGCATCACTACACAGACGACAAACTCGTGCATCACTACACAGACGACAAACTCGTGCATCACTACACAGACGACAAACTCGTGCATCACTACACAGACGACAAACTCGTGCATCACTACACAGACGACAAACTCGTGCATCACTACACAGACGACAAACTCGTGCATCACTACACAGGCAACAAACTCTGCATCACTACACAGACGACAAACTCGTGCATCACTACACAGACGACAAACTCGTGCATCACTACACAGACGACAAACTCGTGCATCACTACACAGACGACAAACTCGTGCATCACTACACAGACGACAAACTCGTGCATCACTACACAGACGACAAACTCGTGCATCACTACACAGACGACAAACTCGTGCATCACTACACAGACGACAAACTCGTGCATCACTACACAGACGACAAACTCGTGCATCACTACACAGACGACAAACTCGTGCATCACTACACAGACGACAAACTCGTGCATCACTACACAGACGACAAACTGGTGCATCACTACACAGACGACAAACTCGTGCATCACTACACAGACAACAAACAAACAAAAATAAATTATTGTTCACTTTAATTAAACTAAAATGTTCAATCCAATTAAAAATACAATTACAGATGCGTTATGCAGGAACAACTGTTTTGTCTGTTTATTCCAAAAGTAAAAACTATATTTTTGATGTTTTGTATACAATTTATATAATAAATGTGAAGGACTTGTGTGAGACAGCACTGTTGATAGTTTTTTAAAGCTTCGTCCTCAATTAAATTTTGTCGCTAGTCTCATTTCAAATTCATTCTGCAAAAAATCAAACCTACCTAGTATCCACTGAAACATGCTAGCTCATTTGTGCAACTGTTGTATGTAGTTTTTTGTGTGAAATCACCAGACAAACTATTAAATTACTTAATGTTTGGGCAAACATCAATTGAAGTGAAAATGGAAACACTAAAAAAGGGGTATTTTTTTATTAAATTGACAGCGGATGTTACACAAAGTGTTCACACACTACATATTTGGACATCAACGAACTGGATTCTCTATAGGCTAAATCAGTTGAGGGTGGAGTTTAAGGAAATTTGGCGATATGAAAAAATACTTTATTAATTGCAATAAATGAAATGAAATAATAAAAGAAATTAATTACAATGGCATCTAGTTTTAATAACAGAATCAATTACAGCATTTTGCCCAAATCAATTACAATGACGTAATTGGACTCAGGCCTACCAGCCTGTATACATACCATCATCAAATTCGGCTTGGGATGTTTCCGTTTCAACAATGATATTTCTTGGTTCTTTCACCTGGGCACATTTATCCTTCCCTCCTTTGTCTTTCAACAAATCCTCACACAGCGATGTTAGTCGAGTCAACTGTAACCGTTTTCCAGCCTTCAGGATGCCTGGTATTTCTGAGGGCTGGGGAATCTCTAGATTTCCAGTGTAAATGAACTGTAGCAAGACTTCCCACATGCACTTGGAGATTTTGGGTATGTACAGATAATGCTGACTTAAGAGCAGCTGAGTCTTGAGAACTGGACTGGCAGCTGCCAGAACGCACGTGTGAGCCTTCAAGACATTATCTCCGTCAGCTTGTATGATGACATCAGAGAAGCTGCTGCTTTGTCTCATTTCACATAACGTGTGGCACAGAGAGACACACCATGTCTCATCTTTCTTTGCCAGCATCATCGTGGTTAGGCAGAATAACAACTGTCTGAAACACAGATCAGTGAACATTAGTAGATGTTTCTTTGTGTATATGAAGGCAAGCCCAAATACACAACTTGGCTGACCTGAAACACTGTATACATCACAGAGCCTTGGTGCACATTGCAGCACAAGGGGAGGGGGTTGAGAACTGTTTCTTTGTGTATATGAAGGCAAGCCCAAATACACAACTTGGCTGACCTGAAACACTGTATACATCACAGAGCCTTGGTGCACAGTGCAGCACAAGGGGAGGGGGTTGAGAACTGTTTCTTTGTGTATATGAAGGCAAGCCCAAATACACAACTTGGCTGACCTGAAACACTGTATACATCACAGAGCCTTGGTGCACAGTGCAGCACAAGGGGAGGGGGTTGAGAACTGTTTCTTTGTGTATATGAAGGCAAGCCCAAATACACAACTTGGCTGACCTGAAACACTGTATACATCACAGAGCCTTGGTGCACAGTGCAGCACAAGGGGAGGGGTTGAGAACTGTTTCTTTGTGTATATGAAGGCAAGCCCAAATACACAACTTGGCTGACCTGAAACACTGTATACATCACAGAGCCTTGGTGCACAGTGCAGCACAAGGGGAGGGGTTGAGAACTGTTTCTTTGTGTATTTGAAGGCAAGCCCAAATACACAACTTGGCTGACCTGAAACACTGTATACATCACAGAGCCTTGGTGCACAGTGCAGCACAAGGGGAGGGTTGAGAACTGTTTCTTTGTGTATATGAAGGCAAGCCCAAATACACAACTTGGCTGACCTGAAACACTGTATACATCACAGAGCCTTGGTGCACAGTGCAGCACAAGGGGAGGGTTTGAGAACTGTTTCTTTGTGTATATGAAGGCAAGCCCAAATACACAACTTGGCTGACCTGAAACACTGTATACATCACAGAGCCTTCGTGCACAGTGCAGCACAAGGGAAGGGGGTTGAGAACTGTTTCTTTGTGTATATGAAGGCAAGCCCAAATACACAACTTGGCTGACCTGAAACACTGTATACATCACAGAGCCTTGGTGAACAGTGCAGCACAAGGGGAGGGGGTTGAGAACTGTTTCTTTGTGTATATGAAGGCAAGCCCAAATACACAACTTGGCTGACCTGAAACACTGTATACATCACAGAGCCTTCTTGCACAGTGCAGCACAACGGGAGGGGGTTGAGAACTGTTTCTTTGTGTATATGAAGGCAAGCCCAAATACACAACTTGGCTGACCTGAAACACTGTATACATCACAGAGCCTTGGTGCACAGTGCAGCACAAGGGGAGGGGGTTGAGAACTGTTTCTTTGTGTATATGAAGGCAAGCCCAAATACACAACTTGGCTGACCTGAAACACTGTATACATCACAGAGCCTTGGTGCACAGTGCAGCACAAGGGAAGGGGGTTGAGAACTGTTTCTTTGTGTATATGAGGCAAGCCCAAATACACAACTTGGCTGACCTGAAACACTGTATACATCACAGAGCCTTCTTGCACAGTGCAGCACAAGTCGAGGGGGTTGAGAACTGTTTCTTTGTGTATATGAAGGCAAGCCCAAATACACAACTTGGCTGACCTGAAACACTGTATACATCACAGAGCCTTGGTGCACAGTGCAGCACAAGGGAAGGGGGTTGAGAACTGTTTCTTTGTGTATATGAGGGCAAGCCCAAATACACAACTTGGCTGACCTGAAACACTGTATACATCACAGAGCCTTGGTGCACAGTGCAGCACAAGGGAAGGGGGTTGAGAACTGTTTCTTTGTGTATATGAAGGCAAGCCCAAATACACAACTTGGCTGACCTGAAACACTGTATACATCACAGAGCCTTGGTGCACAGTGCAGCACAAGGGGAGGGGGTTGAGAACTGTTTCTTTGTGTATATGAAGGCAAGCCCAAATACACAACTTGGCTGACCTGAAACACTGTATACATCACAGAGCCTTGGTGCACAGTGCAGCACAAGGGAAGGGGGTTGAGAACTGTTTCTTTGTGTATATGAAGGCAAGCCCAAATACACAACTTGGCTGACCTGAAACACTGTATACATCACAGAGCCTTCGTGCACAGTGCAGCACAAGGGGAGGGTTTGAGAACTGTTTCTTTGTGTATATGAAGGCAAGCCCAAATACACAACTTGGCTGACCTGAAACACTGTATACATCACAGAGCCTTCGTGCACAGTGCAGCACAAGGGAAGGGGGTTGAGAACTGTTTCTTTGTGTATATGAAGGCAAGCCCAAATACACAACTTGGCTGACCTGAAACACTGTATACATCACAGAGCCTTCGTGCACAGTGCAGCACAAGGGAAGGGGGTTGAGAACTGTTTCTTTGTGTATATGAAGGCAAGCCCAAATACACAACTTGGCTGACCTGAAACACTGTATACATCACAGAGCCTTCGTGCACAGTGCAGCACAAGGGGAGGGGGTTGAGAACTGTTTCTTTGTGTATATGAGGGCAAGCCCAAATACACAACTTGGCTGACCTGAAACACTGTATACATCACAGAGCCTTCGTGCACAGTGCAGCACAAGGGGAGGGGGTTGAGAACTGTTTCTTTGTGTATATGAAGGCAAGCCCAAATACACAACTTGGCTGACCTGAAACACTGTATACATCACAGAGCCTTGGTGCACAGTGCAGCACAAGGGAAGGGGGTTGAGAACTGTTTTTTCTCTTAAAAATAAACTATATGTGATCAATACAGTGTAATCTATTGCTATTTGTTTTTTCTATTACTATTACATCCTGAAGGCAAAGTAATATATTACTATTACATGTGAATATATTACTATTACATTTTTCCATCGCAACTATCTGCTTTAGATTTAATATTTTGGTGTGTGTACAGGCATATTATGCTACACATTTTAACTTTCCATTCAGTAGTACAGTAGTTCTCAACAACAACTCATTATTCAAGCTATCATCAATAATCATCAATAATCTACAGTGACAGTAGAATTTCATCTGAATATACACCACAACATGCCAGCCAGTATAATAGGGACTCAAGACGCATTTCAGATTTGCTCAAACCAGATAAGTTACTTTTTTAAGTGTATTCTTTCATCATGTGATATCAAGATCTGTCCTCTGCTGTTGCTCACACACATTCATGGCTTTGTATGCAGTTTATAGTAGAATGCAGTTGTGCTGTGTGACACATCACACCTATTGTCAGTCTGTCAGAATTTTTCCTTTAAACTGCTTCTGCTGACTAAATTATACAAAGAACCAATACAGTTATTTGTGTAAACTGTACATGGCTTCATAGCCTTGGTTGTCTTACCCATTGTCTTTGTAGGCTATTGCACTAACACAAAATAAGCCAGCATTAATCCAATTTGTAATAGAAATGTAATAGCTCAATTACTGTTACAGTGCCTTATATTAATAGTACTATTACATTGTGTTCTATTCCATCTATTACCTGAAAAATATAATAATTATTACAATTACAATGTAATTGACCACATGCCTGTGTGTTATACTTTTATTCTGATAACACAGATCGACTTGGGGTGATATGAAAGTTTGATTCTTCTATACTCCAGGAAATTCAGAAAAAACAATAATACAAGTCGCTTGATAGCTGAACAAAAATGATAGTCGGATGAAAGAAACATAGTTGGATGAAAGACCGGCTAGAGAAGATTGAAGTCATATAGGTTTGACTTGAACTCCGGTCACAACGGATGCACCTGCTGTCAGTGAGTCATTTGCCGCTGCTTCAACTAACTATTGGTTAAACTGGACTCAGCCCCAATTCCACTGTAGTCACAAAGTGGCCTTGCTTATCAGTCTCACGAGAGTGTCTGCACAACCGATTCTTGCACCACGAAACTGACGACATTATGTCAGCCGACCAATCAGATTCAGACAATTAATTGTTCATGTAAAAAAGACTGCTGCCACTTACTACAACCGTATGCACAGACGTTCAACATAATTATCTATTTGTCTCTATAAAATACTTTGTTTCTTTTGTATTCCTTTGTTGTGTTTGCTCTCATGGGTTGTTGTTAATTTGTTATGTGACACTGACAGGTGGAGTGATTGGTTGCGCATGTGTCTGGCAACCAGATCAACCAGGTCTGTGTCAAGTGCAAATTCAATTGTTATCTTACAGGTTCTTACAGGTCTTCAACTGGCTTTAGGCTGTACTGCTTCTTATGCCAGCTCTCACATTTATTGTTAGTTTGGATTGAGCACATGCATCTGACGATTTCCATGATAGGGGTGGGGCAGTGTAATCTAATTTGATTGGATGGTTTTGCCACAACTTGTCTGTTTTCTCCTATAAAGATTGTACTGATGGAGCCCCAACCACAGACTGTGGGAGGCTGTTCCATACATGTGTGCATCGGTGTATAAATGAGTTTTTTAATGTTTAATCAACATCTTTCTTTGAATATTGTTAGGTGGTGACTTCTCGTGTCTGATTCATTGTCCCTCAATGTCACAACATTGGATGAGACTGCTGCACCGCATTTCCCTGTTAGGATCTTATCTTGTCTCCTCTGAGGCAACGGTATGCTAGAGTTGGTAATTTCAGTCTCAGTAAACATTCTTTATATTCAATGACATGTCTTCGAAACCAGGAATTAATTGGGTTGCTCTAATATTAGAGGCCTCTAGCCTAGCCCTAGCCTAGGGCTAAGCTATGGCTATTCTGAACATATTTATGGGAGCGGAAACAAACAAATTTCAACTTAATGTTGGGCATTAAACAAGAAGATTAAACTGTATTGAAGACCCGACACCTTTCGTGGCCAGCAAATGCGTACTACTGTCAATTCTCTTCTATTCTCGATTTGTTTAATGTATCTCGACTCATGTGAGCGATAAAATGTAATGTTAATCTGAACAATAACAAGTAGTTAGAATCCGATTCCAGCCTAACAAGAAGGCAGCATATACTTCGAGATGAGAATTTAGGTACGAAGCAGCAATTATAGGTTCACTTACTTACAATGTGAAAATATTGTCACAAAATATCCCCAAGATCAATCTACTATCTAACCTCGCACCGCCCGAGTGTGAATTTGCTAACGGCCGTTGAAGCGTCGGTGAAACCCGGACCTGGTCCCGGCATGGTGGATTTGTGGCAGATTAAACAAGATTGCTATCCAAGGCATAGGCCCAGATGACAATTGGACAAGGAAGACATTGGCTTAAGGCGAGTCCAACATTTTTAATCTATGTGTAATCTGCCCTCCTGAGATATGTGTCAACAGAGAGTGTACCCCGAAAGTCAAGACGGAAACCTACACGTACCACATTGGTACGCCCCACTTTGGAATACGCCTCAGCTGTCTGGGATCCCTACAAGCAAAAGGACGCCCAACTCCTTGAAAGCGTCCATCGCCTAGCAGCCAGATATATGAACAACAACTACGTGGACAGATCACCAGGCAGTGTAACATCTGTGGTCGAAAATCTAAAATGGACAAGTCTGGACCATCGAAGACGACAGATCCGCCTGGGGATGCTCTACAAAATCAACAAAGGCCTCGTAGACATCAACCCAGCAAATTTATTCCACCACGCTGACCGAAGGACCAGAGGAGCACAACGCCTGCATCAGGAACAAATTCAACACCCTGCCCTCTTTCATTCTTTCTTAATTCCCTCATACGGTGCCTGAGTGGAACCATCTCCCAACCTCTATCTCCTCAGCCCCTTCACTGGAGTCCTTCCTGAGTCGACTAGGCTGCAGTCTCCACAACCTGCAGCCAGTCCTCATCACTCCATAAAAAACTTCAGATCTTGTATATAGATTTTAATATAATTTTTAACCTAAACACCTATCGTTTCCCCAATAGTGGTGCAATATCTTTTAATTGGCTCTGACCGGAACTAGCAATGGACACAGGACTTACGACACCCCTCATGAGTTCAATCCTTCACAGGAAGAGGAAGAAGAAGAACCTTGTTTTGAAACATATTCATGCTGCTAGCAGTTACACAATCTGTAGATAATTTGTTCCATTCATTGATTGTCCTCTGTGAGAACGAATACTTGATATCCTATCTACACTGATCCTTTACTAATGTTACCGCATGTCTTCTAGTTCTATTATCTTTCTTGAGTGAGAAAAAATATTTCTATCAATATTTTCAAAACAATTCAATATCTTAAAAATTTCAAACTGATCTCCTTTTAACCATCTTGTCTCTATGCTTTTTAAACCAAATTCTTTCAGTCTTTTTCATAACTAAGGTCTCTCAGTTCTATATAAAATAAAGACGTGTTGGCCATCTGCCAGGCTCCTTTTTGTGCTGGAATCACATCAGGCGGGGATATCATGAGGTGGCAACAACACCAGGTATTACTGCGTGCATGCATGACCTGCATGATCTGATGAGATGTAGGCCTACTACTTGGCATAGTTAAGGAAGAGTTGTTTGCCCTACTGACAGAAAGGTATGTGAACTGGAGTCACGCATGGGTGAGCAACATCAATGACTACCCATTGATGGACATTCTCCACCATTGGCAGTTGGTGTGTCTTACAATAAGCAGGAATGTTCCAAACGTTGTCTTGTGGGGGCGTGCTGTTTGAGGTCAGGGTACCGATATGTGTAATGTGCAGCACGACATGTTGATGATATGACAGCAGCACCACATGTCCACGGAGTTCATGTCCTCTGCAGGGTTTATGATGAAGTCAAGTTATTTTACATCATTGATGTTTATTATTTATTACAACACATGTCTGGTAAATATGAAATGTTTCTGCATATATATATATATATATATATATATATATATATATATATATATATATATATATATATATATATATATATATATATATATATATACATCTTAGTTGTCACATTGATCTATGTACACTAAGATAACAAAACAGACAATGGTAATACTACTGCAAGAATCAATCGAATAATGACATCATCACAATAAACACTATCAAGATTAGGTAATTATGTCAATATAGGGATCATAAAAATAATTTCATCCACTGATGAAACATTGATAACATAGAATGTATTCAGCACTTAAAAGAGCCGTGTGTATTGCTACAAGCTACTATCAATAAAAAAATACATGCACAATATCTTAGAACCATGGAATATATACTAATTAATATTTACTAATAAGTATGATCTATCCATCATTTTTAGTTAATTCTTTAGCAAACATTTAAATAAATTTAAAAATATTTATCTTATTTACGGAGGTGTAAAAAGCAAAGATTATGTGGAAATGGCACCCTACAGTTGTCCCGGTCATTAGGTTGAGAGATTTTTGGAAAAGGGATATACTTTTTTAATTTTAAGCATGTCACTAAATGTCTTCTACAATTTACCATGTCAAAGTTTCACAATCGCGGTTGTATTTCCTGTTCATTATAACCACTTATACAAAATTCAACAATATTGGCTATGACAAATACACCACAATCTACCCAAATTCCTCACCTTGTTGTGTGATAATTGTTTTCAAAATGACGTAATATAACACTGAAAAACGTTACAGTTAGCCAAGTGATTAGGTACATCAAATTATCTGAATAAAATCTGCTCTTCTCTGCTCTCAATTTATGATTTATTGTGCTTCTTATTAATATGTCGATCTATACTCATTCAATGACTTTCAACTAACAATAATTAATAATGCTACTGTTATGAACATGCGCGATTGAGCAATAGCACTGCACAATTAAAAGATCGGTAACATTCGACAAATGTCTAGTTGTTATTTAACCTTTATATTATATTTGTTAAACAATTGATAAAAGACACCACAATGTACACACGTACCGGACGTACGCATGCACGCACGTACGAAAAGCAACAACAGTAACTACAGCGCATGTAAAGCGGGAGCACGGCACTATTACGCTTCCTTGTTAATTCTTGCCCCCCTTGCCCGCGTTTTACTTTCCCGTCTTTTAGGGTGCCCCAGTTTCTTGGTAGTTCGCAATGACCCCAATAGGAGGATAAAATGTCGAACGAAGCAGTTTGGTGATTATTTGACGTGAAAACGTAGTCGTACACACCTTGCTAATTTTATATTTCGTAAGTATTTCACGTGTGCCTTAGTTTTAGTTTCTCTAAGTAACCGTTACGGTTGATATATAGAAGGTTTAATAATTAGTGGATCAGAAACGTTTCAAACTTTCATTATCGCTCACGTTCTACTCAAACTGGCAATTTCATAACAATAGCAATTCTTCGACTGGCGCAGACATATGGCTTTCTGATTTCGAACTGGGGGTAGGGTGGTTTTAAAATGTCTGAGCAAACTAGGGAACTTTGAAACCGTCGTTTTTGCTATCAAACGTGGGGTTCCGGCATGGTTAGCCTCGATTATCCAGGCTCCGCGCTGTGGCGCCACCGTTTGTTGCGCACATCTTCGCCTGGAAGTGGAGTTTGGATGTGACTGAAATTATGTGCACACCCAGTTTCTGGGTGCATACATAAGTAGCTAATTAAGATCTCATCCAGGCATTTGGCTAATTCATAAAATAACAGTGAACTTTTTTTTTCAGTATTTTTTATCTATTATATTACTCGTTTGTTTGAACTGTTTTAAGTATTACGATTGGTGATATGTAATGTTTAGTCCGTGTGTCATTGGGTGCATGAGTGTATGTTTGCTAACGCCACAATACTATAAATTCCTTGTACTTGGTAATAAAACGTATCTTATCTTATCAGTTTATATAATACAATTCGAATTAACGTTAGGCCTAGAAAAAAAGAAAATAGTTTCTTGTCCAGACTTTTTTAAAAGACGAGGGAGGCCCTTATTATTTACTATACATGAATTTGTTGCTATTAGTTTCAAAGATGGCAACCATGTCTCAGATGCTCACTGTGGTTGATTTAAAGACATGCTGTAGTTTTATCGATGCAGTATGGAACATGCCGTTGATGCATATTACCATAAAGCCTGCCATTCCATTTCCCAATTGGCAAATACAACATACATGTTAAGTTTCAGAAATGCCAATACGTAAAGCGGAGGGTCTCGGAAAAACGGTGATTTATACGTAAATCAGAGGGCCTAAGAGAACAAAATATTAAAAAAAAATACTTTCCATGACAGTAACAAACATTTTTTATTATCACCAATCACCAACAGTTCATATATGATACAAAAGCACATTATATATATATATTCACAAATAACTCATCAGCTCTAGACATCTAGCACAGAAGAATAACGCCCATGTCGATCTCATATAGAGCATGCAGGGTGAATTTACCATGTATGACAGGCACACGCCTGTAATTTATGAAAACCCTAACACATATCACAAATCTACCAGAAAAGAATAACGTCCATGTTGATCTCACAGAGCATGCACAACAGATACAAGTCTACACATTTTCTGGTGAATCTTCACATAATCCCATGTCGCAACCTTGGCCGACTTCAGAAGATCCTTCTCTAGCACAAAGGAATAGCAAGGATCATCTGTGTTGATTTTGCATGACAGCAGCGCACGCAGGGTGTCGTTGCCGAGCTGCCACCGAGATCAGTGTCAATCTTTCAATACATTGAGAACACACGCTCACTGTCTGTGTTGCTGTGGGCGATGATGTGGCTTTCTGCAACGTAGAGTGACTGGCCGAACTTGCATGGCAAACAATGTCGCTCTTGCCACCATGCGCTACGTTTATGTGCGTGTTGCACACTCTACAGTAGGCAAACGTCGATCCCTTGTCACTGTGGCATATAAACTGCCATTCCGGCTTGTATTTTGCAGCGTATTTCTTCACTGAACTAGCGCTGAACTAGCGAATCAGACCCGCACTTTACGCTTTATAACACTTGGTGCACAGAACACGTGGGGAAAAACAGCCAATCGAAACTGGTATAATGTGGCAAGCCCAGACACATTTGCCGAGACCGAGCGCAAGAAATACGTCACGATTACGTTGGAAGTCTGAGCACGTTACAGAAAACGGCCAATCAGAACCGGTATTGACCGCTTTCTGTTGACCCAGAAAAACTTACTCGAGTCAGCCGGAAATAAAAGCCAATTAGGTCATGCTGAGTTCGGAAAATAACATAGAAAAAAAAATTGTTTTGGTTTCGCTGAAAATCCAGGAGATTGGTTCTCCTTTCCAGGATATTTGGTGGATTTCCAGGAGTCTCCCGGCGAATTCGGGAGACTTAACATGTATGATACAATACATTTTAACAGCAATGGCAATAATAATGAATAAAAACATTTATGTAAATAGAATATGGCACGTACAGGTTATTCCAGAAAACTACTTAAATTGACTAGAAAAAAAGAAGAAGCAAACAATGTTGAATATATTCATGAATGTCATGTGTAGGTTTGGCCATGGTTTCACTTTGTATCACAATCATACAACTGAATGGCATTTATGTTGATTGAGAGTGGTATTATGTAAATGAGTCTGCATAAAGAGTATATTATTTCAACATTAACACAGGAGTTCTCCAAGGAGACCCTCTCGCCCCATACCTACTGGACCAGACATCCTGCCTCACATCTCTCTGACCTGGGTTATGCTAATGACATCACTCTGTTCGCTGACATGATACAAGAAGCAGAACTTTTACTTCATAAAGTAGAAAATGCTTCCAAATCTACTGGACTATTTCTCAATCTCAGCAAAACAAAATATATGCATATCAACCCATCTGCCAATCAGAGCTGGGTCCAATTATGTAATTGTAATTGTAATTGATTACAGCAAAATTGTGTAAGTGTAATTGTAATTGATTATGGTTTAAAAATGTTGCTGTAATTGTAATTGTAATTGTTATATTTTGTATAATTGAAATTTTATTTCAATTACAATCAATTACAGTACGTTTCATATCACAAACTACCTGAACGAATTGTCAATAAAAATATAATTTAAGTCTCACATGAGTTGAAAATCAAGACTAATAATAACACCTGCTTATATATTTATATTTAAGTCTCAGTATTCACTGTCTGGTGGGTACTGGTCAGTGGTGCTAGTGGTGGGTAGCCTTAGCAATTAGCCTTTACAGTAAGTTGGTAACAGCCAGGAAGCAATAAACAATGCACAGACATTCAGTGAAAAGTTGCAGAGTTAGCAAGCCAATTACACCCCTTGTGTTGTGGTGGGTTGGAGACAGGTCAGGTGGCAAGGACCATTTATATGGCCTCTCTTCCCATTCCCAACTCACACAAAGCAAAGGGCAGACCAATTAAGAAAGTCAGCTTAGAGCAGGAGCTACAACCTCAAAGTAAACACATCAAACCCTATTATTAGTATTTTCCAAAGAAAAATTTAAGAAATGTGCACGGATAAATGTCTGCATTGGAATATGTCCTGTAGGATTATGTCTGGATATTGCATTGTATTTTTATATAATAAAAATATGTTTTAAACGGCTATCTTTTTATTTAGTATAATTCAAAGTCACAATTCAACAAAATGTACAAACATTACCGTTATATTTGTTTATCAGTTATGTACAAAATATTGAAATTCAGCAAAACATGCAAAAATACATAATTAACAAATGCTGAATATATTTGGTTCCGCATAATGTAATTGTAATTGTAATTGAAATTGAAACAGTGTAATTGTAATTGTAATTGATTTGGAAAATTATGACTGTAATTGTAATTGTAATTGAAATAATTTTTTTTTTTGTAATTGTAATTGATATAATTTTGTGTAATTGGACCCAGCCCTGCTGCCAATGATAGTGTACACTCCTCAGATGGGAGTCAAATTGAGAAAGTAGAGGATTTTAAATATCTTGTATCCTACACAAACTCACAACATGACATCCAGTGTAGAAAAGCCCAGGCACGGGCGGTAGTTCACACCTTTGACAAAGTTTGGAGAACACCCATCAGAAGATTCACTGAACTGAAGATTTTCAGGATGACGGTTGAACCGATCTTGATATATGGATGCGATTCATGGTCACTAACACAAACAGTAAAAAATGCAATGGATGGCACCTACACAAGAAAGCTGCAGAAAACTCAAAACGTGTCAAGGCACAATCACATGACCAATCAAGAACTGTACAGCTCCCTCCCATGGATCATCGTGAGACATCACTGTTAAATCATGTGATACATCATGACGAAGTAACCAACAAAGTCCTACTCTAGAAGCTCGATGGCCCTCGGAGAAGAGGTCAACTGACAACAAATCTGCAAAACATCCTAGAGAAAGACACGAACCTCAGCGGGACAAATTTACTAACTGCAATGAAGAATCGAAACCACTGGAAGGAAACCATCATGTCACCATATTAAGTGGATGATATAAGTAAGTAAATACTAAAGAGTGTCTTAAACAAGGGGTCATCATTCTTATTTTAGACTCTGTAGAATGTACATACAGCCCTACACCTTGTATGGTGCATAAATAGTGAACTGAGTGAGTCTAACAGTACTTTGGACGGCACATTTTGGAGATTTCTTCACAGAACCAAAAAAACTTGTTTAAGTAATAGTTATTTTTTCAGTAGTAAATAAAAAAGGAGGTGGCAGAAAAAAGGAAGAAGGCAGGGACAAGAAACTAGTTTCTTTTTTTACTTGGTCTTAAACTTTGATTATATTGACACACTGTCTGACTGAAAAGTTAAATCGGGCAAACAATTTTTAGTGTAACATCTGAATAATGATTCCAATTGGTTGGCAGCACTTCACAGGAACGCCTACACAAAATAAAGTGGTGACAGTGGGTGACAACGAAATGCCTCTGCTTCTAGACTTTCTTCTATGTGAATTCACAAAGCCGAGCAATAATTAATGCGAGACAAAAAATGGTGTGAATGCTCCTCTGGCTCTGGGGTTAGGCCATAAATAATTTTCCCGTAGGCAGCAATTTAACGTTTCTTTGGGTTCCAGCAAAATTTGTTTTACATTTTCTTTAATATTTCACAGCACACTTTTCATAACCTTTAACATTGAAAATTATTAAACAAAATGTTCCCTTTTTTACAGAAATGAAACAGTCTATTTGTGACCAAGTGGGATGTCTAATATGAGTTTTGAGCCATCTACTTAACCAAGAAGTCACATATTTTATCCTAAAATTTTTCGCAATAAAATCTGAACAAAAAACTTACTCAAGACTAGTACATTTACTTATTACCCCAAATCAAACAAGTGAAACAACTGCTCATTTATTTAATTTTACATTCACGAAGTGATGCCACAACCATCACTCAAACTGCTTATGTAATTATGTAATGCTGTCCAACCGTTTAGTTTCAACTTGTTGACATTAGATTATTCATGGGATTCTCACTGGCTGCATGCTGGAAGCTGCCAGTGACCAGCGATGGAACTAGAGGCTGGAAGCTGCCAGTGATCAGCGATGGAACTAGAGGCTGGAAGCTGCCAGTGACCAGTGATGGAACTAGAGGCTGGAAGCTGCCAGTGATCAGCGATGGAATTAGAGGCTGGAAGCTGCCAGTGACCAGTGATGGAACTAGAGGCTGGAAGCTGCCAGTGACCAGCGATGGAACTAGAGGCTGGAAGCTGCCAGTGACCAGCGATGGAACTAGAGGCTGGAAGCTGCCAGTGACCAGCGCTGGAACTAGAGGCTGGAAGCTGCCAGTGACCAGTGATGGAACTAGAGGCTGGAAGCTGCCAGTGATCAGCGATGGAACTAGAGGCTGGAAGCTGCCAGTGACCAGCGATGGAACTAGAGGCTGGAAGCTGCCAGTGACCAGCGATGGAACTAGAGGCTGGAAGCAGCGTAGCAGACATTGCCTGTCTGCAGATCTGCTATGCCTACCTTGATGTGTTTGAAATGTCAAAGTGACAGAAACTCTTGTCATTCATTTGCCGTGAACAAAACAGGACAAGCAATAATTTCTTTTTTTGCATGGAATCCTTGTGCCAACATAATAAATAGCTAGACTCAGACAATGGCTGCAGTAGATACATGACTGCTTAAATATGTTTCACCACTTCTGGATAAATTTGAATTACATTGTAATATGATAATTTGGGAAATCTGACGTAGACTTATTTCCAGTATACCCCCCCTTCCATACCCCCCTTCCATAGAGAGCAGTTGTGCAACTAAAAGTAGTCATCTTTGGTACATTTGATAAACAACTTGTTAATCTTTGTTTCAGACGGTTTAGAAGATACACAAGTTGAGATGGTGCTGGCGAAGAAAGACGAGACATGGTGTGTCTCTCTGTGCCACATGCTAAATGAAATGAGACAAAGCAGCTGTTTCTCTGACGTCGTCATTCGAGCTGATAACGGTCACGTCTTTACATCTCACACATGCATTCTAGCAGCAGCCAGTCCAGTTCTCAAGACTCATCTGCTCTCGAGTCCGCATTACCTGGACGTACCCAAGATCTGCAAGCGCATGTGGGAAGTCTTGCTGCAATTCATCTACACTGGAAATCTTGAAATTCAGGATGCCTCAGAAATACCCAGCATATTAGAGACGGGAAAATTACTCCAGTTGACTGAAGTAATTAGTTTGTGTGAAGATTTGTTGATGGACAATATGCAAAAAGCTAGTTGTGTCACAAAAACATACTCGGTTAGCAACAGAGTTGGCACTAGATCACGAGGTAAGTTAAACAAGTAATACATAAATAATAAACTATTCCATTGGGCTTTTATTCGTTTTTGCTTTGCTGCACTTTTTTGGTTCTTTTTATTTTCCATTGTTCCCTACCAGCAACCTTTTCCACTCTTCCCTACCAGCAACCTTTTCCACTCTTCCCTACCAGCAACCTTTTCCACTCTTCCCTACCAGCAACCTTTTCCACTCTTCCCTACCAGCAACCTTTTCCACTCTTCCCTACCAGCAACCTTTTTCACTCTTCCCTACCAGCAACCTTTTCCACTCTTCCCTACCAGCAACCTTTTCCACTCTTCCCTATCAGCAACCTTTTCATTCCACTTTTCATCCTCCTATGACTTTCTCACGTTCGCCTTAATCTTAACGCAGTCTAATGCAAGTATTGATAAGAAGATATGAATTTAAAAAAAAATTATAAATCTGATGAAAGTAGAACAAATGTTGTTAATGCCTTGAGAAAATAAATATGATACAATCTGGAAATTATAGTGATTTAAGAAGTGTCCCCTTTATTTTATTTGATCTGCCCTGACTGTCAGTCAAGTCTTTTATGTCCATTACCCATGCACCATTGGCTGATTGTATACTTGTCAGTCAAGTCTTCCATGTCCGTTACCTATGCACCATTGGCTGATTGTATACTTGTTAGTCAACTCTTCCATGTCCGTTACATATGCACCATTGGCTGATTGTATACTTTTCAGTCAAGTCTTCCATGTCCGTTACCTATGCACCATTGGCTGATTGTATACTTGTCAGTCAAGTCTTCCATGTCCGTTACCTATGCACCATTGGCTGATTGTATACTTGTTAGTCAACTCTTCCATGTCCGTTACCTATGCACCATTGGCTGATTGTATACTTGTCAGTCAAGTCTCCTACATTGTTTACGTGACGACTGGTGAAACAACAACACCTACATTGTTTACGTGACGACTGGTGAAACAACAACACCTACATTGTTTATGACTGGTGAAACAACAACACCTACATTGTTTACGTGACGACTGGTGAAACAACAACACCTACATTGTTTACGTGATGACTGGTGAAACAACAACACCTACATTGTTTACGTGACGACTGGTGAAACAACAACACCTACATTGTTTACGTGACGACTGGTGAAACAACAACACCTACATTGTTTACGTGACGACTGGTGAAACAACAACACCTACATTGTTTACGTGACGACTGGTGAAACAACAACACCTACATTGTTTACGTGACGACTGGTGAAACAACAACACCTACATTGTTTACGTGACGACTGGTGAAACAACAACACCTACATTGTTTACGTGACGACTGGTGAAACAACAACACCTACATTGTTTACGTGACGACTGGTGAAACAACAACACCTACATTGTTTACGTGATGACTGGTGAAACAACAACACCTACATTGTTTACGTGATGACTGGTGAAACAACAACACCTACATTGTTTACGTGATGACTGGTGAAACAACAACACCTACATTGTTTACGTGATGACTGGTGAAACAACAACACCTACATTGTTTACGTGATGACTGGTGAAACAACAACACCTACATTGTTTACGTGATGACTGGTGAAACAACAACACCTACATTGTTTACGTGATGACTGGTGAAACAACAACACCTACATTGTTTACGTGATGACTGGTGAAACAACAACACCTACATTGTTTACGTGATGACTGGTGAAACAACAACACCTACATTGTTTACGTGATGACTGGTGAAACAACAACACCTACATTGTTTACGTGATGACTGGTGAAACAACAACACCTACATTGTTTACGTGATGACTGGTGAAACAACAACACCTACATTGTTTACGTGATGACTGGTGAAACAATAACATGAAAATGTTAAAATATTCTGTTGAACTCTCACAAAAACTTATACAATTTCAGATAAGAATTTTTGTAAAAGAAATTTGTTGATTGTAAAATTCTAACTAACTTAGCTATCAAAATTTCTATCGATTTCTATTAGAAATATAAATTATTAGTTAATACAACTTTTAAAATTGTTATTTACAATGTACCGTATACAGAGCAATCCATTCTAGATGTCATGTGCATTTGGTTAACATATGGATTTTAATCTCTTAGTTTTTCTGTTGCAGCTCGCATGAACAGTAAAACCAGTGAGGTGCACACACAAAGTAAGCCAGATTTACCAGCGACAGATGATTCTGGCAGTAGAATTCTTAAAGACCCAGAAGAAGATGAACTAGAGACAGACACAGTGTACATACAGATTGAAAGTTTGGATGACACCTTGCAGCTGTTGGATGCACATGTGGCGACTTTAGATGCAAAGATCG
This sequence comes from Lamellibrachia satsuma, assembly GCA_033239005.1. Taxonomy (NCBI): domain Eukaryota; kingdom Metazoa; phylum Annelida; class Polychaeta; order Sabellida; family Siboglinidae; genus Lamellibrachia; species Lamellibrachia satsuma. The sequence continues at coordinate 1,000,532 of BSQZ01000018.1, forward strand.
ATACACAGGACATGAAGATAGAGCCTGGGGCACACACAGCTGAGTCAGGAGATAATGCAATGTCAGATGAAGAATCCGTGCCTGATAGCAGTGAGGATAACTCGACAAACGACATCTCTCAGTCAGTGGCTGGCTCATTGAAGAACATTAAAACAGAGAAAACTACTACTTGTAACATGTGTGGAAAGACCTACCGTAAACAAGAGTACCTGCGCGATCACATGAACCAGCACACAGGTGAAAGACCGTATCGATGTTCAGTGTGTGGCCAGACATTCGCCTACCGCTCAAATTGTATCCGCCACAAGCAGATCCACACGGATGAGAAGTCCCACACGTGTTCATTGTGTAACAAGGCGTTCCGGTGCCCGAGCGATTTGTCCATGCATCAGCAACGCATACACAGTCAGGATAAGTCATATGTTTGTCCGCTGTGTGGAAAGGCCTTTGCCGTACGCAGTGCTCTTACTAAGCATAAGCATACCCACATGTTAGACAGGCCGTTCATGTGTGATATATGCGAGAAGACCTTCACGGCGATGTCGAACTTGTTGAGCCACAGACGATCACATACTAATGAACGACCATACTGTTGTAAGGTGTGTGGGAAAGCTTTTAAAGACCCGTCGAACCTTGCTCGCCACAGACACACACACACGAATGACAAGCGACACCAGTGCGTCACCTGCGGGAAGGCATTCCTTCGTAAAGGCGATCTAGCTGATCATGAACGCACACACAATGGAGAAAGGCCATTTGTGTGCGATATATGTGGAAAGGCATTTGGGATTCGCGCGAACCTAGCTAAACATAAGCAAATTCACGATGAAGTGAAGCGCCACCTTTGTGGCATTTGCGGAAAGCGTTTCGCGAAACGTTGTAGCCTCGTTGCACATCATCGTATCCACTTCGACGAGCGCCCCTTCCAGTGTACATTGTGCAGCAAAGCCTTCAAAGAAAAGGCAAACTTGAGAAGACACACACGTTTGCATTCGGATGAGAAGGAGCATAAGTGTTCTGTGTGTGGCAAAGGGTTTAACAGACGGGCTGACATGCTCAGGCACGTGCAAAATAGACATGGTGAAAAGCCATACAAGTGTCTGCATTGTGGAAGAGGTTACATTTCACAGTCAGCTCTGGAGAGACATGCTTGTCTCAAACAGTCTGTCATGAAGTCAGAGAGTGGTTAAGATGTTGACGTTTTGTTAATTTCTTTAAGCAGATTGTATAAGCAACAATAAGAAGAGAATGTGGGACCAATGACTTTAAGCTGATTGTATAAGCAGCAACAAGAAGAGAATGTGGGACCAATAACTTTAGAGAACATTTATTAGTTATTAAACAATGGAGGATGTTACAGACTTTTATTGTTTGTTTTTTGTCTGTGATTAGCATCTTTGTTGTTGTTGAGCATCCTTGCCACCAGGGGCTTCTGACTACATCAGTGCCCCTGGTAGATCGACCTGTTGAAACGTGGATTTTTCATTGCTGTGTTAACTGATAACATTGTTCACTGATATTTATAGGTCTCGCATATGGGAACTTAACTTTAAATGGTAGTGGACCTATCATCATCGGACAGATAATGATGACCATTTTTAAGTTTGGGAGCGGGCGTGTCTAGTTCCCACAAACACGTTGACCAAGACAGGAAATGGGACGAAGTGAAAAAGGATTCCCCGTGCATCCACACTTGGCGTGGAATAAACTGACCAATCCATGTTTCAACAGGTCGATCTGCCATACCCCTGGCCAGCGAGGATGACATTGAATGTAGTCTGGTGTTCTAGCAAAGTTAGGACTTGATCTCAACCATCTATGACATTAAAAAGATAACTCTTTCACTGTGTCTTGTATAGTATCTAGTACACAACAAATTGTAGAATTGTGTAGGTTAACAAAGTTTCTTTCACGTGGCGGAAACATTTCCTATTGGCATGAATTTTCTTATGGTTTAAACTTGTTTGTGGGAAATCTTTATTATATTAAAGGTTTCCCACAAACAAGAACATTTATACCAGTAGGAAATGTTTCTATCATATGAATGAGACCCCATGGACACTGTGTAACTTACGCAATTCAGCAATTTGTTGTGCACGGTGTACACCACCTGATTGAGACCAAGTCCTGACTGCTAGGAAGCAAATTTGTTGTACACGGTGTACACCATCTGATTGAGACCAAGTCCTAACTATGTTAGGAAGCAAATTTGAAGTAATTTTCTGCAATCAGTAAATTAATTTTCTCACTAGGGACCATCTGTGCTCAATAATATGGTAGTTAATGTGGCAGTTTTAGTTGAAATTCAGGTACGGTCAGGTGTACTTGGCTTCACAGTGGACTGATGTTCTCAACAATCGCATTCTTGTTAAAAAAGAGCATCATCTGATTGACATCATGTCGTAAAGTTTACCCATTTGTGTAAAAGTCACTGAATTTCATATTTGCCTTGATAAATATTTTTATAAAAAAAATGTCCTGCTAAAAATCCTTCAAAAAGCAGTAACAGAAAAATCCTTTGTTCATCATTTTGATATTATGGCATAAAATTTCTATGGGTTCTTCCCGGCTGCATGTCGATTATTTATGATGTCAGTTGTTTCAATTATTCAAATATCTGGAGATATCGTCTTTTGTTACCGGTAGTTAACTTCCTACACCAAATTTCATTTTGAAATTAAAAGCAATAATCACAATAAAATAAATTGGACAACACTTTTTGAAACCAACTGAATATGTGTGATTTGTGTGGAATTTTCTTGTTAACATTTGTTTTTACTGTATTGACTGTACATTAAAGACACTTTGTAATTGATATTATATTATTCAGTTTAGTTATTGTGCTCAGACACCTGAATGGGTTTAGACCACAATACTTGTTTTCATTATTACACATACTTACTTAGGGCCATTTGTTCACTGGGACCATGAGCCATTGATGGAAGCTCTCCACTTGTTCACTGGGACCATGAGCCATTGATGGAAGCTCTCCACTTGTTCACTGGGACCATGAGCCATTGATGGAAGCTCTCCACTTGTTCACTGGGACCATGAGCCATTGATGGAAGCTCTCCACTTGTTTACTGGGACCATGAGCCATTGATGGAAGCTCTCCACTTGTTCACTGGGACCATGAGCCATTGATGGAAGCTCTCCACTTGTTCACTGGGACCATGAGCCTTTGATGGAAGCTCTCCACTTGTTCACTGGGACCATGACCCTTTGATGGAAGCTCTCCACTTGTTCACTGGGACCATGAGCCTTTGATGGAAGCTCTCCACTTGTTCACTGGGACCATGACCCTTTGATGGAAGCTCTCCACTTGTTCACTGGGACCATGAGCCTTTGATGGAAGCTCTCCACTTGTTCACTGGGACCATGACCCTTTGATGGAAGCTCTCCACTTGTTCACTGGGACCATGAGCCATTGATGGAAGCTCTCCACTTGTTCACTGGGACCATGAGCCATTGATGGAAGCTCTCCACTTGTTCACTGGGACCATGACCCTTTGATGGAAGCTCTCCACTTGTTCACTGGGACCATGAGCCATTGATGGAAGCTCTCCACTTGTTCACTGGGACCATGACCCTTTGATGGAAGCTCTCCACTTGTTCACTGGGACCATGAGCCATTGATGGAAGCTCTCCACTTGTTCACTGGGACCATGACCCTTTGATGGAAGCTCTCCACTTGTTCACTGGGACCATGAGCCATTGATGGAAGTTCTCCACTTGTTCACTGGGACCATGACCCTTTGATGGAAGCTCTCCACTTGTTCACTGGGACCATGAGCCATTGATGGAAGCTCTCCACTTGTTCTGTTCTGTGCCATCGTTGTTATCTCATTGCAGGTGCAGCCCATCTTCTTCAGTTCTGTTTCCACATCTCGCTGTCAGGTGTTTCTGGGTTGTCCTCTTTTTCTCTACACCTGGGGTTTCTATGTTAGTGCCTGACTAGTGATGGGGGTTTTCTTAGTATTTGATCTATCCACCTCCATTTTTTTTATTAAACGTTAAAAAGTTTTCGTTTATCCTGGGCCAGTTGGAAAAATATGTTCTATGCTTTCACAATTATGTTTCTTCCTGTGTGAAATGACAAAGGCCTACCTTCAACAGTTACTTAACTTTTCGGTTACACTTCTAATATTTTCAAATAAATTGCAATCACACCAAATTACAAATGCTAAAAATTTTCTGATAGGTTTTTTCAGGTAAACTTTGGGATATGAAACAATAGTGTAATTAATCATAATTGTTACAATTACATAACACATCAATTATGGCATAATTTCAAAATCAGAATTGATGGCAAATACAGCATTTTGCCTGAGATCAATTATTTATTAGACCAAGTCACTGTGTTGATGATGCAGTCAAGCAATATCAGTTGATAGCTCTGGCATAGTACGCAAACACTTTACCCTACCCTCTTTAAGGGGGTAACATCAGATTAATCACAGGTGGTGTGTGGCCAGATGTTTCTGCATTATGGATACCTCTAACATCTTTTAAAATGCTTAGTTCAATACCCAAACTAGGCGTGGCATGTTTAGTCAGATATACTGGTTTAAAGTAAACACCTTTTACAATTGTATTTATCAGTTCACCATAAAAGAATAAAATCAGTTGAGCCCAATTTGGCATAGGTGTCCGACCACAGTTAGATGTATGGGTGTAGTGCCTACAAATGTGCAAACAAGCCAATTTAAGTTATTTTATTTGCCAAGAAGTTAATGTGTTCAGCCACCAAGGTTTGTACATTTGAAATATCAAACCTTTGGCAGTGAGATGTTGCCTTATGAAGTAGAACTGAAAACTCGCAAAAACGCAAAACTTGTTCAGCACGTTTAGTCCTGGGGTTGTTCTGGAAATGTTGGATCTCGTTGCACCCCCCGCCGACATAGGTTTTCATAGTTGATAATTTAGGCCACCAACGTAAAAAAACAACTGTGGTCTGAGCCCCGTAGTCTTCGCTCAGCGTCGTCATAATCAAAGTTTGGCGTTTCTTCTTACAAATTTATTTAAAGGAAGTTGCACATAAGCCTACTTTAGTTGACCTCACATTTTGAATAGTAACTTTTGAAGTACTATATATGGTATTAAGTATCATTCACTTGACACAGCACATATTCGCATGCGGACATTTGTTGCTGGTCGGGTTTTCTAATGTTATTTCATATTATCGCTCACTCCATAATCAGTTTTCGCGATTATTGACATTTCTTTCTTTCTTTATAATACTGTAGATGTCTCGATCGAGGAATAAACTCTACAGGGGAATAGTGTGCGGGGCGAGCACTTTTCCAGTGATTAAAAAGCAGCAGGTATAATAAAAGTTAACTGCAGCTGCGTAAGCTGCCACCGCGTCCCAACACCGTAAGTTGTAACAAATGACTTCGACGAAACGGTATAATGTTGTTTTAGAAAGCGATATAATTGAACGTAACGCAGAAGATGTTGGCGAACGAATCGAACGTATGACATTGTACAGTTTAAATTACCCTTGTTTGAACTTCCATTGGTACACATATCCATATTCAGTAACATTCATCAGCTAATGAACATACCGTGTCCTTGAACATGCCTTGAACGGGTTTGGGGCACGGAGCTTACATGTTCACATATAGCCCCCAATCAGTGGTTATGACAGTAATTTTTATATTTTGTTTTGAAGCTGCTTACTGTTAGTGCATTGAAACAGTACTTGTACTATTGACTTGTTGTGTCTTCCTGGATGGGGGGTATGGTTTAGCTTGAATAGTCTCTTGGTGTCTATGTCAGTAAATCCATTAATAATCTTGAAAACTTCGAGCATATCAGCCCTTTTCCTCCTTTCTTGTATAGACAGGAGGCCACATTTTCACAATCTTAGATAATATGGGAGCTTAGAGATTCCAGTGATCAATTTCTAATTTGTCTATATCTTTCTGAAGATATGGGCACCGTGCCTGCTGGCAGTTTTCAATGATGGGTCAGACCAAGGTGATGTATTTTGATGCTTTTCGTGCTTTTGTCTGTGTAGGTCCCTGAATTGTCCCTAGGATTCTATTTGCTTTCTTGACTACATAGTTTACTTCCTCCTTTACTTTCAGTGATTTATTAATGTGTATTCCTAGGTCTTTCTCCATATCTAACGATTATATACGTTCATCCCTCATAACATAGTCATAGTTCAGGTTGTTGTATCCAATGTTCAGGCATTTGCATTTAGTGAAGGTGAACAATAGCTGCCAATCCTGACTCCATTTATACATAGAATGGAGGTCTTCCTGGAGAGTGAAAGCATATTCAACTTCACGAACTTGCCTCAATGTTTTGTGTTATCAGCAAACATTACAGGGAGCTTTCTACACACGTCACTACCATTACTTAAACAGTTACACTGGCTTCCAGTTTCTTATCGAATTAATTTTAAGCTGTGCACTCTGACGTATCGTTCTCTATCTACACAACAACCACCCTACTTGGCTAGTCTCCTGCATCTTTCAAATATTCCTAGGCAGCTAAGATCATCAATTTCACAACTTATTGTACCTAAAACAAAACTTAACTTGGGTAAACGTGCTTTCTCTGTCGCTGCGCCCAGGGTCTGGAATGAACTCCCCATCACTTTGAAAACATCAGAAACTATTGCTATTTTCCGAAAAAAAATCAAGACATCTATTCCAAATTGGAGTTCCACCATAAATGTTCGGTTGTCCCTCATTCTGATACTGACTTTCGCGTGTCCCTGTTCACGATTATGCTTAATGATTCTGTTTTGTTGCCCTCTGCGCTCAGGTTCCTGAGGATATAGGTGCCATAGAAGTTAACTATTATTATTATTATTTATAAAGATAACAAATAACATTGGGCTGAGTATAGATCCCTGTGGTACACCACTGATCACTGCCAATCTGACTCCAGATCACTTATGTACACCCATTGCTTTCGATCTGTTAGCCAACTTTCAGTCCATCTGTTGGTTTTAACCGTAATGCCACGAGCGGTTAGTTTTGAGATGGGTCTACAATGAGGGAACGTATCAGACGCTTTCTGAAATCCAAGTAGATCACATCGACTGGATATCCTTTGTCAATATAAGAAGTCACTTCTTCTAGAAACGTTAGCAGATTACTAAGACAGCTTCTTTTTGGTCTAAGACCATGTTGTGAGTTTATAATCAGCTCGTGTTGGTTGATATTTCAGGTATGGAATCTAGAATGAAGAATTCCATCACCTTGCACACTTGTGAGGTTAAACTAATTGGCCGGTAGTTTCCTGGCTTGGAATGGTGTCCTTTTTGAATGACATTGCATCAGGCCAATCTTGTGGTACCTGCCCACTTTGAAAGCTCTTTGTAAACAATGCATTCAATGGCCTGGCAAGTTCTTCAGCACATCTGTTCAGCACAATTGGGAAAATCTTATCTGTTCGTGGAGATTTGGATACGTTTAGCTTCTTAAGTTTATTGCATATTCTCGACTCCTCAAAAGTGATACTATTTAATTTCTCTTCGCTGCTTCCTTGAAACATCTTAACCGGGTCTGGAATTCTGTCCAGATTCTCCTGAGTAAACAGTGTCGCGAAATGATTCTTAAATTTTTTTTGCCGTGTTGAGGTTATCATTGATAACTATGTTACCATGTACATCTTCAATTGGTCTTAATATTTCTTTCACTTTTAGTTGTAATCTGACATATTTGTAGAAGAACTTTGGATCTTGTTTGATGTTATCCGCAGTTTTCTCCTCAAGTTTCCTCTTTGTTTCGCGGACCAGTCTTGATGCTTTGTGTTCTGCTCTCTTGAACTTTATATAATCTTGGTGGATCTTTGTCTCTTTGTATCCGTTCCACCATTTCAGTCTGTTTTTCCTACCTCTGTAGATCTCCTTGTCCCACTGTAGTGGCTTGTTGCTTCTATTCCTCCTAGCTCTGTAGATCTCCTTGTTCCACCATAGTGGCTTGTTGCTTCTCTTCCTCCTGGCTGTGTAGATCTCCTTGTTCCACCGTAGTGGCTTGTTGCTTCTCTTCCTCCTAGCTCTGTAGATCTCCTTGTCCCACCGTAGTGGCTTGTTGCTTCTCTTCCTCCTGGCTCTGTAGATCTCCTTGTTCCACCATAGTGGCTTGTTGCTTCTCTTCCTCCTGGCTGTGTAGATCTCCTTGTTCCACCATAGTGGCTTGTTGCTTCTCTTCCTCCTGGCTCTGTAGATCTCCTTGTCCCACCGTAGTGGCTTGTTGCTTCTCTTCCTCCTGGCTCTGTAGATCTCCTTGTTCCACCGTAGTGGCTTGTTGCTTCTCTTCCTCGTGGCTCTGTAGATCTCCTTGTTCCACAATAGTGGCTTGTTGCTTCTCTTCCTCCTAGCTCTGTAGATCTCCTTGTTCCACCATAGTGGCTTGTTGCTTCTCTTCCTCCTGGCTCTGTAGATCTCCTTGTTCCACCGTAGTGGCTTGTTGCTTCTCTTCCTCCTAGCTCTGTAGATCTCCTTGTCCCACCGTAGTGGCTTGTTGCTTCTCTTCCTCCTGGCTCTGTAGATCTCCTTGTTCCACCATAGTGGCTTGTTGCTTCTCTTCCTCCTGGCTCTGTAGATCTCCTTGTTCCACCGTAGTGGCTTGTTGCTTCTCTTCCTCCTGGCTCTGTAGATCTCCTTGTTCCACCATAGTGGCTTGTTGCTTCTCTTCCTCCTGGCTCTGTAGATCTCCTTGTTCCACCATAGTGGCTTGTTGCTTCTCTTCCTCCTGACTCTGTAGATCTCCTTGTTCCACCATAGTGGCTTGTTGCTTCTCTTCCTCCTGGCTCTGTAGATCTCCTTGTTCCACCATAGTGGCTTGTTGCTTCTCTTCCTCCTGACTCTGTAGATCTCCTTGTTCCACCATAGTGGCTTGTTGCTTCTCTTCCTCCTGACTCTGTAGATCTCCTTGTTCCACCGTAGTGGCTTGTTGCTTCTCTTCCTCCTGACTCTGTAGATCTCCTTGTTCCACCATAGTGGCTTGTTGCTTCTCTTCCTCCTGGCTCTGTAGATCTCCTTGTTCCACCGTAGTGGCTTGTTGCTTCTCTTCCTCCTGACTTTCTGTTGAACAATTTTCTCTCTGCGTAATTTACTCCTGAGGTCAATTTGTCAAAAATTTATTTTATTGTAGATATTCCTTCATGCCTACATAGTCACTGTTTCTGAATACTATGGTCATAGTATTCATTTTTCCAATCAGTGTATTCAGTCCTACATACCATCGTAAACTCTACTATGTTGTGGTCACTTGAGCCAAATGGTTCTGTTACATGGACATTTCTCGCTAAGTTTAGGGTTGTTGTCAGAACAAGATCTAGCACATTTCCACTGCGTGTAGCTGTTTCTACAGGTTGAATCAAGCCAAGGTCCTGTGTCAAGTCTAAATATGACTGTCCTTCTGCTGTTGCTTCAAGTTCTGTCCAGTTTATAGTATTGTGGTTGAAATCTCCACATAACAATGATAACATTATCTCTTTGTTTGACATTCTGCTGCTCACTGGGTACATACAGGAGGTCCATGACTGTGTACATACAGGAGGTCCATGACTGTGTACAAACAGGAGGTCCATCACTGTGTACATACAGGAGGTCCATCACTGTGTACATACAGGAGGTCCATCACTGTGTACATACAGGAGGTCCATCACTGTGTACATACAGGAGGTCCATGACTGTGTACATACAGGAGGTCCATGACTGTGTACATACAGGAGGTACATCACTGTGTACAAACAGGAGGTCCATCACTGTGTACATACAGGAGGTCCATCACTGTGTACATACAGGAGGTCCATCACTGTGTACATACAGGAGGTCCATCACTGTGTACATACAGGAGGTCCATCACTGTGTACATACAGGAGGTCCATCACTGTGTACATACAGGAGGTCCATCACTGTTTTATGTATTTCAGTGTCCACAATTCCTGTTAGTTTAACAAGATTTAGCCAGATTTAACATGATTGCCATCTCGAACAACAAGTTCCAGATGGCAAGTGGACAAGGAAGCCATTGGCTTATCAAGAGTCCAACAATTTTCTCATCTATGTGTAGCCCGCCCTTATCAAATATTAGTCAATTCTATTTTTAAACATATTCACACTACTAGCATTAACACAATCATTTGGCAGTTTGTTCCATTCATTTATCACCCTCTGTGAGAAAGAGTACTTTCTCATGTCCAACCTACACTGCTCCTTAACTAATGCTGCTTTGTGTCCTCTGGTTCTACTGCCTTCTTTAAGTTTGAAGAACATAATCCTATCAACATCCTCATAACCGTTCACTATTTTAAACACTTCTATTTGGTCTCCTCTTAGTCTCCTGGTCTCTAGTGTTGTCAAACCACATTGTAATAAGCGACTTTCGTAACTAAGGTCTCTCAATTCTGGAATCATTTTAGTTGCTCTTCGTTGTATTCTTTCTAGCTTGTCTATGTCTTTTTTACGATATGGCCTCCATACTTGAATACAATATTCCAAATGTGGTCTAACTATTGCTTTGTGCAGGGGTACAATTAGATGTTTCACCTTATATGTAATAGTTCTCCTAATTAGCCCCAGAATTTGATTTCCTTTCAAAGCAGCAATCCCACATTGCTCTGAAACTTTCATGTTAGCACTAAATGTTACTCCTAAATCCTTTTCTTGTGTGGTTCTGCCTAGTACAGCATCCCCCATTTTATATTCCTCATCCATATTTCCATGTCCTATGTGTATACATTTACACTTCCCAAAATTGAATAACATTTGCCATTTTTCTGACCATTTAACTAATTTTTCTAGATCATCCTGTAAACTTTGTTTATCTGTATCATTAGTAACCTTTCTGAATACTTTTGTGTCATCTGCAAATTTGAGTACTTTGCTAGATATGTCATCCTCCAAATCATTTATATATATTAAAAAAAGTATAGGGCCTAATACTGATCCCTGTGGTACCCCACTCAAAACAGATTTCCAGTTTGAAATCTCACCATCTACTATTATTCTCTGTCTTCTGTGTGTAAGCCACTTTTCTATCCCGTTAATTACATCATTACCTATTACATAATTTCATAAAGAAATAGTTATATAACTCATTCATTTTATTATTACGAGTGTCTTCCTGATGCTGAGCCTGGAACTTCTATTTTGTGAAAACAGTCATTGAATGGCACCATATCAATGGGCCTCAAGTCCAGGCAATCAGTAAATTCAGCTGTCTGTCCTGCAGCCAGCCAACAAAGCCAGTTAGATTTTATGGGCACTCACCTAGTGTAGACAATAGTGGCTCCTTACGACACATCAGTATTACTTTAGATGTAGATGTTTATGAAATAAGTTGATAAACATTGTTTCATCAGATTTATCTGCAACCAAAATAATTTTTTATCAGTGCACCATTAAAATGAAAATATATGGCATCAACTGACTAGAAGCTACAGTAATTACTACTTTTTAAATAAATGACATTTACTGGTTACTATCAAAATCTTCGGTAAAACATTTATTAGTTTCATAACTTTCATTGTACATTTTATTTTGGAGCCTTAAAAGCTGGTTTGTATCTACAATTCATAATTTATGTAAATTTGTAAAGCACTAGGTAGTTTTTCATCATCATCATCAATCCCGTAACCCGTAGTGTCGTTGGGGCACCACCGATGACCTTGAAACCAGCTGTCTCCACTTCTTCCTGTCGTCTGCCGCCCTTTGTGTCTCTGAGAAGTCCAGGCCTGTCCACTCTTTGATGTTGTCCTCCCACCTCTTCCTCTGTCTTCCTCGTCTTCTTGCTCCCCTAATGGTGCCTTCCAGGATGGTCTTTGTCATGCCGAATGTTCGTGAGACTTGCCCATACCATTTCAGCTTCCATCTCTTTACCGTCGTTAGGAGATCTTCGTAGGGCCCGATGGCATGTTTGATTCTGTTGTGGACCTCTTTGTTGGTTACATGGTACTTGTATGAGATCAAGGATTTTTTTATAGCACCTCATTTACATGGCTTGTACTCTTCTTTATGGTTCGGCTGTAAGAGTCCATATCTTGCATGTTTATAGAAATATTGACACGACAAGTGATCACATCAGTCTGATTTTGGATCGAAGGGTGATGTTTTTATCTTTCCATATTGGTTTCAGTCTTGTCATCGCTGGTGTTGTCTGGGCAATCCTTGAAATCATCTCAGGTTTGGATCCCTGTGACAACAATCATGAATAGTTGACAAGCTTTTCAGGCAATTTCCAAGCTGATTAAAAAAATAATAGTTATAATAAATAAGCCAGGACAATGCACAAAAAAACTGATATTATGGAAGATGCCTAGTTGTTTATACTCGTTTGACTGAACGCAGTTTGACAAACCATGTTGTATCGTGTTACAGCCTCTAAGTTGTATGTAAACCAATGCGTGAAAAACCACCAGTATTAATTGTCAAAATCCATATTTCAGACAACTTTCCGATGCAACAGCTGTGAATATGACAATGGCCAAGACACCTGAGACATGGTGTACGACTCTGTGCCACACATTGGACACGCTGAGAGAAAGCAGCACTTTCTCTGATGTGATCATTCGTGCTGACAACGGATACATCTTCAGGGCTCACACGTGCATTCTGGCAGCTTCAAGTTCTGTTCTCAAGACTCAGTTACTGAGAAGTCAGCACTATCTGGACATACCCAACATCTCCAGGCGCATGTGGGAAGTTTTGCTACAATTCATCTACACTGGAACTGTGGAGACATGGGATGTTGCAGAGATTCCAGGGATCATGCAGGCGGGGAAACAACTTCAGTTGACTCAACTTCTGTCTGTGTGTGAGGACCGAATGAAGGGAAGCGCACAGCAAGACAAATGTGCTGCCAAAGAAGTAATGTTCCAAGGTAAGTTTTGTGGTATGCACAATTACCTATCAAGCCATTACTTCATCCAAACAACCAACATATTTACATTCATTGCTCAGTCTTGGGTCATTCCATGTCAAGTCAGTCAATGGTCAAAATGTTGATGGCTCAGAATTTGCCTAAACCTTAACCAATGAATAAGCAGCTATACACTTCTGCAAAACAACTAAGGATTTGCAGATTGTGCCTGTGTTGTCATATAATGTGAATGGGGTAAACGCATTAAACGCACCCATTATTTTTATCTGTTTTCAGGTGCGTCTAACTTGAACAGTTTTCAAGCTATATATCTGAAATTTTCTGAATATGTAGACATATTGGTGCAGATGGGACAATACCAGACGCATTGTTGTTTTACAGTACAATCTCCAAACTGCTACCACCTATTGCCAGGGATACTGGCAATAACCTATTGCCAGGGATACTGGCAATAACCTATTACCAGGGATACTGGCAATAACCTGTTAATTCAGTAGGTTCCTAGTTGCTACATTTTCAGAATAATTCAATGTACTGTAACACAACAATGAAGTCCTCAGAATTGTTTTGATGCTCTTTTCTATTTTCGTGCAACCTGTATACCCGTTGTCCTTTGTCCTATCATTCTTGAATGTTTGCATAGATAAACTGTATCAATATGTCTACATCTTCCGCAAATGTATGAAGCTTGTAAACTTCTCATGTTAGAAGCACCTGAAAATAGATAAAAAAAACTTTTGCTTTGGTGCACTGCTGAAGTTGGATCTCCCAAGGATTAGTGTTGGAAACTGGTTTGATTTTCATAATTGATCGTCGGTTTGGCCAAACTGATCAAAGATCGATTATATAATCGGTTTATGGGCAGCCATTGTCAGAATAAAGCAAAACGAATTTTGCCCTGCAATCAGATAATCATGGAGTGTCTGTAGATTGTTGTCGCAGAGTCATTTATCATGGCAGAGCCAAACCCGATGACGACCAATGCCGTGGCGACTGCGAAATCGCAATGGCAACTTGCTGAATATTCCGTTCAATAAAGCCTGCAAAGTCATTCTGTCAGAATTTGTATATATAATAAAAAATTAATAACCTGATTCAGGAATACTGTCATCAGTTTGCCGAAACATTGACGCAGAAACTTGAACCAGTACGAGCAGACTTTTTAAAACATTGCGAAAAGAACTTGAACGCCAACCAGGCCAAACCTTAACAGCTCTGGCCCCAATAACATGTGTTTAATATTGTGATTTTCATTCACTAAATTAAATCGTTTAATTTACATCATTTGAAGGCATATATGCCAATCACAGAGCTTTCCTCCAATACTACGTGGGATAATGAAGTAGTTCATCTGCATTTTTGACCGCACTCGATGTCATTATAACTATTAACTTGATGCCATTATAACTATTAACTTGATGCCATTATAACTATTAACTTGATGCCATTATAACTATTAACTTGATGCCATTATAACTATTAACTTGATGCCATTATAACTATTAACTTGATGCCATTATAACTATTAACTTGATGCCATTATAACTATTAACTTGATGCCATTATAACTATTAACTTGATGCCATTATAACTATTAACTTTCCTCAAGAACGAAGTTCAGAATTAATGGTTTTATACAACAGAAAATAATCGGTCACACAAGATTGTGATCGATCAATTGAACCAACCAATCATCGACAAAATTTATTAATTGGAACAACACTACTGAGGATTTTAGTGCAATATAAGTGTTTTATATTGTGTTGTATTGTATTGTATATCGCAGTCATTAGCCAGGACAAACTATGAGCTATGAAGTTTGAACACCTAGCATTGGTCTGTGGTTTTAATAGTTTGGTGCTGTGATACAAATTACAGAGTACAATTACAGAGAATCATAAAAAAAGTCAGTTACAATTCCAACACTTAAAAAATCAATTACACTTATCAGTTACATCGCTTCAAAAATCAGTTATAATTATGGTGCTTCAAAAAAGTCAATTACAGCGCTACATAATGGTCAGTTACAATTCTTGTTCTGGGATTGGGTTCAATTACAGCGGTCAGTTACAATTACACAGCCTCATAAAAACTCAGTTACAGTGTTCAAAATTAATTATACTGTAACTGTGATTAATTACAAATTATGTAAAATTTTACAGTTGAACCAGTTAACCCAACCCAGATTCTGTGTTTTGAAGAGTTCACTGCCGTGATATAGCATAATTACTCAGTAGCAGAAATGTCCAGGATACGTTATTAGCTGCAGACATCTAATATTATTCTGTGTCTTGAATAGTGTTCAGTCACTACAGTGGTATGGCATAACCAGTACATTATTCTGTGTCTTGAATAGTTCAGTCACTACAGTGGTGTGGTGTGGCATAACCAGTACATTATTCTGTGTTTTGAATAATTCATTGGTGTGATATGGCATGTGTGTTAGGTTTTAACCAATTTAATATTATATATTTAACAGATTAATTTATATATATTACTATGTACTTCAGCATCTATATGCGCCTCATAATTGACTATATATATATATATATATATATATATATATATATATATATATATATAAAAATATATATGGCACTAAACAAATGTTATTATTTTATGTTCTTATTTTTATTTTTCTGTTTTAGGTCGGAGGACATGTGACATCACTCAGGAAGAGACTTCTACTGGTACGCCTGCTAACAACAACCCTGAGGTTGTAAACCTTAAAACAGAAAAACTGGATATGGTCACATGCAAAAGTAACCTACAAGTATCAAATACGTCTACAGATGGACAGGATGCAGAATCAGGGGCAACATGTGCAGAAACATTCAACTGTTGTACACCATTAAATGAGGAAACTGAACCCAACAACCAGAAGGATTGTGGCAATGATGCGTGGCAAGACACATCAGACTGTGTTAACAAGGACAACGTGGAAGCAGACGTGCAACAAAACAATGTGATCTCTTGTAACTTGTGTGATAAGACCTTCCATAAGCCCGCGTCGTTGCGCCAACATATGTACCAGCACACGAGCGAAAAGCCACACATTTGTCACGAATGTGGCAGTTGTTTCTCTCAGCGTTCAAGTCTGAACAGACACAAGCAGTTACACACGGGTGTAAAGCCGTACAGTTGTTCTATGTGCAGCAAGGCATTTTTCCGAGTTAGCCACCTGGTCACGCATGAACGTCAGGTGCACTCCGTAGAGAAACCGTACAAATGTTCGGATTGTGATGAGGCGTTCTCAACAAGAAGCGAATTGGTCGTGCACGGGCGTACACATGTAGAAGACAAACTGTCATCGTTCAAATGCAAAGAGTGTGAGAAAATATTCACGACGCTGGCACATATGGTGAGACATGAACTGGTGCACTCTGGTGACAGACCATTCACGTGTGATGAGTGTGCAAAGACATTCAGACACCGATCGAACCTGTGGCGACATAAATGCACGGACCACAAGCACACTCCCACGGGAGGCATGCCATTCGAGTGTTCCATCTGCGGAAAGAATTTCAGATTGAAATCGAGTTTGGCAAGGCACGAGGAAATTCACAGTGATGTGAAGCGTCACTTGTGCGTCGTGTGTGGCAAGCGGTTCACCAAACAGCTTAATCTCGCAGCCCACAGTCGCACACATCTCGACAAACGACCATACAAGTGTTCGCTATGCGATAAGGCCTTCAAGGATGGGTCAAACCTGAGAAGACATAAATTGACACACTCGGACGAGAAACCCTTTTTGTGTTCCGCGTGTGGGAAAGGGTTTTATCGAAAGGTAGACATGATGGAACACTATCATCGCAAGCACAGTGCAGAAAAGCCATACAAGTGTGTAGTGTGTGGGAGTGGTTTCCTTAGTCGACGGGATCTTAATAGACATGCATGCTACAAACAGGACTTTAATGTGGTGGAACATGTACAGGCAGGTCATGGAACCAGCTCAGAAGTTGTAGGAGCTGGTACAGTAGAACAGGAACATGTGGAACAGAGCACTGAGCCGTCATCTCAATCATTGAACTTTGACGGTGTTGAGATGTTGGACTTAGTAGACGTGGAAACAGTTAAAATAGACGTTGGATGTGACAGTGGAACACAGTACGCAGAACAGACTTCCGAGCAGTCGTCACAACCAATGAGTGTAAACACGATTCAGATACTGAGGTTTGTGATTTAAAAAATGGAACATGGAGATGTTTTCTCAGCATTTGCATTCTTCAGTTAAATCTGCCTGTTTGAGACTCATTTCACACACAACAATTTCTAGTATCCACCATGACATAGTAGCTCGTTTGTACAAATGTGTTATTTAGTTTTTATGAAATCATCAAACAAAGTAGTAAATTAAATTTGGTTCAGCCTAACCACAATTTGGTGGGAAAAAAATTACAAAAGTAACTATTTGTAGCTCACCACTTTATGCTATTGCATAACCATAGGGCTTTTCACACTTTCTACCTACCTAAAGGCACATCCAAAAAGCAGGCCTCAGGTCTATTACATTGCAATTTTATTACTATTACTTAGTTTTCTTTCTATTACTATTACAAGCTGAATGCAATGTAATACATTACTGTTACATTTTAAGCTATTGCTATTAAATTTTTTTCATCATTTATATGAAACATTTTGGAGTATTGGTGTATATCATTCAGTTACTATTTCAGTAGTAGTGTAGTTTGCAACAATAACTCCTTATTCAAGCAATTATCTGTGATTAATTGGTCTTGTTGGTCTCTTTCTTACACTCTCCATTTTGATATGTGCTAAAAAGTCAAAGCTAAAGCTGTGTTTAACAGATACTCGTGTTCACACAGAGTTGGACCAAAAGTTGGTTTTTGTTCAAACATTACCCAGCATGGCAGAGCATGGAGCTACAATGATTGATCCAGATGTTAAAGACAATTGACTGAGTGCTGGAGTCCAATAACTGATCATCAGTGAATGAATGGCCAGCATGTAGGGCCATCTATAGGCTTGTGTGATAACTGATCACCAGTGAATGAATGGCCAGCATGTAGCGCCATCTATAGGCTTGTGTGATAAGTGATCACCAGTGAATGAATGGCCAGCATGTAGCGCCATCTATAGGCTTGTGTGATAAGTGATCACCAGTGAATGAATGGCCAGCATGTAGCGCCATCTATAGGCTTGTGTGATAACTGATCACCAGTGAATGAATGGCCAGCATGTAGCGCCATCTATAGGCTTGTGTGATAACTGATCACCAGTGAATGAATGGCCAGCATGTAGCGCCATCTATAGGCTTGTGTGATAAGTGATCACCAGTGAATGAATGGCCAGCATGTAGGGTCATCTATAGGCTTGTGTGATAAGTGATCACCAGTGAATGAATGGCCAGCATGTAGGGCCATCTATAGGCTTGTGTGAAAAAAGGATAGTTGGCTGGGGGAACTGGCTTCAAAGGACCATTGATTGCTGTGCTTACGACTAGTATTACCCCAGAGCTCAAATAAGATCTCATCAGGAACGTCCACCATCAACAATAAGTGTTTTCATAAAATTATATTTTGAATGTTTTCATTAAATTAGATTTTTAATTAGTTTGACGTGGACACAATGTGTAATGTCACCAGAGTAGCCAGACAGCTCAAATAAGAGCTGTACATGGGAGGAACAATTAGATTTTTCATTATTTTGATGTGATTAAACTGAACAATGGTGTTGACACGATGTGCATGTAACCAGATATGTTTCATGTGATTAATAAACTACTTCTGCGATACTCAAATGTGGAATTTTTTTTAACACTGTAGACCTACACTGCTGGTCTGTGTTAGTAACACTGTAGACCTACACTGCTGGCCTGTGTTAGTAACACTGTAGACCTACACTGCTGGCCTGTGTTAGTAACACTGTAGACCTACACTGCTGGCCTGTGTCAGTAACACTGTAGACCTACACTGCTGGCCTGTGTCAGTAACACTGTAGACCTACACTGCTGGCCTGTGTCAGTAACACTGTAGACCTACACTGCTGGCCTGTGTTAGTAACACTGTAGACCTACACTGCTGGCCTGTGTTAGTAACACTGTAGACCTACACTGCTGGCCTGTGTTAGTAACACTGTAGACCTACACTGCTGGCCTGTGTCAGTAACACTGTAGACCTACACTGCTGGCCTGTGTTAGTAACACTGTAGACCTACACTGCTGGCCTGTGTCAGTAACACTGTAGACCTACACTGCTGGCCTGTGTCAGTAACACTGTAGACCTACACTGCTGGCCTGTGTCAGTAACACTGTAGACCTACACTGCTGGCCTGTGTCAGTAACACTGTAGACCTACACTGCTGGCCTGTGTCAGTAACACTGTAGACCTACACTGCTGGCCTGTGTCAGTAACACTGTAGACCTACACTGCTGGCCTGTGTCAGTAACACTGTAGACCTACACTGCTGGCCTGTGTCAGTAACACTGTAGACCTACACTGCTGGCCTGTGTCAGTAACACTGTAGACCTACACTGCTGGCCTGTGTCAGTAACACTGTAGACCTACACTGCTGGCCTGTGTCAGTAACACTGTAGACCTACACTGCTGGCCTGTGTTAGTAGCGTGGCTATATGTTATCAATGTGTACATTGGATTCTTTGAGTAAAGGACATATGCTACTTTCTGTAGATTTGTCTATGTATGTGTAAGAATCATCCATGATCAGGAAGCTGGACTTGAATCCAGGGCCATGTCACTACAATGAATAGAACACTTTGCCAATGGACTTTTTGCCAACATACAACTTGTCAACCAGTTGGGGGACATTTTGATAACCATAATTTTGTTGAACTACTTTTTATATATGGTTTTTGTCTAAAAAATCATTAATTGAAATTAGCCATTACAATAAATTCACCATTTATTGTAATTGTTTGTCTATGTGCATGTGTTGCCACGTGTTAAAAAATGTAGTCTTAAAGGTGCAAGGTCTGATAGTTTTTATCATAAAATCATACCATACACTACAATATAGTATAATAACCTACATCTATTCTAACATCTCGACTACCCAAATGTGTTTTAATTTACCACAATTTGTAAATATAATTTGAGTAAATTTACCATCAATGTTTTTAAATTACGATGGCTTGGTACTGTTGAGTAGAAATCAACAGGAAGTTTCCTTAGTTATTGCCACCCACCAGGTAATTGTTATTGGCCAGCAGTGGATGATAATGAGTTCATTTCAGGTTATGTTACTGTTTCAAACTTGTGTAGCAATCAGCTGTGTGTTATCAATCTAGAGAAATGTAAGTTAATGCACCAGGTAGGTTTTCAGAGGGTAACCTCGGGAATGAAGGAAATAAAGCTACAGGAAAAAAGTCTGGGAAAAAGCTCACAGGGAATAAAGTCACAGGAAAATATTCTTTAAATATATGTATATAATTATTTGTATTTATAATAATAAGTTGAAATACTAAATACAAAATTAAGTACATATTGACCCATGATTACAGATCACAGAAGTGTTTGACTGTTTTGTTAGTGATACTTGAGACGCAACTTTCATAGCTTTGGGTTGTTGGGTTGTTGGTGGTTAAATCCCCCATCTAAGTCAGACTGTGTTGATGGCTCCAATCTAATGTTTAATAAAATATATATATTTAAATAAATTCAAACCAAGCAATAATGCTAAGTACTACACTGTAATGAATTATAATAATACAGACATTATCACTTAATAGTTGTTTGTTAAAATGTAATATTGTTATTAGAAATACTGTATACGTATCCATGGAAAATATTCGTCTTAATCATCATTGTGCACAATTATGATTGGAAATGTGCAAGACTGTACCATTGTAGTTAGTATATATATAGTCTTCAAATAAAATAATGTGACGTTATTTCCTGTGATTTTTTCCTAGCCAAAACTTTTTCCCTCCCTCCCTCCCTCCCTCCCCCCCTTTTTTTTCTACAATTTCTTCTTTTGAAACATTTTTGGAGCCTATTTTCTAAAAAAAATTCTAGAATTTTTTACGTTGCGTAATTGTATACCCAATACACACAAACACCGCCTTCGCGGTTCTGATGGCACCAAGGCGTGACTAATATGCAAATCGCACACACGCGCCATATTTATCAAGCAATCGGTTATGCTGTTTTGATGTGTAAAACTGATTAAAAGTGGCCTAAAACACAATATTTTTAAAGAATATATGAACTAATTTTACTGGAACATGCGGAATGATGTAAGGAATGCATTCAGGTACAAAAATGCTGGAAAAACCGTCTGTATAAAGCCCTAAAAATTTAGGCCCGTTAAGTAAACGATTACCGGATCAGTATTACGGCCTTCTTAAAATATATCAATGACTTGGACGATAATATAACAAGCAATGTACGTAGGGTCTACTGAAATTTGAGGATGACACAAAAGTGTTTAGAAAAGTTAACACTGATGGTGATAAACAACATTTACAAAACGATCTCTAGAGACAAATTAGTTAAATGGTCTGAAAAATGACAGATGTTATTTAATTTTGGGAAACGTATATGCCTACACACACTGACACAGGACACGGGAATTAGGATGTGAACTATAATATGGGAAATACTGTTCTAGACACTAATGTAAAAGAAAAGGATTTCGGAGTAACAATAAGTGGTGATATGAACGTTTCAGAACAGTATTGCAGCTTCAAAGGGTAATCAAATTCTTCTGTTGATTAGGAGAAATATATATTCATTAACATACAAGGAAAAAAGCTAATCATACCTCTGTATAAAGCAATAGTTGAACCACATCTAGAATACTGTATACAAGTGTGGAGACCATATCATAAGAAGGATATAGATACGCTTGAACAAATACAGAGGAGTGCAATTAAAATGACTCCAGAACTGAGAGAAGAATGTAATTTAACAACCATAGAGACAAGGAGGTTAAGAGGAGATCAAATTGAAGTTTTTAAGATATTGAATGGATATGAAAATATCGATAGAAATATGTTTTTCTCACTCAAGAAATATAATAGAACAAGAGGACATGCTGTAACATTAGTAAAGGATCAGTGTAGATTGGATATCAGGAAGTACTCGTTCTCACAGAGGACAATAAATGAATGGAACAAATTATCTACAGATTGTGTAACTGCTAGCAGCATGAATATGTTTAAAACTGGGTTGACACATATCTCTCTCTATCTGTTTATGTGATCCTGTACTCTGGTATCTGTTTATGTGAACCTCTACTCTGGTATCTGTTTATGTGATCCTGTACTCTGGTATCTGTTTATCTGAACCAGTACTCTCATCTGTTTATGTGAACCTGTACTCTCATATCTGTTTATGTGAACCTGTATTCTGGTATCTGTTTACTTTGTTTGCTAACAAAGGTTTGCCAGTTTTTATGACAGCCCTGTCCTTTGGTGTAGTGGTGGGGAACTGTTGTTTATTTTGGTGACATTATCAGAACCCAAGGGCTCCGATCTTATTTGATAGCCAAATTTCAATTGGTGAAAAATCTGCATGATTTCTTACTTTTTCATGAACAATAGGGCTAAGAAGTGTGATTTTCGAGTGAACAATCAGTGTTTGGCATAACTTTGTCAATTATATGGCAGTAATTATGATTTAACTTAACAAACCTATGGTTTTAAACACAAGGAATCAATTATTATCAATATTTTGGCTTTTAAGTTCTGTTCGTAAATCAACAAATTTACAATTTTCGTAAAATGAATTTGAACTAAAAAAATGTAATTGAGGAGGGACATTTAAATGTCTGCTCAGTCTCAGATGAAGGGGTCCTGGTCATTTGCCCCCCCCCCAGACATTTGCCCCTTGGTCATTTGCCCCTAGGACACTTGCCTCCCCAGATATTAACCCCTTGCTATTGCAAATCTCGACATTTGCTCCTTATTCATATCTTCTGGATTATATGTAAGTTTTTATAAGAAATATTTTTTTAAACCTATTTTTTTAATTCTTGACATGAATTCAATATATATATATTATCCTAATTGCAATTAAAGTTCTTTGTGTCAGATCAGCCAAGTAAATTACTTTATGTAGTTGGAGATGGTCCTGTAATCGAAGGATTATCTTTATTGCAATTGTTGAAGAAGCCAGTGACATTAGGACCTGTCAATTGACAATATTTGAAAGAAGCCACCTCAACAAGGTTTCTTTTGAATTGCATTTACCATGGAGAACTGGATGCACAAGCCAGAGTTGTCAGAATTCACTTATAACCTTACCATGGAAATTACTACTAGCATCTGAGGAGGTCAGAAACTATGTTTTGAGTGTCATTCCTACACCAAGAAGGGGGACCAACAAGATTACTCTTTGATTGGAGTGAAGCCAGCATTGATCCTGATCATGCAGGGGTGCTGTGGTCACTGATCCGATCTCCAGATCCAGAATGTGATCAACAAGACTGCCTGCAACCATGATGGTGACATGGCACAGATAGAAGCTGCCAAGGTCCGTGAGGACCTGAAAATTAAGGCAGCTAATACCAGTGGCACTCCAAACCAGCTGATCTCTGACTCGTTACTGTCCACCACTGTAGATGTTCGCGCCGCACTTGGGGACATAGACGCACTGAAGCGTACTCTTCGTCGCCAGAGGACCAAACATCACCCCAAGAACCCATCTTCAACCACTGACCTGACTATCGTTGATACCTGGATGACATTTGTCATTGAATGCCATTGAAAATATCCTAGGAGGCAGATGTCCAGGGGGCAAGTGTCCTAGGGGTAAATGTCTGGGGGGCAAGTGACCGCAGCCCTAGTAAAACTGGGGTACATAGGGGCTACAAGAGAAGAGATGAGAGATCTGCTGAACAAACGAATGCAGGCCATGTTTTGTCAAATCCTTTTGTTCATTGGGAATTCTGCTGTTGGTTGTTTTATTTTGGTCTTTGAACAAAAAGGCACATCCGAAAATGGTACAATTTAACACATATTTTGTAGTTCATATGTGCAAATTTATATATAAAAACGTCGTAAATTTATTTTTTGCTTCAATCAGTTTATTCAGTTCATCTCACTTTGCCGGATTACATTCCAATTAAATCTGTTTTGATTTTTAAAAATTCAAGTTCAATTCAAATTCATGCATTTTCTTGATCAATTCTATTCCAATTCAATTAAGAATTCAACCTGGGTCTGAACCTGTAGACAAAGAAAGCGTGACGTTTGACTACTGGGACGGGGGCTACTGATATGATGCTGTTAGTGTTATGATTACCAAAATCTGAGGCATGTAACCATAGAGAAATAGCTACTCAGACAGGGGGCTACTGACATGGGGGCTACTGGGATGATGCTGTTGTAATTACCACTATCTGAAACATGTAACCATAGAGAAATAGCTACTGTGAGTGTGGGTGGTAGCTACTGGGACGGGGCAACTGGGATGATGCTGTTTGCACAGTTCACACAGCTGTTAACATGAATACCTGGCTACAGACAGAGGTGGATATTTGAACGAATAGTCTTCATGCAGTAATTGCAGCATGGCTGAATGCTTCCAAGAGAAGATGAAATGGCGTTGGAAAGAACAGGTCTGACAGGGGATTAACTGTAAAGCGTTTTGAACAATCCCATGCTATATAAGAACGTATCCTTTTACCTTTGTTATAATTACCAAAGTCTGAGACATGTAACCATGGAGAAGTGGCTACTGGGAGTGGGGATAGCTACTGGGAGTGGGGATAGCTACTGGGACGGGGGCTACTGACATGGGGGTTACTGGGATAATGCTGTTATCATTACCAAAATCTGAGACATGTAGCCATAGAGAAATAGCTTCTGGGACAGAGGGCTACTGACATGGGGGCTACTGGGATAATGTTAGAATTACCAAAATCTGAGACATGTAGCCATAGAGAAATAGCTTCTGGGACAGAGGGCTACTGACATGGGGGCTACTGGGATAATGTTAGAATTACCAAAATCTGAGACATGTAGCCATAGAGAAATAGCTTCTGGGACAAGGGGGCTACTGACATTGGGGCTACTGGGACGATGTTAGAATTACCAATGTCTGAGACATGTAACCATAGAGAAGTGGCTACTGGGACAGGTGGCTACTGGGAGTGGGGATAGCTACTGGGACAGGTGGCTACTGGGAGTTTTACTAGGAGACATGTAACCGTAAAAAATAGCTACTGGGATAGGGACTACTTGGAGCGGGGGGGTAGCTACCGGGACAGGAGTCTACTGACATCGGGGCTACTGGGATGATGCTGTTATAGGTACCAAAATCTGAGACGTAACTATACACTGTAGATAAAGAAAGCATGACATTTGACTACTGGGACAAGGGGTTACTGGGACAGGGGGCTACTGGGACAAGGGGTTACTGGGACAGGGGGCTACTGGGACAAGGGGCTACTGGGACAAGGGGCTACTGGGACAGGGGGCTACTGGGATGATGCTTTTGCTATTATTACCTAAATCTGAGACATGTAGCCATAGAGAAATAGCTGCTGGAACAAGGGGGCTACTGACATGGAGGCTACTGACAAGGGGGCTACTGGGACGATGATGTTATAATTACCAAAATCTGATACCATAGAGAAGTGGATACTCTGACAGGGGCTACGGACATGGGGGTACTGGGATGATGCTGGTATAATTACCAAAATCTGAGGCATTTAACCATAGAGAAATAGCTACTCAGACAGGAGGCTACTGACATGGGGGGTACTGGGATGATGCTGGTATAATTACCAAAATCTGAGGCATTTAACCATAGAGAAATAGCTACTGTGAGTGTGGGTGGTAGCTACTGGGACAGGGGGCGACTGGGATGATGCTGTTGCAACAGTTCACTCAGCTGTATACGTGAGTACCTGGCTACAGACAGAGGTGAATATTTAAAAGAATAGTATGTGCAGTAATTGTAGCTTGGCTGAATACTTCCCAGAGAAGTCAAAATAGCGTTGAAATGAACAGGCATGGCAGGGGGTGAAGTGTAAAGAGCTTTCAACAGTCCCAAAGACTGGATACAGTGCTATATAAGAACATACCTTTTTTATCTTTGTTGTCATTATCAAAATCTAAGACATGTAACCATAGAGAAACAGCTACTGGGACAGGGTCTACTGATGTGTGGGCTACTGGGACAGGGTCTACTGATGTGTGGGCTACTGGGACAGGGTCTACTGATGTGTGGGCTACTGGGGTGATTCTGGAATAATGACCAAAATCTGAGGTATGTGGCCACAGAGAAATAGCTACTGTGAGTGTGGGTGGTAGCTTCTGGGACAGGGGGCGACTGGGATGATGCTGTTGCTACAGTTCACTCAGCTGTAAACATGAGTACTGGCTACAGACAGAGGTGGATGTTTGAACGAATAGTCTTTGAGCAGTAATTGCAGCGTGGCTGAATGCTTCCCAGAGAAGACGAAATGGCATTGGAAAGAACAGGTCTGCCAGGGGATAAAGTGTAAAGCCCTTTGAACAGTCCCAAGGACTGGATACAACCATAGAGAAGTAGCTACTGAGAGTGGGGGTAGCTACCGGGACAGGGGGCTACTGGGATGATGCTGTTATAATTACTAAAATCTGAGACATGTAGCCATAGAGAAATAGCTGCTGGGACAAGGGGCTACTGGTGTGATGCTGTTATAAACACCAAAATCTGAGACGTAACTATCCACTGTAAATAAAGAAAGTATGACATTTGACTACTGGGACAGGGGGCTACTGATATTGGGGCTACTGGGATGATGGCTTCCCAGAAAAGTCGAAATGGCATTGGAAAGAAGAGGTCTGCCAGTGGATAAAGTGTAAAGCGCTTTTAACAATCCCAAGGACTGAATACGGTGCTATATAAGAACGTATCTTTTTTACCTTTGTTATAATTATCAAAATCTGAGACATGTAACCATAGAAAAATAGCAACTGGGACAGGGGGCTATTGGGATGATGCTCTTATAAGTACCAAAATCTGAGAACATGTAACTATACCCCGAAGATAAACAGGGGGTTATTGACATTGGGGCTATTGGGATGATTGTTATTATAATTACCAAAATGTGAGACATGTAGCCATAGAGAAATTGCTACTGAGATTGAGGTTATACTGTTATAATTACCAATATCTGAGAGAGGGTTACTGAGCCATGAAGATTAACAGAGCATGACATTTTTTCACATTTGATGTTATCTCAGATAAGGTGGCTACGCAGTCACTGTGTCTTTAGCTTTATTGTAGTGAATAGTTTCATTTCGTGTCCTAGTTTTGTGGAGGGCAGACATGTTGTGTTGGTGATACAGCACCTACTTGGATTGGTGTCTGCGGTAACAGGTTAGTGAAATTTACGTTATAATGGAAAGTTTTCTTTCAAGACATACCTTCAGTAATAACAGTCAGTAGGTTAATTAACCCACATTGTTGGCTCACACAGTAACAGCTCTGAGTGGGAACACAGTGGCGCAGTGGTTAGAACATCAGACTCTCACAGTAACAGCTCTGAGTGGGAACGCGGTGGCGCAGTGATTAGAACATCAGACTCTCACAGTAACAGCTTTGAGTGGGAACGCGGTGGCGCAGTGATTAGAACATCAGACTCTCACAGTAACAGCTTTGAGTGGGAACGCGGTGGCGCAGTGGTTAGAACATCAGACTCTCACAGTAACAGCTTTG
Organism: Lamellibrachia satsuma; assembly: GCA_033239005.1. NCBI lineage: Eukaryota > Metazoa > Annelida > Polychaeta > Sabellida > Siboglinidae > Lamellibrachia > Lamellibrachia satsuma. The sequence goes on from BSQZ01000018.1 coordinate 1,028,016, forward strand.
AGTGGGAACGCGGTGGCGCAGTGATTAGAACATCAGACTCTCACAGTAACAGCTTTGAGTGGGAACGCGGTGGCGCAGTGGTTAGAACATCAGACTCTCAATCGAGAGAAACCTGTTTCGAATCCTTTTGCTGCCGTTTCAAAGCTTGGGCAATTTTGTTTACTCAACGTTGCTTCAGTTCACCCGGCTGTGACTGAGTACCTGGTTATAGACAGTGGTGGATATGTGAATGAGTAGTCTTTGTGCAGTAATGACTGTGTGGCTGAATGCTTCCCAGAGTAGCATTGGAATGAACAGATCTGCCGGGGGTGGAGTGTAGAGCACTTTGAGCAGTCCCAAGGACTGGATACCACGATCTATAAGAATGTAACTTTTTCACAAAGGAGGGATGTGTGGTCGGATTGGTTTATGTAATAGTGGCTCATTGTGGCTGTATAGTTGACATATTCCATGCAGGTTACCTATAGTATTATAATTACAACAGTATTCATGTGTTTTGCCTCTGCTGAAATAATGACCAAAATGCCTTTGGAAGTAACTTGGTAGTTCCAATAAATCCCTACTGACCCAGACATTTTTAGATGAAACTTCCTGTTTTTAAACAATAAATGGTGGCCAACTTCCTGATTTTTGCTTATGTGGTTATACTCCAAACAGCCCTACACCCAGGGCTGACTCAGGAGTGTTAGTGAGTCCACAATAAGATGTATGATTTATCTCCACGTGGGATTTGTTTGACGCGTTGCCATGGAGACCTTGTAGAAGGGACCTACATGTTTTATTGTTTCATCAAAAAAACACATATTTTTTTCTAACTTCATGTGCTCACAGAATATTTTGGGGCATAGCACCCCCCCCAGGGTAAAGCACACCCCACCTGTCTAAGCTGATGCTACTTTTATTGGACCAACCTTCTAATGAAATGATGCCAAACCACGTTGGTTATGTTTGATTTTAGCAGAAACAACAAACCATGACAGTTTTTTCTTTTATTATAACAAATTCCACATCTCTAAATACTCTCACAGCATAGGTACTTTATCAAAACAAAAATGTGAAATAGCTATTTCATCATCATCATCTACGATCTAGTCGTCCAGAAGATGGGACCTATGGTAATTGTTCACCATATGTCTTCATTTGTGTCTGTCCTGCATAGCCTTTTCCAGTTCAGGAACTGTTATCCCTGGTCCAGCCACAGGTAGTTTTAGATATGTTTGTCATAGCTATGTAGATGTTCCCTACATCTTGCTAGACTAGGTTACATTGGTTCATGTGAGCAATAATGTGAAATACATTATTTTTGTAATTCCAATTACCCACTCAGTGTGGGGCAAAGTGCACCCCTATGTGGGACAAAGTGCAGCCCTTATGTAAGACAAAGTGCACCCCCCCATGTGGGACAAAGCCATTGTAATTCATAATGGGAGTGGCTGTATTTAAACTAACCTGTTGTACATTTCACAACTATTTTTGAAATGAACCACCACTGATGTCAACTGACCAATAAACAGTTCTGATCATGCGCTGATTTTCTACTTGTTTCATCACATTTTTTAGCATTACCTCTAACTAAATGGGCATTAAATAAGATTCATTGTTCCAGTAAATGTATATAAAATATAAAAGCCTTCCTTCCTGGTCAAATACCAAAAGGTTATCCATATATATATATATATATATATATATATATATATATATATATATATATATATGTTTGCCCCCTTAATTAATACTTTTATTAATATCTATACATCAGAAAGTGTAATGCAAGAGAGAGACATTAATGGAAGTGTCAGTCAATTTGAATAAAACATAGGCAAACTGTTTTTAGATGTCCAGATTCATAGGAAACCAACATTACTACATTTCTCTAACATTTCTCTAGGTGGACACGCAGCTGAATGCAACTTGCTTGGAACAACACAATTTGGTCAACAACAAATTCACTTCACATACCTATTCACTTGTTCACTCACTACTTGTATATAAAACTAGATCATAGTTTCTTTGCCAGTAGGGGGAGGTGGGGCTTGTCCATACACCTACAATATAATGTGCCATAACTAGTGAACTGTTTATGTAAGAAAGGTAACATTTCAGTGCTAATCTGTATATTTAGTACTTTACTCCTACCAATTACCAAACTTCAACTCCACTAAGAAAAACATATGTTATTAATATGTATTGACCCTTGGTGTGCGAATATGTTCCAGAGTACTGGGGCATAACTGCACAGGTATGTGCTAACATACCTCATGTATTTCAGCCCTTTGTTACATAGCAGAATACAAACTGCAATGGTAAATTTAAGGCTGCAGAACATCATATGCCTTGATAGGTACTAGTATATCCAGGAGTATTATTTGGGGGTCAAATGTACCCATTCAAATAATATAAATATTACCAGCAGTAATTTATATAATAATATTGCCTAATTGTGGCGATACCTGGCAAAGTGGATTCGTGATATTGGTTTGTCGCAACTATGGCACACACAAAAACCATGCAACGAAGGTAACGAAAACACACATAATAAAAACAACCTCACGATTACTGTCTTTAACATATCCTACCTCAAAATCCCACCTCCCACATTTTATTATGCCAACCTCCCACCTGTTCTTTAGGCCAACTTCCCACCTCCCACAATTTTTTAGAACCAACTTCCCACTTCCTACCAAATGGAACTAGCTGATGGTTTAGCTGATGAATATCCCCATAGGCATACGGGCAAACCAAATTAAATATATATTTTAATAACATCTACATCATGACGTCACGTTATGTAAATGAACTTACTGCACTGGGGCACATCCGCACATGACTGGAGCATATCCACACATGACTGGAGCATATCCACACATGACTGGAGCATATCCGCACATGACTGGAGCATATCCGTATACGCCAGCGGGAGAAGATTGTCAATGTTCACACATATGCAGTCTACAGCGGTAAAAGTTTATTTGTGTAACAAAAACAACAACAATAACACATATTCTAAAAATGCATAAACCACCAATATGCATATATTATTGTAGATGTGAACTACGTATCAACATATGTATAACATTACGAGATTCTGCACAAACAGCATTTTAGTTTATAATTTTTTATCAACACAAATGAGTTAAATTCGCTGGTTCAAGTGTTTGATGTATGAGATGGATGCTACCACAGACCACAGTTTTGAATATATTATGCGGTTTGGTCAACTATGAGGTGTGCGGATATGCCTCAGTGTGCAGACATGTCCCACCTTCCCCTATGTCATGTTCAATTGCTTAATGAAAATGGCATATCATAATGTGTGTCTGACATTACTTAGCAACACTACATACTTCACAATTGCTGTCAATGTATTTTGGAATTAATGTATAAATATGTTTCCTTAAACTGATTAAAACAACACTAACTATAAAATTGTATAAATAAAAATGGCTAAAAGTTAAATGCATTTCTAATATTACAGTATATCAAATGGAATAATTTCACCATATATCCAAGTTCATTTCTCAACTTGTGTGTTATAGTGGCATAGTCCTGAATTTATGTACCATTCAGCATGTTTCTTAATCATGGGTGGTTCATATATATGTATGCTTACATATTACCTAGACACATGTACATGAATGTATGTTTATAAATGTCCTTTATTGAAAGTATCCAATATACCTGTTGGTATGCCATATAACCACACTACTACCTGGGGTAGTCACATAACCACACTACTACCTGGGGTAGTCATATAACCACACTACTACCTGGGGTAGTCACATAACCACACTACTACCTGGGGTAGTCACATAACCACACTACTACCTGGGGTAGTCACATAGCCACACTACTAGCACAAATTAGGTTAAATTCTTGATAAAGGCCAGCAAGTGCACCCTGCAAGCAGCCAACGGAAGGCATACGTCACGCTCTGTTTATTTTCCTAGTCATGTTATGTAAATCTGCCTCAAGTACTGGTAACTATAGCAACAACACAGACAAGCAGCCATAAGCGCCACCATCTCAAAATGTTTGCAGCACTGACGTTCACACAAGGGTGGCTAGTGGCAATATTTAATGAAGTAGTTTTTATTACCGAATTACCTACTAACCCAAGTACCCACCCATGTACCCACACATCCATGTACCCACCCATGTACCCACCAATGTACCCACCCATGTACCCACACATCCATGTACCCACCCATGTACCCACCAATGTACCCACCCATGTACCCACACATCCATGTACCCAGTGCTACCCACACACAAGCACGCGCGTGCACACACGCACGCACACACGCACGCACGCACACACACACACACACACACACACACAAACTAGTGCCCTGCATGGGCAGGGCTTGGGCCCAAAAAATATTAAACACATCTGGCTTGGGCCGGGCCTGGCCCTAGTGTGAGCGGGCCTGGGCTAGGACTGGACCTAATAAAATATTAATATAAAACCCAGATTTTTATTTTAATGTTAATAAAAACTGATTATAAATTGTATTTCCGGTTTATGAATGTTTATAATTATTTCCTTAGTATTACATAGTTGCAAAATGAGACGTTGCATATACACAAGAGCTAACGAGATTGCCAGGTCCAGACAATACTACCCTCCATGCAAATGGTTGCAGTAAAAACCAGAGTATCAATAAAAGTAATCATTGAAAATATTAAAACGAATGAAGCATTTCTAAAATTGTGTTTTTCCAATTTTCCTAAATTTAGGTTCCTCTGCTACTGTCTAGAGAATCCCCCCGTTGTGAATTAAATGTTTGTAATTATAAATGATGTGCCTGGTTCAGTTTACATCAACAAAAGCAAAGACAGTGGTAGGTTGTTAACATGGCAATCCATGAATAAATTTATTGGATTGCCAAACACTCACACACCTATAGTGGTAAGCACATGGCTGATTTTACCAAAATTATTGTAAATGTACAAGAGTATACAAAGCAATACAATTTCCGTCTGGACTTACCATCAGACATACAACCAGCACTAACACATACAGGTGTACTACATAATATGTGCGTGGTGGGTGGATCTGTAAACTAGTAAAAACGTGATCTGAATGGTTAGATAAAAAGTCAATCATATCTCTGTAGTCAGTATTGGTAAAACCCATTATCAGATAGGGGCATTTCTTGACATTTGATGTGATCTCTGATAAGGGGTCTACACAGTCACTGTGCCTTTAGCTTTGAATACTTTCATTGTAATAGTATCCTAGTTTTGTGGAGGACAGACGTGTTGTGTTGGTGAGACAGCAGCTACTTGGATTGCTGGTCTGCATTGACAGGTTAGTGACGTCTACATTATAATTGAAAGTTTTCTTTCAAGACATTCCTTCAGTAATAACAATCAGCTGGTAAATTAACCCACGTTGTTGGGCAATTTCTTTTACTCCACATTGCCTCAGTTCACTCAGTTGTGACTGAGTACTTGGCTATAGACAGTGGTGGATATGTGAATGAATAGTCTTTGTGCAGTAATGGCTGTGTGGCTGAATGCTTCCCAGAGAAGCGATGGAAGCATTGGAATGAACAGGTCTGCCAGGGGTGGAGTATAGAGCATTTTGAGCAGTCCCAAGGACTGGATACCACGATCTATAAAAACATACCTTTTTCACAAAGGAGGGATGTGTGGTCGTACTGGTTTACATAGTAATGGCTCATTGCGACTGTATAGTTGACATATTCCATGCAGGTTACCTATAGTATTATAATTACAATAGCATTCATGTGTTTTAGCTCTGATGAAATAAAGACCAAAATGCCTTTGGAATTAACTGGGTAGTTCCAAGGCATTCCATATTGACCCAAGGAATTACTAGACGCTACTTCCTGGTTTTTAAACAATAAATGGTGGCCAGCTTCCTGATTTTTCATTATGTATACTCTAAACAGCCCTACACCCAGGGCTGATTCAGGAGTGTTAGTGATTCCACAATAAGATGTATGATTTACCCCTATGTGGGATTTGTTTAACATGTTGCCATGGAGACCTTGTAGAAGGGACCTACATGTTTTATTGTCTCATCCCAAAAAAAACATATTTTTTTCAACTTCATTTGCCCATAGAATATTGTGGGGCAAAGCACCCCCCCAGTGTAAAGCACACCCCACCTGTCTCAGCTGATGCTACTTTTATTGGACCAACCTTCCAATGAAATGATGCCAAACCACGTTGGTTATGTTTGATTTTAGCAGAAACAGCAAACCATGACAGTTTTTTCTCTTATTATAACAAATTCCACATCTCTAAATACTCTCACAGCATAGGTACTTTATCAAAACAAAAATGTGAAATAGCTATTTCATCATCATCATCTATGATCTAGTCGTCCAGAGGATGGAACCCGTGGTAATTATTCACCATATGTCTTCATTTGTGTCTGTCCTGCATAGCCTTTTCAAGTTCAGGAACTGTTATCCCTGATTCAGACACAGGTAGTTTTAGATATGTTTGTCATAGCTATGTAGATGTCCCCTACATCTTGCTAGACTAGGTTACATTGGTTTATGTGAGCAATAATGTGACATACATTATTTTTGTAATTCCAATTACCCACTCAATGCATGGCAAAGTGCACCCCCTAATGTGGGACAAAGTGCACCCCCTATGTGGGACAAAGTGCACCCCATATGTGAGACAAAGTGCACCCCCCCCATGTGGGACAAAGCCATTGTAATTCATAATGGGAGTGGCTGTATTTAAACTAACCTGTTTTATGTTTCATGACTATTTGTGGAATGAACCACCACTGATGTCAACTGACCAATAAACACGAGTTCTGATCATGTGCTGATTTTCTACTTGGTTCATCATATTTTTTAGCATTACCTCTAACTAAATGGGCATTAAATAAGATTCATTGTTCCAATAAATGTAAATAAAATATAAAAGCCTTCCTTCCTGGTCAAATACCAAAGGGTTATCCACATATATATATATATATATATATATATATATATATATATATATATATATATATATATATATATATATATATATATATATATATATATATATATATATATATATATATATATGTTTGCCCACTTAATTAATACTTTTATTAATATCTATACATCAGAAAGTGTAATGCAAGAGAGAGACATTAATGGAAGTGTCAGTCAATTTGAATAAAACATAGGCAAACTGTTTTTAGATGTCCAGATTCATAGGAAACCAACATTACTACATTTCTCTAAGTTGACAACATGCAGCTGAATGCAACTTGCTTGGAACAACACAATTTGGTCAACAGCAAATTCACTCCGTATACCCACTCACTTGTTCACTTACTACTTGTATATAAAACTAGATCAAAGTTTCCTTGCCAGTAGGGGGAGGTGGGGCTTATCCATACACCTACAATATAATGTGCCACAACTAGTGAACTGTTTACGCAAGAAGGGTAACATTTCAGTGCTAATCTGTATATTTAGTACTTTACTCCTACCAATTTCCAAACTTCAACTCCACTAAGAAAAATAATATCCACTGCAATGCCTGAAAAGAATATTTTTCAGGGTGGGGTGACAATATTTTTAGGGGACCCCCTCAAGAGTCAGTATTGGCTATATAGTTGGGCGTGGTGGTCGAGAGTGGGGCGCGGTGGTCGAGTGGGGCATGGTGGCCGAGAGTGGGGCGCAGTGGATGAGAGTGGGGCGCGGTGGTCGAGTGAGGCGTGGTGGTCGAGAGTGGGGCGCAGTGGTCAAGTGGGGCGCGGTGGTCGAGTGGGGCGTGGTGGTCGAGAGTGGGGCGCGGTGGTCGAGTGGGGCGTGGTGGTCGAGAGTGGGTGTGCGGTGGTCGAGTGGTAGAGCATCAGACTTTCGGTTGAGGTGACCGGGGTCAAAACCATCTACTGCCGTTTCAAAACCTGGGCAATTTTGTTCACCCCACCCCACTTTGTCCGTCTTTCGGAAGAGACAATGAAAGCCGTTGGTCCCTTCTACCTGGTGTCTATGTCAGGGGAAGTAAAAGGTCCCACACCGGGGGTAAATGTGTAACCTGTCGTTGACTCAAAGAGTGGTGGTGTCTATCTCTAACCCACTGATTCCTGGCATGTGTTTGCATTGAACATGTGTCTGGAAACACAATAACATTCGTTTTTGTTTGAGACTATGTTATGCAGTCGAGTGCACAGTTGTAATGACGTAACAAGTCGTAAACAGCAATCGTGTTGCACAGCCAACCATTTCTTTATACCACTCCGGAACTGTTCATTTAAAAAAATTATAAACAAGCTGTGGCAGTGGTGATCGATATGCTGAGTGGCGCCACTGTTGGGGAGTGTAAACTTGATTATAAGTTCGAAACGGACAGTTGCAGACTGGTAAGAAAGATTGGTTGCGTAGGCAACTTGATTGTTTTTACGACTTAATCGTTACGTCATATAGGGGGACAAAGTGATTTTTGTTTCAAGGCGTTGACGAGATAATGCACTTCCGGCCCCCAAGTTGTGCACATAATAACACACTAAATGTTCCTGTCATTATAAAATAAAACCATTGGTATTAGTATTATCACATTTTAATAAATAACATAAGTAAATGTGTTGTTGTTTGTTCTCTCTGGACAGCATGTCGTGGGGGAAGTGAGCATTTATGGGTAATTATGGGCAAATTTGCATAAGGCCAACATGGCGACAAATGAGACTAGCGTGCCCTATTGCAAATTTGCACTGGAGTATACGGGCATGGACCAAGGCCAATATCCACCCAGTTGGTAAGGACACTGTGGCCATTAGCCAGGATATACTCATATTTTGGAAATGGGGGAATATCATGGCAGAAATGCAGGGTTGTCACACATTGAAGCAATTCGTGCAAAACGGAGGCATGTCATTTTCACGAATTTCACACAGTATGTGTCTTAATGGGTCTGTCATGTGCAGTGAAAAAAAAAAATTGTAGGATAAATTTTCAATGTAGGCATGAGAACGTTATAATGGTCACCTATGGGAAAACTGTCTATGGTCCGTGCCCATACATAACAGTTTCAAACAAAAACAAACATTATTTTGTTCCTGTTGTATATTCACATACATTACATATAACATACACGTGGTTCTCAGGGTTGGCACATAACTGATCTTTATTTGTAAATGCATGTATTACTACTCACATAGTTTGCCACTGAACATGTATCACTACACATGTAGTCCACGACATAGACATGCATATTTAACATTCCCCCCGGAATAATTATGAAGAAATCTACTAACAACAATATAACTTCTTCTGTATGCCTACAGTGAAATAATCTACCTGATTATTATAATAACATAGCTATGCACTAGCAATGTAACTCAACACTACACTAGTATTCAACCATGTCCTGCTAACTAAACTAATGTAACTAGAGTCCACTAGTTCACTTATATCTGTTACACTACAGAGAAACTCACTAATCTCTATTACACTACAGATCTAGCCTATCTGGTGCCTTACTCACACAAGAAGACCGTCGCAGATGTTTCCTCCTCCACTTGGGCAGGAGTTACCAATTCTGCAGTAGGCCTAGACTTATCCTGAACCGATTGCTGTCGAGGGGCTTCATACGTCAACTCACTGGCACTGTCGTTTGTCTGATTCAGTGATGGTATAGTTTCAATCAAACAGTCATGACCATCAGTCGCTGCAGTCAATTATAACTGTGCCAGAGGCATGTTACTTGGGTTTACCCTTGAACTCAATTGGTCAATATGGTGTTTCCATAATTTCCACAATCCCTTAGAAACAGTGACTTGATACGTTATGTCTTCTTGTTTATAGTTCCTGGGACCAACTTATCTTTCACATGGTAATCTCGAACTCATAACATGTCTCCTTCCCTGAATGATCTCAGATTTTTAGAACCACGCTCCATCTGTTTCTCTAACCGTTTGTTTTCCCGTCGGTTATCCAGTTTCACACAGTCAAGTCGAGTGCGTAGCTGTCTACCCATGAAACGCACTGCTGGCAATTCCCCTGTGAAAGCATGCAGAGCATTTCTATATGGCAGGAGGAACTTATCCAGTCTAACCTGGAGTGACTCCCCTGACGCTATGTATATATATATGCTACTGTATAGCTTTCAAAGCCCGCTTTACAGTTTGCACAAATCACTCTGCTTGCCCATTAGAACTTGGATGATATGGCGATGTAGGTTTGTGGAACACTCCCAACCAGTCCAAGAAGTCCTTAAACTCCTGAGACTTAAACTGTGGACCATTGTCCGAGACCAAAGTGTGAGGAATTCCCCCTCTACTGAATATCGTCCTCAGTGCATTCACTGTAGCGTCACTGGTCGTACTGTGTTGAATGACAACTTCTGGCCATTTGGAATAGAGTCTACAACAATGAGAAGTAGTTTCCCCTCCACAAGACCAGCCTAGTCGATGTGTACGCGTTCACCTGGTCGTGAAGAAGGTATCAATGGATGTATCGGTGCGTTAGTAGGATTTCTCTGTACCAATTGACACGATTCACAAGCTTTCGTGCATGATTCAATATCTGCATCCATACCAGGCCACCAGACATATGAACGTGCGACACCCTTCATTTTCACTACTACCTATGCCCTGTGTGTAGCTCATCTAGAATTTCAGCTCGAAATTGCTTTGGAATGATCACTCTCATTCCCCATAACAGAACATCACCCTCCAGAAATAGTTCGTTACGACGACAGAAGAATGGTTGTAAATCTAACCGATCCACTGGCAACTTATCAGGCCAACCATTCCGTGTGTACCTCATCACTTGCAACAACAACGGATCTTTCCGAACTGCGGTCTTGATCTGTTCGCTAGAGACAGGTAAGACACCAACACCCAGAACGAGAGCCACATCTTTGTCTGTCGATGTACCTGGGTCATCGTTTTGTGTAGGTAACCGTGAAAGCCAGTCAGCATTGGCATTCTGAGCACTGCTCCGGTACCACACATCATAGTTAAAACCAGACAGATACATTGCCCATCGCTGAATGCGTTCTGCTGCTACTGCTGGTATGTCCTTTCTAGGACTGATGATTGCTGCTAGAGGTTTGTTATCCGTGACAAGAGTAAACTTCCTGCCAAACAGAAAATGATAGAATCGCTTCACGCCAAAAACTAGTCCTTCTCTCTCCATCTGTGAATACTTCTGTTCTCGAGCGAGATGCAAACTGAATCGGTCGCTTCTCTCCACCAGGCATAATGTGAGCAAGCACCGCTCCTAAACCAACTGGTGATACATCGCATGCAACTGTCACGGGGAGACTGCTGTCAAAATGCATCAGAAACACGGACTTGCCTAGAGCATGTTTCACTGCTAGAAATGTATCATCCATCATATCTGACCACTAAAACTTCCTATCATAATCAATGTTGATATTCGGCGGTGACACTGTTTTCAACAGTTGTCTTGTAATTGCCACATATTATAATCGCACCATTCTTCTTTGGCACTACTACAACACCTGTTGCCCAGTCACTGCTTGTTACTGGTGTAATGACCCAGCTTTTTCAAGTTTGCCTAACTCCAGTTCGACTTTCGGGCGTAGAGTATGTGGGACCCAATACGGTTTCGTGTACACTGGTTTTGCTCCCTCTACTAGTTAAAAATGTGCCTTAATCCATTTAAGCAAGTTGTCAATCAAACAAATCCTGACGCTTACTGACTAGCCCATCCAATTGAGAGTCATGTGATAGACACACGGACCCTGACCTAGATCTAAACTTGATCTCGGTCCAGTCAGGTTTGATAGCCTCTAACCAGTCTCTGCCAAACAGTATGTGTCTACTGTTGGGGACAACATACAGCACCAAGTCTACATTACGTCTACTGTCGAGGACAACATACAGCATCAAGTCTACATTATGTCTACTTACTGTTGAGGACAACATACAGCACTAATTCTACATTATGTCTACTGTCGAGGACAACATACAGCACCAAGTCTACGTTATGTCTACTGTCGAGGACAACATACAGCACCAAGTCTACATTATGTCTACTGTCGAGGACAACATACAGCACCAAGTCTACATTATGTCTACTGTCGAGGACAACATACAGCACCAAGTCTACATTATGTCTACTGTCAAGGACAACATACAGCACCAAGTCTACATTATGTCTACTGTCGAGGACAACATACAGAACCAAGTCTACATTATGTCTACTGTCGAGGACAACATACAGCACCAAGTCTACATTATGTCTACTGTCGAAGACAACATACAGCACCAAGTCTACATTATGTCTACTGTCAAGGACAACATACAGCACCAAGTCTACATTGTCTACTGTCGAGGACAACATACAGCACAAAGTCTACGTTATGTCTACTGTCGGGGACAACATACAGCACCAAGTCTACGTTATGTCTACTGTTGAGGACAACATACAGTACCAAGTCTACATTATGTCTACTGTCGAGGACAACATACAGCACAAAGTCTACGTTATGTCTACTGTCAAGGACAACATACAGCACCAAGTCTACATTATGTCTACTGTCGAGGACAACATACAGCACAAAGTCTACGTTATGTCTACTGTCAAGGACAACATACAGCACCAAGTCTACATTATGTCTACTGTCGAGGACAACATACAGCACCAAGTCTACATTATGTCTACTGTCAAGGACAACATACAGCACCAAGTCTACATTATGTCTACTGTTGAGGACAACATACAGCACAAAGTCTACGTTATGTCTACTGTCAAGGACAACATACAGCACCAAGTCTACATTATGTCTACTGTCGAGGACAACATACAGCACCAAGTCTACATTATGTCTACTGTCAAGGACAACATACAGCACCAAGTCTACATTATGTCTACTGTTGAGGACAACATACAGCACAAAGTCTACGTTATGTCTACTGTCAAGGACAACATACAGCACCAAGTCTACATTATGAGAGTTATACTGCACATTCACCTTAAACATACCTTTACATGGCACTAATTCACCTGTGAAACTGCGTAACACCAAAGAGCTTTATACTGATATAATATAAGCTCTTTGGTAACACCTTGTTACTAGGCTGAAGTTGACAGTTTGCAAACTTTGACTGATACCCATCAACAGGGACAGGGTCAGGGATCATCGAAATAACATACCCTGTGTGCCAACCTCCATTGCCGGCATTGCCAGTACAACGCTATTTACGCACAATGATCTCAAGTCTCAAGTGGTTTACTCCAAACAGCCCAAACTTGGGCTAACGCAGGAGTTTGTGGTGGACTGTGCGCATGCGCTGTGGGTGGTACGTTCGATTAAAAGACTGGTATCATTAATGTTGCTGAAATGTTTTTTATCTGATAGTTTTATTTATTTTATGTATAGGATGTTTAACGAAAATTTTTAATAGGTTGGTTGTGTGTATGGATACTGTCGCTGCCTTCCCACATGCACACATAGACAGTCTCCATACCCACACCATGGATAAGTTTACGCTGAGCACTGTGTTTTAAAGGCAGTTTAGGTGAGGAGGTGTGGTGAAAGGGAGTTTCATAATAGCTTCTTGAAATGATTTTGCGTTTTTATGTTGGTAATTTTTGATGGGATCATATTCCATATGCGAATGGCTCTGGGATAAAATGAAAAGACCATTGCATTTATACGACACTTGGGGGCTATGTATTGTCCACGGGTTCGAGAGCGAGTTAGTAGGCCCGGAGGGGGGGGGTGATCTCAATAATGTTAGCAGATTTGTCTACATTCAACACACAATTGATATGACAATGCACATCTAGTACATTGACATTGTACTCAGCTCGATTTTAAAAGACATCAACTGTCACAGTATACACCGGTCGCTGTCACTCACGCCTCATCAGCTCAATTACAATGTTTTTGTGTCTCTCGCGTTTGCCTGTCATTCGACACGTTTTGACAAAGTGGTTCTCTCGTCCACAAGTGTGGCATTTCTTGCCAAAGGCTGGATATTGTTTCCAATCAAAAGCGTGTTCTCGGCCACAGAACTTGCACATGGCATGGACCGGGACAACTCGTCGAACTTCCGTGCTGCCCTGCCGCGGCGAAACCCTTTTATCGGCCTTGACCTTCATCACCTTGTTTACAGTCGCCGAATCGTGCGTCTGCTGCTGTCCTCGGAACAGGTTCATGTTCTGACGCGCTGCCTCGTGGCCAGTGGCAATTTTCCTCCGCTGTCTGCAATGTCAGCGTTTCCTCGCGAAATAGTTTTTCTCGCAGACTGTCATCGTGACATCCATACACCAGTTTGTAAGATATACGCCTCCCCCTCTAATCTTCTTCGGGGCTGTACGCAATGGTCCAGGAGGCATTTCTCACAGATGTAGATGTGTTTTAATTGTCCGTCTTCTTTGCGCTCGCCAGGCCGAGATTTATAACTGAATTTGTACTCACTCCACCAATGCAATGAGTACATAGAGTACTACAGAACTCAGAAGTGTAGTCAACGCATTGTTCTCCAGGTTCGAAGCTATTTTAATCTTGTACATCAGACGGCTACGTTCATAGTAGCAGTATAATAACGCACAATTACAATAACAATTAAATAACAGTGAAGACAGATATCACTGTAAACCGTAAAGAAAAGTAGTGAATGTAAAAATCACTTAGACACTTAAAGTCTTAATGTCTATAGAAGAATTAAAACGAAACATGGTTAAATCTGACCGGTAATTTCGAAGCATAATGCTAAAGCAGGTATGGCCCGACAGGACCACCCTTACTGAAAATTTGGATGCCTATTGGTCAACTTATTAAATCCGCCCATCCTTTCAACCGATGGACAATGACGTCTGCCAGTCTTCCTTGCTCAGTTTTGCAAGTTAAACTTTTGAACTCTTGGAGCTGGGCCAAATCCAGGTTTCCCAGGACGTTGAACTCCGGGTCAGAGCAATTTAGCAAATGTCAGATTTAAAGGCAAGTCTGAAGCGTCTAAACAGTACCACCAATCTTCGGCACCAGATGGATTTTGTCCATATCTACTTGGGTGGTTTAACTATAAACTTTTCGAAACTTGCTTTTTTCTGTTGCCAATCTACGCTTAATACATCAATCAAACCTCTTAATGACTTACTAAACATTAGCTATTAAAAACTAATTAAATCAAACTGGCATAATTTATACTTTACAAGTTGTTCGCGCAAATTGTTCTCCTTTTCGTGTGTATGTCATTATATGTCAGCTAATTTATTACATGAATGAAGTATTTTATTTATTTTTCTTCAAACTTGTAAATTTTACTCGAGTATATATTCTTCCAGTTACTTGTACCTTTACTCAAGTAGAATCTATCCAATGTTACTCGAGTATATATTCTTCCAGTTACTTGTACCTTTACTCAAGTAGAATCTATCCAATGTTACTCGAGTATATATTCTTCCAGTTACTTGTACCTTTACTCAAGTAGAATCTATCCAATGTTACTCGAGTATATATTCTTCTAGTTACTTGTACCTTTACTCAAGTAGAATCTATCCAATGTTACTCTGACTGTGTAACTCTATCCACATTGACTTTCACTTTTACATTTACTTTTAGGCAATGGCGTTCCTCCGAAAATTTTTCCCTAAGAAGAAGAAGAAGAAACAAGATTATGTAAGTTGATAATTTGCTTATGTCTTTATTTAAAACTGAAAAGCAAAGCAATTTGGTGCAGTTATCAGAAAACAAACACTAACACCACAGCCACAGGATTAATTAATCGCAGTCCAAACCATATATGTAATGCCCTTATTAGTTCTACATATCTATGTCCAGACATAAGAGGATCTGCCTTAAAGCGAAATCTGGACGATTTGTTTCGGTGTTAGGATCCAGTCTGGAGCTTGAACAATTTATCATAGACACCCACAGACAGTCAGGCTGCCAAGTGCACACAACTGAAGACAAAGTATAACAGCTACGCTTCCTTCAAGGTGGAAGTCGTGTGACAGTGTTTCAAATTTTTACAGTCCTGAGAAGTCGCCTGCAGGTGTATACCTCAGGAAATTCTTTAACACGAAAGCCTAATTATGGCCGTCAACTTTGTTAGCTTTAAACTGTAACAGTTTCAAGACTTTTGAACCATACATGGATGAACTATTATTGAAGTGTGACATACCATGTTTACAAGAATTTATGATAACTAAGCAGGAATATGTTTTATTGAATAGTTCCCATGCTGACTGATATAGCTATGGTGTCTCTTATATGTCATTTAGATGCCAATGTGTCAATTATCGAATGTGAATATGACTGGCTATGTGTTATTAAAATATGCAAATGTAAGAAAGAATATTTTCTGTTAAATGTATATGTACCATATGAATGTAATGACAACAGGGATGATTACAGTGACTGTCTTACAAAGCTTAATGTTGTTGTCGAAAATATAAAAGGTACATGCATCACCACTGTAGGTGACTTGAATGCTAATCTCTCTAAGCAATCTATGTTTGGTGAAATTTTGCTGAGTTTCTGCAAGGATAACAACTTTGATATTATGTTAGCTCAGCACGGCACACCACCTAATGGCGAGATCATGTTATATGTTCATTTGATGCACCACTCAAATGACTTTAAAAAGTGCATACATTGGGATAAACTCTCCACTAATATAATTAGACTTTATGAAAGATGTACTAATGATGGGTTCAATAGCATTACTATACCAAGTGGTGTGAAATGTACAAACCCAAATTGTCTGCAGGCCAACCTTGGTACTGACATTGATCATTTGTATGATGCTATAATTAAGGTGCTTTCTGAATCCAGTGAGAAACTGGTAAAAGATAAACACGTTGGTAGAACATTCACCCCTTGCCTGGAATGACCAAATGAAAGAACTGCATAAGGCAGCTAGAGAGGCTTATCTTCTATGGAAGCACTCGGTTAAACACAGACACGGTGTGGTGTACAATATCATGAAGCTGTCAAGATCTAGGTTTAAACATGGCCTAAGGGTGTGTAAAACTAACAAAAAATCTATCATTGCTGATAAAATCGCTGAAACGATGTGTGAAAAGAATGACAGAGCTTTCTGGAGAGAAATAAAAAACTCTTTAAACGGTAAAATCAAGTTACCTAACGTTGTGGGTAATGCTCTGGGTAATGACAACGTAAGTGTGGTGTGGCAAGAGCACTACAGCCACATATTTAATATGGTGAATGGAAGCAACTGCAAAGAATTGCACGCTGATTTGTGCAGGCACCATTCTGTTCTTGATCCAAACATGATTGTTACTTCCAGTGAAATTGAAGAAATTATCAATGGCTTATCATATAATAAATTCTTGGGACTGGATGGTATAACTAGTGAACACATGAAATGTGCTAGTCAGCAGCTGCCAGTATTATTGTCTATATTAATATCTGCTATCCTAATCCATGGATGTGTTCCAAGATCCATGGTTACATCGGTCATTGTTCCTACTATCAAGGATAAAAATTAAAGTATAACTATAAGTTAGAAGGATAACTATCAACCTATATGCTTATCAAATGAATTCACCAAAGTTGTTGTACAAATTCTGTGTAGTCGTATAGAGAATTTTCTGCAAACTACATTTAACCAATTTGGCTTTAAACATGGTACAGAAATGTGTGTTTTTGTCCTGAAAGAGGTCATGAGGTATTATATAAAACTTATGGCTCGTGTATGTATGTGGCTTTTCTGGATGCTTCCAAAGCTTTTGATCGGGTGAACCACACCAAGCTATTTTCAAAAATACTTGAACTTGGTGTTCATAAGTAGATAATAAATGTATTATATAAGTGGTATTGCAATTCCAGTCATTGTGTGTTAGATGGCGATCAGTGCTCTCTAACTTATTTTCGGCACAACGCTATCGTGAGGAGGACATCAAGCTCTTCTGTGGGATGCTGGATGGTCTTGCTTTCCTGCCAGAAGATGATGTACCTGAGGCCATGGCCTACCTCTGTGAGAACATTCCTGATGGACTAGAATCCCTTCAGCAGTACTTTTATAGTACCTATGTGTCCAGTACCTACCTTCAGATACAGTCACCCCAACGTCCAGATGGCACTCTACCTCCCCTTCGCATTTGTCGCAAGTCACCTATGTATCCACCATCCATAGGGAATGTTCACACTATCACCCTTCGAGGTGGCTCCAGAACCAACAACATCTGTGAGGGTTGGAACAATGCCTTTTCCAAGCTGATAGGACATGCTTACCCCACCATCTGGAGAGCCATTGACAGCATCCGGAAGGATCAGGCCTAGGTTGTCACTGCAATGCTACGTGATGAGCATGGTGAACCACCAGCCAAGCGTGTACACCGCCACACACTTAAGCTCCAGACAAAGTTACACACTCTCTGTACTGACATCTACTGAGTGAAGTTTTGTCCAGTGGGGTTTTGTCTAAGTGGGTTTATGTCTGTTTACCCTCCCTCTGACATCTAAGTTTTCATCCTTTTGAACAACAGTCGTGAATTTAGCGGGATTCCATGCTTCCAGATCTAGATTTTGATCCCGAAGCGTTAGACCGTTAGATTTTCATGATTAGATGAATCGGTCAGAATCCTTAGTTCTCGGGAGCGCGGTATGATATATTATTAGTTCAAACTCCATTATTACCGCGTAAGCCGACCATAAATGGCTGCGGTGCACAGCGCCTCAAACCGGTCGTATCCGGCTGGTGGCGGTTTCTCTGAAACGGGCTTGGCCTTGGGTATTCAATTCTATAAAACTTTAATGTCCATTTAAAAACGGACAATTCCCTGGTTTTTCTCAGACATAAAACGTGGCTATTATATCTGCGGTGACGCGAATACATAAGAAGTTTATGCATATTTGGCAGAAAAAACCCGAAATACACTACAATCTGCGTAGTACTCTTGGGACGCCTTGACTTTACATCGAGTAAAATTGTGAAAGATATCTTTGGCGCTAAAAAAAACAAATATAACTAGTGCCTTTTTTTGCACTATACTATTATTTGTTTTGAATAATTTGCCACCCTATACTGTTATTCGGCACTATACTATTATTAAATTTGACCGATTTGCCACCATATACTGTTATTTGGCCTATATGTTTATTTGGCACACGAGAGTAGACAGTTTTACTTCTGTTCTGAATATGTTGTAGACTATAGCATCTTCCAGTTTGCTATTAATCTAACATAATTGAATATTACTTACTTCTGTCAGCTAATATCGTCATCCTGAATAGTCACCTCAACCACTAACCAGACATCACCTACTCGACCCAGTAATACTGGCTAGGGTCTCAGCAACACTGAGACGTGGAAAATCCTACACAGACTCGTGTATGTCTTCATTTAGCAGAAACAAGAATACCCAAAAGAGAAGATACAGGTTCGGCCAGTCCTGGCAACACGTTCTTTATTTATTTTATTTTGTTATTGTAGTAATTTGTATTTGTGTTCTCTACAGGCTAAATATAGAAAGTCGTCTATGCAGCATTTTATTGTATCATACAATAATACATTAAGAATTCTGCATAACCTGTCTATGAGATGTAGTGCAAGTTTTATGTTGGCCACTGCGGTTGTTGACAGTTGTAAAATTCAAATTAGAAAGTGTATTTATAGTTTAATGACTAAGTTGTCTACTTCCACTAACTTAATTGTACAATGTACTCTTAATAGTGATGTACATACTATGTCAGGTTTGCTCAGATCATGGATATGTGCAATATATACTATTATATAATTATTCATACTTTTCTTTTTGCTTTTTTACTATGGACCCGATGTATACCTTAATGTACGTTGTCTGAAATAAAAAATATTATTATTATAAGATAAGAGGAAGATGTAAAACTACGAAATACTATAAGGGAAGTGATTAATGTGGAATGTAAAACTATGAAATACTATAAGGGAGGTGATTAATGTGGAATGTCAAACTATGAAATACTATAAGGGAAGTGATTAATGTGGAATGTCAAACTATGAAATACTATAAGGGAAGTGATTAATGTGGAATGTAAAACTATGAAATACTATAAGGGAGGTGATTAATGTGGAATGTAAAACTACGAAATACTATAAGGGAGGTGATTAATGTGGAATGTAAAACTACGAAATACTATAAGGGAGGTGATTAATGTGGAATGTGTTATAATGGGTGATTTTAACCATGGACATATATAATCATTAGATAGTGCAGGGGTGATAACCAAGAGTTGATATATTTCTGATACAGAATTGTCTTAATTAGAACCAACCAGAGATGAAAGTGTGTTAAATATTGTTTTGTCTTCTCATAATGAATTAGTTGACAAATATTGTACAAATAGCTGTCCACAAACAATTACATAATTGACCATTGATCAGTTTGGCCAAGCCTATGATCATTTATGGAAATCCAACCGATTCCTCACATTAGTTATCAGTCATCTGAATGGTGCCACCACATTCTCTAAGCTGGATCTAAAACAGTGATATAACTAGCTTGAATCCAGAGACGTCACCACCTTCTCGACACAAGAAGGACTGGCGCTGTAAGAATCTAAGAACAAGAACAAGAAGTTTTATTTTGATGCCAAATGGGCCCGCTGGCAATTCACTGGGCGGAAAATCACTTTTTTATAATTCCCTTCTTTATTAATGCAGATTGCTGATATTTGTACGGAATGTTAAGGATGTAAAAGTATGCACAAGATAATTTTTTGGGATTTTTTGACTGAGCGTTACTATGGATACGGCAGCCATCTTGGATTTGAAATGCAATTCTAAGGAGGAAGATATCTTTAGATTGGACTGTCCAAATTCAACATAATTTAGTATGTAGGTGCTATACATAAACCTACGAGGTGCTATGGATTAACATTTTGAATAACTTTAATATTTTAATTTTCCCCAATTTTTATACGTTTTGAGGTACGAAAGCCATGTTCACGAGACAGTCATAATGAAAGTTGGTATGTTTACAACAATGTGTTACCATAGCCCCCTAGAGCATACAATCAAGAGATACTGACAGAAATTTCAAGCAATTTTATTGAAAACTAACCGAGATATGCTCATACTCATCAACTTTGTTGTTGAAATATGTAAATGATAGAAAATCGCATTTTAAGTTTGAACAAACTTTCGTAGCACATTTTACTATATAAAATGTCATTACATCACTGAAACACTACAGGAAATATATCCATTATCCACTGTGTCAACTGACACACAATTAAAATCAGATTTAGCTGTACAAAAACGGTTAGTGACATACTCAGGGTATCTAGTATACCGTTCACAAATGCCAAAAATGTGTGTATTTTGGATAACAGTCTAGTTATTTCTTCCAAATTATCTGCTATATGTACCTTTGCAAATAAGACGTTCATGGTATTATTGATAAACTATGTCAAATGGACAATTTGAATATAATAGTCACATGTCATCATAATCTATTTAGTATGGATACACGAAGTGTGTATATATGTATATATATATATATATATATATATATATATATATATATATATATATATATATATATATATATATATATATATATATACCCTGTACTTTTAACTATTTAACAGGTCTATGAAGATGCCAGTTCAGAATCGAGTCCTCATCCAGGCAATCAGGTATGTTCCATATCTAATTAGGTTATGCAGAAAACATCACTTATGATTATTAGTGTTATGTTACCCATGGGACTTTGCTATACAAGTATAGTACATTAGATGACCAACTAAGAAAACACATGCGAGTTTAATAATGAATCGGGCCGGTGAATGTAGTGAATATGAAACAAATTAGTAAATAGAACAGGCCAACTATTTTTCAAGGTTATATGAGCTTCTGTTGATTTATAAATAATATTCTGCAGCGTAATTCTTGTAATACTTGTTAATATAGATCATGCAACACAACTTCACAAACTGTCCTATTGGTGTATTGCAACTAATCATGTTATTTATGTTTTTATTACTTGTGTGACTTTTTCAAAGATCAAATTTATTCAAAATCGAAGTTTATGTATTTTGGATATTTCAAGGCAAGCAACAAAATATTTTTAAATGACAATATTTATGTATGAGCAATGGCTTTATCTTAAGACCAAAATCAGCACTCTATGACCATTAGGGCCAAAGCTATGTAAACATAGGGGAAGGTCAGGTATATTAGACCACTTTTGAACATGGCCTGATATATCAAAGTATCAAAGGAAACCATCAATGTTGCGGTTTCCACTATTTCACTTGAAACTCATCAGTGATAGGCACCAATAGGTACAATATAGCAACTATTCGACTAGGCATTTGGGAGAAAATTAGAAATATAGACGACCATTCATCTATATTGGACCACCCTTTATGTTATATTGGACTGGGTCAATTCAATGGATCTCTTCATTGCGTATATTTTTTCTTTGTTGGTTGGTTTAGGAAATGCGGATGTAGGGAATAACGATTAGCAAGCATTTATACATTGTATGATGATCTGAAATTCCCACAAATGCATAATCAATGGATTCAGTAATAAAATTGCTAATAGAAAAAACAAGTTTTGGCTACAAAAAGTGCAAAGAACTTTATTCAACGAAGGTATCAGTATTAGCTGTCAAGTATCTTCTTGTCATCCCCCATTGTTTACCCACAGATGGGGTGTCGCAGCTCGTAATACCAGTGGTCCAATATACCGGAACGTGGTCCAATATAGTAGATCACACAGTTATGAACTCGTACATAGATATCTGGAAAGCTAGTTAAACTTTGCTCTTCAAACTTCTTCATTCATTGTTTAAATACTTATTTCACCACCCATGTGCCTCGGTTGGCTGAAGAGTTACAAACTACTTTCCCACATCACTTTATTTACACACACAAACGTTACATCAGAAGGTGAAAACTAATATATGCTCACTTTTTCAAAGTTTTTGCGGAGTCTGCCATTTTTTACACTCGATGCACATTTTATTTCCAAGTTAGTCAGGAGATGGAGCCACTTTACCTTTGGTACCGTAGTGAGGGATATATGGCAATAGCAGATGGTCCAATATACCTGACCTTCCCCTATATACAATTATATAATATGAATCCTTTTGGTTACATGTTATGGGAACGTTTTTTAAATGACTACATTACGGGTGGGTAAAATCTGAAAATTAACTCTCATTAGTGGTACATTCAAGTTTATAAATCTTCAGTATACCAAGAGATTAACAAAGATTAATTAACAATAATGAGCTTAACTAATAATAATCATAAAGTCACTCCTATTACCGTAAAGTAATTCATTTTCACAAAGATGCAAGTTGTAATCAATATTATTTTTCCGAGTAATTGTAAAATGCCATTCAGATACAGCACATTGACCAAAGGATATATATGGAATATAATACAAAACATACCTTAAAATTTATCCAATATAATTTTGTAGTAACTTCATTGGTTTCATTATATAATGAGATTGTGAGATTGTGCTGATCCTAGATTTTGACTATTTTGGCAGGATAACATCTATGAAGATACATCTTAGCATTCTTAAAAAAAAACTGGTAACCAATGAAAATCATTGTACATTATTTTTAACATTAAATCATCTCTAAACAGATGATGGTCTATGTAATGATGTGCACAATCAGACCTGGAGTACATTTTGATGAGTAAAGTACGAGTACGAGTACATTGGTGATACTGAGTACGAGTACGAGTACATTGGTGATACTGAGTACGAGTACGAGTATATTGTTCAAAGCTGAGTATGAGTAGGAGTACATTTCCATGACTACGGGTACGAGTACCGGTACATCTTGTAGTAACTCCGTATAGTAATAATAACATATTTTAAAAATAAACATTGTGATTTAATTTATATAATTCAGGAAGAGC
The DNA here is from genome assembly GCA_033239005.1 of Lamellibrachia satsuma. Classification (NCBI taxonomy): domain Eukaryota; kingdom Metazoa; phylum Annelida; class Polychaeta; order Sabellida; family Siboglinidae; genus Lamellibrachia; species Lamellibrachia satsuma. Next base: position 1,051,818 of record BSQZ01000018.1, read on the forward strand.
TGACTGCAATGACAGTTGATCACACTTTTTTATGAGGAAAACTAAAAACTTATGTTTGGGACCAAACTGGGGGTTGCATTCCATTCAAAGGTACGAATCACATTCAAATGCAAATGTTCAGGGTATGCATTCAAATATGGGTTAAAATGTATTTAAATTGAAAATACTTTTCAAAATACATTTCATAGCATAATATAACAAGAAAAAAGAAATTAAGAAGTATATGAATAAATGAACACTGTTAGGCATGTTGTGGCCACAGTGACCACATGTTGTGGCTGGCAGTGACCACAAGTTGTGGCTGGCAGTGACCACAAGTTGTGGCTGGCAGTGACCACAAGTTGTGGCTGGCAGTGACCACAAGTCCACAACTTTAAGAGTTATTCGGAGGCAGTGATAGAGGGGGTGAGAAAGAGAGCGAGGGTGCTTGTGGGGGATAGTTAGGAAGACTGACAGAGTCTTAAACAGGGCTGTAATTGTAATTGATTACAGCAAAATCGTGTAATTGTAATTGTAATTGATTATGGTTTCAAAATGTTGCTGTAATTGTAATTGTAATTGTTATATTTTGTATAATTGAAATTTTATTTCAATTACAATCAATTACAGTACGTTTCATATCACAAACTACCTGAACGAATTGTCAATAAAAATATAATTTAAGTCTCACATGAGTTGAAAATCAAGACTAATAATAACACCTGCTTATATATTTACATTTAAGTCTCAGTATTCACTGTCTGGTGGGTACTGGTCAGTGGTGCTAGTGGTGGGTAGCCTTAGCAGTTAGCCTTTTCAGTAAGTTGGTAACAGCCAGGAAGCAATAAACAATGCACAGACATTCAGTGAAACATTGCAGAGTTAGCAAGCCAATTACACCCCTTGTGTTGTGGTGGGTTGGAGACAGGTCATGTGGCAAGGACCATTTATATGGCCTCTCTTCCCATTCCCAACTCACACAAAGCAAAGGGCAGACCAATTAAGAATGTCAGCTTAGAGCAGGAGCTACAACCTCAAAGTAAACACATCAAACCCTATTATTAGTATTTTCCAAAGAAAAATTTAAGAAATGTGCACGGATAAATGTCTGCATTGGAATATGTCCTGTAAGATTATGTTTGGATATTGCATTGTATTTTTATATAATAAAAATATGTTTTAAACGGCTATCTTTTTATTTAGTATAATTCAAAGTCACAATTCAACAAAATGTACAAACATTACTGTTATATTTGTTTATCAATTGTGTAAAAAATATTGAAATTCAGCAAAACGCACAAAAATACATAATTAACAAATGCTGAATATATTTGGTTCCGCATAATGTAATTGTAATTGTAATTGAAATTGAAACAGTGTAATTGTAATTGTAATTGATTTAGAAAATTATGACTAATTGTAATTGAAATAAAAAAATTAATGTAATTGTAATTGTAATTGATATAATTTTGTGTAATTGGACCCAGCCCTGGTCTTAAACAAGGGAGATGACGTGGTAGTTTGCTTGCCTGGGGCCAAAATAGAGGCGATAACTGAGAGGGTAGAAAACATTGTGGGTTCGGGCAAGGGTGGATCTGTTTTAGTACACGTAGGGACAAATAACGTAGAGAGGGAGGGTACAACTGCCATAGTTAGGAAATATAGGCAGTTGGTCAGAATACTAAAACAGACGTGGGTTGAGCAGGTAATACTGTCAGGGATTCTACCAGTAATAGGAAGGAGGGGTTATAGATATCGAAATTGCCGGGGGATGGTAATTAACATGCTAGTCGAGAAGTTATGTAGGGAAGAAGAAGTGGGATTTGTGGATTTGTGGGGAAGTTTTGTTGGAAGAGCTGATATGTATGTGAAGGACGGGCTTCATCTAAGTGGAAAGGGGGCAGCACTATTTGTGGATGGACTCACAGCAGATGTAGACAGTTGCCTCAAGCTGTACAAGAATTATAAACCAATAACAAAATGTCCGAAAAACATATCTGAAGCAGGTTATAGATGCGTGTGTTTAAATGTTAGGAGTATAGTAAATAAGAAAAACGAATTAAACATTATGGTAGAAGATACTGACCCTCACATAATTGGCATTACCGAATCATGGGCCAACACAGACATAACAGATGCTGAATTAGGATTGACAGGATACGTAATGTTTAGGAGAGATCGAATAGGAAGAAGGGGAGGGGGAGTTATTTTATATGTTAAAGAATCTATTCAGGCTTATGAAATAAAATTAGAAAGGGAAGCAGATTATGATGAAGCTGTTTGGTGCAAAATAGTTTCAGGAAATTCAAAATTAACTATTGGATTAGTTTACCAAAGTTCAAACATAAACGAAGAGGATAACACAAAAATATAAAATGCTATAAAGGAAGTTAGGAAAGGGGAACGTATCATAATGGGAGATTTTAACCATGGACACATACAATGGAAATCTCTAGAGAGTACAGGGGGTGAGGACCAACAATTTCTATTTTTAATTCAGGATAGCTTCCTTACTCAGCACATGCTAGAACCAACTCGGGGAGAAAATGTATTAGATATAGTTTTATCATCACAAAAAGAATTAGTGGACAATGTAAATATACATGAACCATTGGGTAACAGTGACCACAATCAAATATATGTTGACTTCAATGTAAAATCAGAAAGTAAAAATAAAAAACGTATAGGAGAAACTTCCACAAAGGAAGAAACTACTTAGCAAAGTTAGATTGGAATAACATGCTGATGAATAAGACCGCAATTGAATGTTGGAATATTCTAAAATACGAAATTGAGAGTATCATCGATAAATTTGTTCCCTTGAAAAAACAAGGAAAACGGTCTAGAAAGAAACACTTGTCAAAAGAAGCTATTAAAAAATAATGTTTAAGCAAACTATGTGGAGGGTTTATAGGCATACCAGAAAGGATGAAGACTATGCAAATTACAAAGAGGCACTTAACCTAGCTACATGTACAACTGAAATTAGAAAATGTAAGAGCCTTTGAAAAAAATTGGCAGGTAATATAAAAAATTACAGCAAGAGTTTCTATGCTTACATAAGGAGTAAACAGAAAGTTCGAGATATGGTTTGACTACTAGAAAACAATAGTGGAAACATAATTTCAGACGGGTTTCAAATGGCAGAGGTCCTGAATGAGTATTTCAGCTCAGTTTTTACCATAGAAGATATCAGCTCACTTCCAGTTCCATTTACTAAATTTGAGGGCAATAAATCAGAACATTTAGGGCACTTATTTGTAACTCCTGAAATGATAGCAAAGAAAATTAAGAAGATGAAAGATAATAAATCACCTGGAGTTGATGGGATACCACCAAAACTGCTTAAGGAAATTGTTGAGCAAATTAGTACACCACTTGCAAAATTGTTTAACTTTTCACTAGAAGAAGGAATAGTTCCTTCAGAATGGAAAGAAGCAAACATTACGCCGCTATTTAAGAAGGGATCGAGGAACAAGCCAGAAAATTACAGACCAGTGAGTTTAACATCAGTTGTATATAAATTACTCGAAATATTAATTAGAGACCACATAGTGGAATTCCTTGTAAAGCATAAATTAATAAACACATCTCAACATGGGTTCCTAAAAGCAAGGTCATGTCTAACTAATCTCTTGTTTTTTTGAAGAAATTACAAAGTGGGTAGATGACGGATCACTAGTGGATGTTGTCTACTTAGATTTTCAGAAAGCTTTTTATAAAGTGCCACATCAAAGATTGTTACTTAAACTAAAAGCCCATGGCATAGGTAATGATGTAATCAACTGGATAGAAAAGTGGCTTACACACAAAAAACAGAGAGTACCCAGTAATAGTAGATGGTGAGATTTCAAAATCTGTTTTGAGTGGGGTACCACAGGGATCAGTATTAGGCCCTATACTGTTTTTAATATATATAAATGATTTAGAAGATGACATATCTAGCAAACTACTCAAATTTGCAGATGACACAAAATTATTCAGAAAGGTTACAAATGATACAGATAAACAAAGTTTACAGGATGATCTAGATAAATTAGTTAAATGGTCAGAAAAATGGCAAATGTTATTCAATTTTGGGAAGTGTAAACGTATACACATAGGACATGGAAACATGGATGAAGGATATAAAATGGGGGATGCTGTATACTAAGTAGAACCACACAAGAAAAGGACTTAGGTGTAGCATTTAGTGCTGACATGAAAGTTTCAGAGCAATGTGGGATTGCTGCTTCAAAAGGAAATCAAATTCTGTTGCTGATTAGGAGAACTATCATGTACAAAGCAATAGTTAGACCACATTTGGAATATTGTATTCAAGCATTGAGGCCGTATCGTAAAAAGGACATAGACAAGTTAGAAAGAATACAACGAAGAGCAACTAAAATGATTCCAGAATTGAGAGACCTTAGTTACGAAAGTAGTAGAACCAGAGGACACAAAGCAGCATTAGATAAGGAGCAGTGTAGGTTGGACATGAGAAAGTACTCTTTCTCACAGAGAGTGATAAATTAATGGAACAAACTGCCAAATGTTAATGCTAGTAGTGTGAATATGTTTTAAAATAGAATTGACATATATTTGATAAGGGTGGGCTACACATAGATGAGAAAATTGTTGGACTATCGATAAGCCAATGGCTTCCTTGTCCACTTGCTATCTGGAACTTGTTGTTTGGGAAGGCAATCTTGTTAAATCTTTTGTTAAACTAATGTTTGCTGAGAGGGTGGATTAGCACCTGCCAATGTCCAGGGATCAATATCCCCTTTGTAAATTGGCACCAGACTTGAGTCACCAAACTTCTTTAGAAGAAGACTCAGCTAGAAGTGCTCAGCACTGTCACTTGTGAGGGCAACAAAGGTATTTTATGCAAAATAACAACACAAGTCCAGCGTAGATTGAAATAGGCCAAAGAATGACATTTAGATTTATTAATTAAGGAGCAGGAAATTAAGCAAGCATACACCATCAAACTATGATACATCCTATAATCTCACCAAGCATGCCGGCCCCCAAAAAGTGTTTACACATAATTAGTAAATCATGCCTATCAGCTACCCTCTACCACTACTAACTTATATACAATTCACATGGTATCGGTGGGGGTCACTCCGCCGTGAAATAACCATACACATACATGTACAAACAGAAAGGCTGGGTACTCGATCCCCCCAACCAAACATGATAAATGAAAAAAGTGGGCTAACCACCCAACATTCGTGAACAATTCATAATGAAAATTATGGTAACACAACACACAATGTATAAAGGTGTTACATATCTAGACATTAGTCAACCAATAACTACTAACACATCAGACCGAGAGGTAGGGCCAAACAGCCACACAAATGTACTCGTAAAAAGTACCCGCACTAAAAACCCTGTGTACACTACTGAAAACTTAGTGGCGGGAAAAGCGTTAATACAAAACCTCATGTACCAAAATATAACAGGGAAAAGCGTCAAAAAATTCAAAAACTTTGTGAACTAGCTCTCTGTCTTCAGTGTTTCACAGTGTATCCATACATAATGCACAACTTGATTTATTAGATAGCAACTGGGTAACATCTATTAACACAATATTAGGGAGGGAGGGTGGGATTTTTCAAACGGAGCGGAATAAACTGAACAACAAAACTGATCTTGCAATAAAATCAACAAATTCAGCGATAATGATTAATCAGTAACAATAAAAATTCGGAAATATTTGCAGCGCAAAGGTCTCACAACGGCCCAAGCTAACTTGGAAATCGAGAGAGGCTGGCTCGAGGTCACGTGGTTGGTGTATCCATACACGTGAGTGAGTAATTAGGCCAATACTCTCTCTACCATAAAAGGTCTAACCTCAAATCGCCTTCATTGCCCTGTCATCTCGCATAAAATCCTTTATGCAATAACCAACACAAGTCTGATGTAGTAGAGATTGAAAAGGGCCAAATAAATGACGTTTTATTGCAAAGTGGACTGCTTATCACACAGCCACTTTGGGAAGAACATTAACAGGAATGAAGATGTGCCTGCGGAAGTCAGAGGGGTATGTTATATTTTGTATCTAGTTCCCCATTTACACTGCGTTAACAGTGAAAGCAACATTGGAAGTTGCGTTTGCACGACACTGTTCATGATTAGGATTGCGATCGTGATCACAATCCCTCTCAATTTGATTGATTTCTCATCCTGTACAAATGCAAATACAAAACTTCGAAGACCAGTGGTACATTCATCGTTGCATTTCTTGCAAACTTGCAAAAGTATGAATTGTGCTGTTTTGGGAATATATTTGCTGAATTGAATGAAAATGAAAGTGATCATAAAAAATTTTGCATTCCAAGGACCATGTTCAGCATCAACATATTAAGTCCAGTCCAGCTTTGCTTAATGGGCACAGATATGTTGGCCCTATTTATCATTCTCTGTAATATGTGTTGCATATTTGCTAGTATGCCACACCAATTTTATTGTTAAAACATTGCAGTATCATATTTTAGTATAACATTAATGTACCTAAGCATTTATTACTGTCAATTTGACTTGTGATTGTTAATTAAGTTTCACATAACATATTATTTCAATAATTATGACAGTTAGTATAAATCCTTTCGAGTATGTGTTATACAGGTGTTTTTTTAAATGGCAACATTTTGGGTGGGTAACATCTGAAAATGAACTCTTCAAAAATCAATGTTTTATTTATCAGACTGATTAGTGGTACATGCATGTCTATAAATCTTCAATATACCATTTTAATGGTCAAAAGTAACAGAGATGAATTAACAATAATGTGCTTAACTAACAATATATGTCACTCCTATTACCATAAAGTAATAAGTTTCACAAATATGCAAATTGTAATCAATATTATTTTTCAGAGTAAAGTAACATTCTAGTATGGCGCATTGACCAAAGGATATATGGAATATAATACAAAACATACTTAAAACTTAGTAAAAGTAGTAAAAAAAGAAACTAGTTTCTCGTCCCCACCTGCTTCCTTTTTTTGCTGCCTCCTCCGTTTTATTATTTACTATTAAAAAATAGATTAGTTTTTAAAAGTTTTTTCGGTTCTGTGAAGAAATCTCTGTCCAAAATACTGTCATACTCTTTCAGTTTATTCTTTATGCAGCATACAAGGTGTAGGGATGTATGTGCATTTTACGGAGTCTAAAATAAGAACAATGATGCCTTGCTTTAAATAGTCTATACGCAGACTCAGTCAGTATAAATGCCATTCAGTTGTATGCCTGTTACACAAACTAATGAAGCCAAATGAAGCCAAACCTACACATGACATTTGTAAATACATTCAACATATTTTGTTTGCTTCTTGTTTGTTTCCAGTCAATTTACGTATTTTTTCAGTGTAACACGCACGTGCCATATTCCGTTTACATAAATGTTTCTATTCATTTGCCATTCGTTGCTAAAAAGTATTGTATTTGTTATTTGCAAATGGAATGGCAAGCTGTGTAGTGATATACATCACTGGCATGTTGCATTGAAAAAACTACAACTTGTTTTTTATCAATCACAGTGAGCATCTAAGACATGGCGGCTATCTTCAAAACTAACAGCAAAAAAATCCATAAATAGTAAATAATAAGGGCCTCCCTCTTCCTTTTATAAAAGTTTGGACGAGAAACTAGGTTATTTTTTACTAGGCTTTATCCAAAGTGTAATTTTATAGTAACTTTTTTGTTTTCATTACAATCAATGATAATAAAATTAAAATAAGCAGTTTATTTACCATACACTGGCATAAACTACCATTATTGGCATCATAAACAGATAAAAGCTATAAAATGTTACCATTCTTTAAAAAAAGTAAATCATCATTATACCTTCTCTTTAACATTAAATCATCTCTAAACGGATGATGCTATATCTAATGATGTACACAATATTCAGTGATTTGCCTAGGCGTTTTTGGGTCGGCACCGCGCCTTGGCCCCCTTGCCCCCCAAACATAACAACGGCCTGCCCAGCAATTGGCTTCATAGCGTCTTACCCTGCCTGTGCACCGCCATGCAGCTCAAAAGGTGCCCCGATCTGCCGGCGTCGGCCATTTTAAAATGCGCATTCATTTAACTTGAAGAATATGCGTTGAAATTTCACTAAAATGACAAGATAAAATGACAAGATGCCGCCATTACAGGAAGCTAGCCATGCCTCATGGCTATCATGTGGTATATGATGTGACCGGCATAAAACAGAAAATCACAACAGATGAATACGACAACGGGTAATGTTAAATACAGTGAACTACACACCAGTTCATGTTCCGGATAAAAAGTGTTAAGGTATATATTCTTTGTGAAATCTGGGACTATTAACAGCAATTCTCACGAAATGATGCAAAATTGGAAGAAACAAACATGTTGCCAGTGTTTCTTGGTCAGGTTTATTTTTATGGTTGATAATACGTGTTTCACCTAAGTTTATGTATAGCCAACATAGCCTATACATAGAAGAAGAAAAGCCCATGTCGCTAGTAGTATATTATTCCTACAAAACTATGCCATGAAAAAATAAGTTACATTATGCTAAATTTTAATTGGAATAAGTTACATAAGTTGCCTTCCTGCAGCAGTCAGAACTTGGCTGCACGAGAAGAACAGGCAGCTTGCCCATTGAGCCTAACCATGGGGTCTCAACAAAATATCTTGTACTGGAAAGTAACGTTTTTTTATGTTCAATTACAAACTTTCATGTAAGTCATGTGATAGGTTGTCCCCAATTCTGCCCCCTTGCCCTCAAAATATTTTGTACTTTTTTCAAACTCAGCACCTTGCCCGTCTTAAAAGAAATCACTGAACATGTTATTGTGTAAAGCACAATATAATTTTGAAAGAAAATAATGAAATTGTGCAAATCCTAAAGTTTGAGTGTTTTGGCCGGATAACATCTATGAAGATACAACTTAGCATTCTTAAAAAAGCGAAATTGTCATAAAAAATTATTTTTATTAAGTGGTAACCAATGAAAATCGTTGTACGTTATCTTTAAATTAAATTTTTAAATAAAAATGTTTCATTAAAACATCTCTAAATGGATGATGTTATATATATAATGATGTGCACAATATGTTATTGTGTAAAGCTCAATATAATTTGTGAAAGAAAATAATGAGATTGTGCTAATCCTAAAGTTTGACTGTTTTAGCAGGATGGCTATGAAGATATGCCTGTGGATGTCGGAGGGGTATGTTATATTTTGTATCTAGTTCCACGTTTTGCACTGCGTTAACAGTGATGGCAACATCGGAAGTTGCATTTACACAACACTGTTCGTGATTAGGACTGCTATCGCAATCCCTCTCAATTTGATCTTGATTGATTTCTCATCCTGTACAAATGCAAAACTTAGAAGACATTGTTGATTTTCTAACTTGCAAAAGTGTGAATTGTGCTGTTTTTGGAATATGTTTGCTGAATTGAATGAAAATGAAAGTGGTCATAACTATTTTTGCATTCCAAGGACCATGTTGAGCATCAACATATGTCCAGTCCAGCTTTGCGTAGGGGTCATAGATATGTTGACCCTATTTGCCATTCTCTGTAATATGTGTTGTTATATTTGCTAGTATGACACACAGATTTTATTGTTACAACAAACTTATGTAAACATTGCGTGAGTATCACATTTTATTGTAATATTAATGTAGCATTTATTACTGTCAATTTCATTTATGATTGTTAATCAAGTTTCATATAAAGTATTGTTCTGAAAATGAACTCTTCAAAAATCAACGTTTTATTTATCAGACTGATCAGTCCATTTGTAATAAATATTATTTTTCAGAGTAATTGTAAAGTGCCATTCAGGTATGGCACATTGACCAAAGGAAATATGGAATACAAAACATACCTTAAATTTATCCAAAGCGTAGTTTTATATTAACAAAATTGTCATAAAAAATAATTAACTGGTAACCAATGAAAATCGTTGTACATTTTCTTTAATATTAAATCACCTCTAAACGGATGATGGTATATCTAATGATGTGTGCAATCTGTTATTGTGTTAAGTACGATATAATTTTGAAAGATAATAATGAGATTGTGCAAATCCTAAAGTTTGATTGTTTTTGCAGGTTGGGGTCTATGAAGAATGTCATGCGCCAGTCGGAAGGGTATGTTATGTTTTCTATCTAGTACCCCGTTTGCAATGCGTTAATAGAGGTAGCGATCGCAACATTGAAAGTTGTGTTTACACGACGCTGTTCACCATCAGGATAGTGATCGCGATCCCACTTGATTTGATCTTGATTGATTTCTCATCCTGTACAAATGCAAAACTTAGAAGACCAGTGAGTATACATCATTGCATTTCACGCAATTTTTTGCATTGCACAATTTTTTATCAACTTGATATTGGACTGGGTAATAGTTCAGTCTGAAAAAAGTTGTACAATGGCATTGGTAAGGATGGTTAAAATACTAAAAAATATTTTAAATAAAAATGACCACAACAAATTTTTTTAAATTAAAATACTTTTGAAAAAGTATTTAAAATAAAAATGCATTTTGAAAGTACTTTTTTCAGGGCATAAGACTTAAATTTAGGTTACAGAGAGTGGTCCACGCAGATAATACTGATGTAAATTCTCTATTGTCTATTTGATGTATACGTCACGTTGCAATACCAGTTAACCCACTAATAAAATAAAAAAATTAAATGTATTTTTATATTTCTTATTTGCGAAAGTAAAAATAAAACAAAAATGGATGTTAACTATCTCAGATTACGATGCATGAAAGTAATGAGACTTCCGCAGATTCCCAGATTTAAAATTATATCCTAAAATGTCCGTACGTCCATTATATATAATTATCATATAAGAAACTTTAAAATAGAACAGGTCAAATTTGGCAAGAATTGTTTTTTGAAAGGTCAGGAAAAGTATTTGTTTAAAAGTAATTCTTGAAAAAAGTATATCTGAAATAAATTTGTCACAAACATTTTTTCAAAGTCAAAAATAGTTTCAAAAGGTATTTTAGATAAAACAGTATATAATATTTTTACATCACTATACAAGCATACTGTCACCAAAGATTAGAGCTATAAATTTGAACTTTATATGAGAAAGTTATGAATGCAAGTATACTATCAATATAACAAATACTGAACTTCAAAAATCAATCTAGATAAAAAATAACAAAAGTAAGATCGCGATCGTGATGGAACTTGCGATCACGAAACTACATGATTAATGTACTGCCGTGACAAGCACCACAATCAATGTATCAGAGAATGTTGTGTGATGAGTACTTGATTATGGCTTTCCGTAACGACCTGTTACTTACTTACTGTACTTACTTATGTCATCCACTTAATGTGGTGACATGATGATTTCCTTCCAGAGGTTTCAGTTCTTCATTGCCGCTATTAGATTTGTCCCGCTGAGGTTCGTGTCTTTCTCTAGTATGTTTTGTAGAGTAGTTGTTGGTCGACCTTTTCTCCAAGGGCCATCGGGCTTCCAGAGCAGGACTTTGTTGGCTGCTTCATCATGGCGCATCACATGACCTGCCAGATGAAGACGTCGTTGTCTCATGATGGTGGTGATCCATGGGAGGGAGCTGTACAGTTCTTGGTTGGTCATGTGGTGGCGCCATGACACATTTTGAGTTTTCTGCAGCATTGTTGTCTAGGTGCCACCCAGTGCATTTTCTACTGATTATGTTAGTGACCACGAATCGCATCCATATATCAGGAACGGTTCAACCGTTGTCCTGAAAATCTTCAGTTTGGTAAGTCTGCAGATGGGCGCTCTCCACACTTTGTCAAGGGCGTGAACTGCTGCCCATGCCTGTGCTTTTCTGCACTGGATGTCATGCTGAGAGTTTGCGTAGGATCCAAGATATATAAAATCCTCTACTTTCTCAACTTGACTCCCATCTGATGAGTGAACGCTATCATTAGCAGATGGGTTGATATTGATGTACTTTGTTTTGCTTGGGTTGAAAAATAGTCCAGTAGATTTGGAAGCACTTTCCACTTTATGAAGTAAAAGTTCTGCTTCTTGTATCGTGTCAGCGAACAGAACGATGTCATCGGCATAATCCAGGTCACAGTTATGTGAGGCTGGATGTCTGGAGCTTCTGCGTCTGGTTAGGGTTAGGCCTTCTCTTTCATCAATCGCAGTTCTTAATACGTAGTCCAAGACTATAATGGATAGGTATGGGGCAAGAGGGTCTCCTTGGAGAACTCCTGTATTAATGTTGAAATTAGTAGTTTCCCCTTTGGGAGTCAATACAACTGCAGATGTGTTTACATACATTATCTATATTGCTTTTACGATCTTCTCTGTGATGCCATACGCATGGAAAATCTGGAATAGTGTGTTTCTATCTACAGAGTCAAAGAATTTCTTGAAGTCGTTGAAAATAATGGCATCTTCTTTCTGGTGGTTTCTCATTTCTTCGATGATGCGTCTAAGGGCAAGAATCTGCGAAGATGTAGATCGTAGAGGTCTAAATCCGTTCTGGTTTAGGTGTGAAATCTTTTCTAACTCAGGGCAAATTATGTTAAGCAATAGTCGATTGTAGACTTTTGCAGCAATCTGTGTTAGACTTATTCCACGATAGTTTTTAGATATAGTCAGGTCTCCTTTCGTAGGTATTGGTACCATACCTGAAATCTCCCATTCCGGTGGTCTATTCCCTAAGTAAGTTTTGTTGCAGAACTTTAGTAAATCTTTCCTTAACTTGGGTAGTTGCCATCTAGTTAGTCATTTGTTTGATCGCAATGTTGACTTCTGCAAGTGAGAAGATGTCGGTGTCAATGTTGGGGCTGTTCTTATAGATCAGATCAACTGGATGCCTGGATGTTCTCGTATTATCTGAAGAGAGCATTTGTTTGAAGTAAGTTTTCCAACCATCCAAATGATCTTCCCCTTGTATGAAGATGTTTTTTGATTTCTTTCCTGAAAGTTGTTTTACTAACTTCCAGGCATTATGGAGAGCATTAGTTGACTCGCAACTGTCAAATACTTTGAGAATGTCATAGAAGTGCTTTTCCTGCGTTCATCATAAGTGTTGCGCAGTGTAGTTTGCGCTGTGGATGCTGTCTCGGGTTGTGCACTAATTGCAACCTTACGTGCTGCATTTACTTCATTCGTATGACGAACACTAGTCTTGAAAGCTACTCGAGGTGGTTGGATGACTGAGCCTATTTTGTTGCATATATCAACATAGTCCTTGTACGAATTGATTTGGGTTCTTTCCAATGCCTCACAGTCAGATGATATTTGGTTTTCAATACGAGAGGCAACATCTTGATTCGTTGTGATTGCATTCCAGTTAAGTCCAGGTTTGGATGAATGTGTCTTTGCTCTCACGCTGAGCCTTAAATTTGCACATACGATCCTGTGATCAGAACCAATAGGGTTGGAAGAGGAGTGTGCTTGTGAATCCATGATGCTGTTTCTCCATTTTTTCCGGCAAAGAATGAAATCTATTTGAGATTTGAATTTATTCGGTGCTCGGAAAGTCCAGAGTCTTGATTTTGTTTTACAAAAAAGAGTGTTGGTCATCAGAAGGTTGTGCTCGTGTGTGAGATCAAGAAGAAGCTGACTGTTTCTGTTAGTGTTGCTGTGGTATGAAAAACCATTTGAGACGTGAACATTAAAATCACCTCTGATCACAAGACAGGCATGTGGAGGGATATGTAATACTGTCTGGTTAAGGCGTTAGTAGAACTCTACAACGTCTTTTTCTTCACTGACATTTGTCGGAGAATAGCATGATATAACAAGAGGCTTAGGGTTCCCTTTAAACAGGGCGTGTGCCGTGTATGATACGGTCTGTTATCTTGGTGACTGATACAAGGTTCTGGAGCAGTGCACATTTCACTACTCCACCAACGCCCCCAACTGCTGCACCTTGTCGATTAGGTGTCTTGGAGGCTGCGAACATCGTGGATCTGCCTATCCTGGTAACTTTGATATCTGGGTCTTCTAGTAGGGGACTTGTCTGTGTTCTTGAATACAAGTCACCGATATGTCAAAATCGTTCATGTGTTTGTCGAGTTCTTCCTTGGCACAAGTGGAAGATAAGCTCCGACTGTTTAGCTGCCCAAAAAGGATGATTTTCTTAGGGCGGCAAAGTCATTTCATTGTTCTCGCATCAGATGGTATCCGTTCTTGTGGCTTTGGGAAGTCATCTTCATATGGGATGGTAGACCCTCGAGAAGTACGAAGTGTTACTGCAGGGACTTGAACCCTGGTGTTGTTGCTTGAACTCATCATGTTTTCATCTGGTTGTTACTACAGTGTGTCGTTACTGCTACTGTGGGTGTTGTTGCTTGAACTCATCATGTTTTCATCTAGCTGTTACTACAGTGTGTCGTTACTGCTACTGTGGGTGTTGTTGCTTGAACGCATCATGTTTTCATCTAGCTGTTACTACAGTGTGTCGTTACTGCTACTGCAGGTAGGGACATGAACCCTGGCGTTGTTGCTTGAACTCATCATGTTTTCATCTGGTTGTTACTACAGTGTGTCACTACTACTTCTGTGGGTGTTTTTAATTCCGAGACACCATCTCGTAAACAGGGTGACAACCAAGGCTGAAGAGGACCCATCCCCCTTGAGTGACTACACTTAGTCTGACCCCTTGACCTTCCTGGCTTGGTTGAACCAACCAGGAATTTACGTCCACGCCAGTATAGCTCTCCGGGTTACGGGAGTACTCAAGCCCCCCCCCTGCGACAAAGTGGTAGTCATGTAATATTTGGTTATACCATGTACATTCAAATGGACACCATCCGGCATCAAATATTGTTGCCAGTTGTCCATGAGGCCCTGGTGATGGTGAAACTGAATCCTGCATATATATCGTGGGCCAGCAGCCTTAACTCGGCCTTTCAGGAGCAAGTTATACCTTACCATCTATTCATTGAAATCTAACGTACATGGGTAAGTGCCTGGGAATGACCTGCGTAACACCTCTAGGACCACCACTTGTTTGACATAGTATTGGGATATTAACACATGAGCTGCGGTCCACACCCGATGAAGAAGTCGCTCGATCGAGTAACCAGATGCAATGTCATTGGATCCTATGTCAAGCAAAACAACATCAGGAAACATGCGGCCAACAAAATGAATCTTACTCACACGATGTACAGACGTCATACCTCCCTGTCCGATGAGTGACACTGCGTGGCCAGTGAGGGAAAGGCCAAAATTGCACGTTCCTTCCTTGTTCTTAAACAACTGTAGCCGATGAACAAAACTATTCCTGGTAATAATAACATGCACAGGTCCAGGGTCACAGTTAGCTTTCATATTGAAAATGAATCAAATATAATGTGTTGGTATGCAGCTGAAAATACGAAATCCCAGACATGAGGAAAATTGGAAAAACGTGCATACAACAAGCATGGTGCTAAAAATGTTATCCAAAGGATATCTCCTACGTATTGTAAAAGTGGGGTACCGAAAGCCATACACACTACTAATCTAGACTAGGTAAACTCTCAAGCAATACTTCAGCCAGCACTACTGGGCGATGTAATCAATCAACCATTATCATATTCAATGCTCGTCGTATTCATAAAAAACGAGATCAGGTACCCGGTGTACAAGCTATTGTATCACGTCAAGACATCATGCCTACTTCGTTCAGGACCGTCAGGACGCAACAACAAATAACTGACATTGTTTTACCAGAAGATCTCAGGTTCGACCACAATGTGGCTTTATTTGTCGAAGTCCATACACAGTACAACATCTATACTACAACTAGTCTACTACAGTTCTTCTACAGCTCTCCTACTCTCCTACTAATCTATTGTTATCCTCCACACAGCGTTCTTACATATATAGAACCATAATCAATAAGTTAATGTTACCTAAATTCAGTATGCTCAGGATTCGACCACTGTGATTATTGGGTTCCCTTAATGGACACATATAAGATTAATGTTCGACCAGATATTAAGCATAATTGTATTCTTCAGACATGTACAAAATTAATGCATGGTCGACCAGATATTAAGCGTAGTTATTTGCGAAGTACATACGTGTCTGGGTTCCCTTAATGGACACGTTTAAGTTTAATGTTCGACCAGATATTAAGGTATTCGGACATGTATAATATTAATCAACGGTACAACGTATCAGAAAGTTCATAGGGAACTTTACAACCATATCTGAAAGTATTGTCAAGTTTATAGAAGTAATCCAAACTACAGTCAACGGCGTTGCTCTTTACACTGGTGCAGACGTAAATGGGAGATTTAGCGTCGAATGTGCATATAGACCATAGGCGGATCCAGAGGAGGGGTCCAGGGGGTCCGGACCCCCCTTTTTTGCGTACCACAAAATCCATTGCAATTGCATGTCAACTGGGGACAAAGGCATTGCCAGGAAACAACACAATGTCAAAATTGCCACTTTCTACGTACGAATTCCTTAGTAGCAGTCCGACATTTTCAGACACTGATCTAGCACAGGCGATATACATGGCATCCAGGGGATCCCCAAAGTTATTCTTAGCATTATCGGTGACGTCGTTCATAGATTCACTATTCAATCTAGCCCTATGGGGTATTGGTTCATATGTCTAAAAGTTTCAGTTACACCTTGTCTCATTTCAGACATAATGCCACGACTTTCTGTAATATGAAACCTAGCTACTTTTATTACATCATTCAGAACCACTATCAGAAGGGGCTGGATGAGAAACTATTAAACACAGTTTCCTTGGCAAAGTATGTGCTGAATAATATAGAGAATGCGTGTAGCACGTTTTAGTAAAAGACGTGTTAGTATCTTTGTGTGCCAAGATACTTCAATTGTAATTGAATTGTACACATTGTGGTACGAATAAATTTATAATGCCTCTAGTTTACAATAATGCCAATATAGAAATTAAGACGATTACATGTTGTTTTAGTCACTTGTAGCATACTCGTTTTTTAATTAAACATTTGCATTACTATAGTTGTTTTAGTCAATTCTGCAATAAATAGCACATGACATATGTTTAATATTGTCTTTTCGTTTGTACATTTTCAGATACATTGCAATTTCTTCGTAGGAACAGACCTACCTACAGGTTAAACGAAACAAAATCCACTACGTTTTGCTGAAACTCTAGACTCAAAAGTAGTTACACTTGATCTACTGTAGATTTGACATTCGAAAAGTTACACTTATACAAGAAAATACATAGGATTATTTTATCACGATTTTTATATATTCAGCAAATCTGTATTAAAACGGGACACAGCCAAAGGCCGTATTCCTCCCAAAAATCCGTATTGTATACGGACAATTCGTACGATGTCGCATGTCTGAATTTTGGGTTGATTACATTAGGCCCTAACTCACTTAAAACCAGATTATGGGTGTCCCAAATTACACCATTTCAACTGTTTTATCTAAGGAAACGTCAAATGGTTGGGAAGGTTGGATACCCCTCCCACACCCACCCCGCTCTTTGCACCTCGTTTCGCGCCTTTGGCGCTTCATACATTACCTTGGACCCTTTTTCTAAACCCTGGATCCGCCCCTGTAGACTATACCAGTAACTCACCGGATAGTTCGTGAACCTCACAGTAGACGTAATAGAGTCGATCAGTGATCGGCAAGCGAATGCATCGACGCATTCGTGAAAGTAGCCGATCAAAATAAGATAGTAAGTCGAAAAAAGCAAAAGGCTTTCTAGGGCGACCAGGAATTCTAGCCTGATGGCTTTGTTCGCACCCGCGTTGATTTGCTGATGCATAGTCGTCGTACGATGGATTACCATAATAGGATGCGGGTCGTCTTGTGTCCCGTAATATGAAACCGTGCTGCCGCATTCCTGAACGGTGACACGGGTGAGTCTTCTATCCCCCCGCACACTTCGTAAATGTATTTAATTCATACTGGATTAAATACTGATGTTTGTTTAAAACTTTGTATTGGTTCTGTGTATGCCGTAATTCGTCACTTTAGTCTATGTTATCCCGATTTCATAGAACTATTCATATGCTTATCAGTCGTGCTGGTTAGCAAGTCAGCCCTCGGTATCTCCAACTTTTAGAACACATTCTGAGTAAACCATTGTCTTGATATTCTTGATTTTAGGTGGACATGATTAGTTTTTATTATCCTTTGTTTGCATAAGGCCAACACTGTGCCTTTTGTTTCGCTTTATCTGAGCTTATTGTACGTGTGATTCATGCCAGAATGGCATAAACAAAACACATGTTTCACTTCACATATTACAACTAACTACAAGCCATTATTCAAATACAAATTTAAATCTGCTTGCATTTACATGTAATCACAAATCATATTTTAAAGTATGAACTACTGGAAGAAGTTGTTTTCTGACAAATTTAAATAGTGTGTGTCGAATAAAATAATATTGTACTAGTGCTCCATACTTTTTTGAACACCAAGTGTACTAATGCAGAATCGAGCGTTTCATGTTTTATTCGGTCAGTCCACCAGGTTTAGTGTTGCATTTCAATATGAACAAGAGAATAGACGAGACGGCAGAGGCGAGTCGTCTGACAACACAACCAATAATAATAATGGTCAGCACATTTGTCTAATAAGACTGACATCAGCAGCAGAACTCATAGTTATAAGAATAGCTGAACACAATGCCCATTAATATCTAAACTAACATGTAACGCTTAATTACTTAACTAACCTAACAACGTAATATAACGACTGCCAACATACATTATACATATGACCTGATGTACAGTAATAACTGTATAACAATATTTACGAATTAGCTAATACAACTATCTTGTTAACTGTAATACACAAAATATACCATTTACTGTGCTAAATGCTATAATG
Source organism: Lamellibrachia satsuma (assembly GCA_033239005.1). Lineage (NCBI taxonomy): Eukaryota > Metazoa > Annelida > Polychaeta > Sabellida > Siboglinidae > Lamellibrachia > Lamellibrachia satsuma. Next base: position 1,070,602 of record BSQZ01000018.1, read on the forward strand.
AACACAACCAGAATAATGTTGACATTACAAGAGATTTTACAAGATTTGCCATCCAAGCCAAAGGCCCAGATGGCAAGTGGACAAGGAAGCCATTGGCTTATCGAGAGTCCAACAATGTTCATCTACTTATAACCCGCCCTCCTGAGATATGTGTCAACCTTGTTTTTAAACATATTCACGCTGCTAGCAGTTACACAATCTGTAGACAATTTGTTCCATTCATTTATTGTCCTCTGTGAGAACGAGTGCTTCCTGATGTCCAATCTACATTGATCCTTTACTAATTTTACCTCATGTCCTCTAGTTCTGCTATCCTTCTTGAGTGAGAAAAACATATTTCTATCAATATTTTCATACCCATTCAATATCTTAAAAACTTCAATCTGATCTCCTCTTAACCTCCTTGTCTCTAGAGTTGGTAAACCACATTCCTTCAGGCATTCTTCATAACTAAGGTCTCTCAGTTCTGGAATAATTTTAGTTCTCCTTTGTATGCGTTCAAGCGTATCTATATCCTTCTTACCATATGGTCTCCAAGCGTGTATACAGTATTCTAAATGAGGTCTAACTATTGCTTTATAAAGAGGTATAACTTTTTTCCCTTGTATGTTATGTTTCTTCTAATCAATCAAAGAATTTGATTACCTTTTAAAGCTGCAATACCACACTGCTCTGAAACTTTCATATCAGTGCTTATTGTAACTCCTAAGTCCTTTTCTTTTACAGTAGTACCCAGAACAGTATCTCCCATTTTATAGTTTACATTCAAGTTCCCATGTCCTGTATGTAGGCATTTACATTTCCCAAAATTGAACAACATCTGCCATTTCTCTGACCATTTCACTAATCTGTCTAGATCATTTTGTAAATGTTGTTTGTCACCATCAGTATTAACCTTTCTAAACAGTTTTGTGTCATCTGCAAATTTCAGTACGTTACTTGTTATACTGTCGTCCAAGTCATTGATATAAATTAAGAATAATATAGGTCCTAATACTGATCCTTGAGGTACCCCACTCAAAACCGATTTCCAATTTGAAACTTCTCCATCTACTACAACTCGTTGTCTTCTGTCAGTCAGCCATTGTTCTATCCAGTCAGTTATGCTATCCCCGATACCATGGGCTTTTAATTTAAGTAGTAATCTTTGATGTGGCACTTTGTCAAAAGCTTTCTGAAAATCTAAGTAGATAATATCTACTGGCGATCCCACGCCTATCCGCTTAGTGATTTCTTCCAAAAAACATAACATATTTGTTAAGCATGACCTCGCTTTAAGGAATCCATGTTGAGATGAATTTAATAATTTATGCTTAATGAGGAAGTTCACCATATGGTCTTTAATTAACTTTTCTAATAATTTACAAATCACTGACGTTAAACTCACTGGTCTGTAATTCTCTGACTTATTTCTCGAACCCTTTTTAAATAATGGTATGATGTTTGCTTCTTTCTATTCAAACGGAACAACTCCCTCTTTTAATGACAAGTTGAATACTCTTGCTAGTGGTATACTGATTTGTTCTACTGTTTATATTAGTAATTTTGGAGGAATCCCATCCACTCCCGGCGATTTATTATCCTTCATTGCCTTTATTTTCTGAGCTACCATTACACAGTTTATTTTCTTAGCTACCATTACACAGTAATACACAATACAAATCTAAGGCTAGTCCTTATCAACTACGTAACTACGTGTCCTCGTATAGTTTAATAATACACGCAATTTTTTAACAGCTCTCCATATCAGTATTCTCAGCAGATGTGTATTATCGAATAAATGCACGCAGTGGCAGTACATACATTAACGTTACACCGAATTCGCATACAAGCGTTAAGAATGCACCAAATAACTACATACATAATAACTCGTTACTAACGTTTACATAATGCATAGTCGCAGTGTTAGAGTACATTGACTAACTACAAATTACACCAAATACTGTAACTCATATTCAGTAAGCTACATTCATGTGGCCTTGACACGAGAGGTAGCAGAGAACTCGTCTAGATACTCAAAATGACAGACAGTCCAATCGAATGGAATATCGATACATGATCAGCACATGTACAACATTATTAGTAACAACATCGCTTAACACATACCCGATCCATCACTTAATAACCTCAGAATAGTTATTTTGAAATCAATCTCGTGCATTGAACGTCAAGTTGAGGTGGACATAACCTCTCACCTCGCCACAAGAGATTTACTGTACATACTTGAAAATAGAATACGAACATTAAAATATCGCCCTAGTACATTATGAAAGATTTTTTTTGGGTCAAATAATATCTTCCTATTTGTGCATTGTAGGAATCTCACCTGTACATCCCGATGGGTCATCAATGCACTACATCTCATGTAAGTTCCTTTATAAGCTGAAGTGTGGTGGTTAACTAATTCATACATCCCTATCGGTTGATTTGCTCAGCATTCACAATGCGATGAAAACACATCATTGCATGCACACACTTGCACACAAATGTATTGACAATGATTTTCTGCAATGGCCAAAAATGGATGGAAGTCCCGGAATTGATGGTTTGAAACAAGATTCACCTTTTTCGAACAGGAAGAAAACAGGCAGACTCCACGAAATAAATGTTTTGAAACAGAATTTTACTTTTCAAATGGAAATTCCAATTTGCATAGACAACCAACATTAAAAAATAAAGTATTATGCTATGTGAGATTGAAATAGTATTTTGAAGTGCTGAAAGTACATTTTGTGCAATCATTGTGTCATTCGTCGGAGTGCATCAGTAAACAACTGACGCTTGCACAACAACAGAACAGAATTTGCCTTTTTTAAACTGATTTGAAGCAGAAGTTGCTTTTTCTAAACGGAAAATTAATGTCACTACAAATGTGTTTGTGTGTGTGTGCATGCATGCATGCATGTGCTTGTGCATACATGTTTGAATGTGAGGCCATCATTTTGGACAATGAAAAGTAGTTCACGGATCAGATAGGTGTGGCATGCATGTGATTCTCTATCCTTTTTATCCATGTTATATATACCCGTGCGAATTAGACAAACTCCAGCATCCACAAAATTAACATGCTTTTTCACTGATACCCAACTTAGTATGGTTCCTTGCTTCCAGTTATGTAAGCTAATTATGATGGAATTGTGATGTCACAGATTATGTGATGCTTTGATAAGTTTGATAATATATATATATATATATATGTATAGAATTGATATACATTTCCACGCATACAACATTCCATATCATTGGAAATTTTTTTAAACGTATCATGCAGAAATATCTGTCCCTACCCCCATGTTGTTTTTCATATCATTTATTACACTTCCATACATTACTTGTAGAACAGGCAGCATTTACCAAACATTTCCTCAGGGTTCAGTCTGGGATGTGCCTTTGCGCCATTGGTGCAACCAAATTGCATGAATGGCATTTAACGCAAAAAGATTTAGATGACGCACCCTAAAAAACAATCCCATGTAAATTGACAAGAAACATCCTTTCACTTGTTAAAAACGTGTGGGGCTATTTTGTAATGTTGTTAGCCAAGACTCGACAGCTGTGACGCTAGACACTACCGTTTCAGTGTCTACATTTGGCCCATAATATAACCATGGATTAGTTTCTTAGTGTTTTAGTTAGTAAATAGTACTGAAATATATCAATCGAAGAACGTTGGTTCCAAGAACAAAGCTGTTGTGTTGTGGTCACGGGTATTTTCAAACAAATAGAAGTGAGTATTGCCAATCAGTATGCAGCTCGGATCCGATTCAAGATGTCAGCGCACACGCATGTGAACATTTTATGATTCTTTCAAATCCGGGATTCACCTTGATTCACGGAAAAAACAATTGTATATCTTTCATTGATGATTTATTAACATTACTAGACAATATTTAGGCTTGGCTATCTCTGGCTAGTAACGTACATCACACCTAAAATTGACACCCCTATGTGCAACGATGTCAACAATTCATTGCATTTTGGGCAACAAGATGGCGCCACCCACGTAGTGATAAATTTCTACCACACAAATAATGATTTACGGCAATAATTTTTAATATTTAGCATCCAGTGAAGGGTGAACTTTTATTTACAAACATAAGTACATGTAAATTCTGCATTTTATTGATATATTTACATAGTCTATAGCAGGATGATTAAAACCGAAAATGGCGCCACTAAGCGAGCATGTTGCAAACCGATACTTTGTCGTGTTTTCACAGTGAAGATTTTCAAATTAGCTTATTTAATTGATTAATTACACGTGTGTATCTACATAAACACAATCCCTTGATCTATGCAATCTGATATATGACCTGGTGGCAACATTCTGAAGACTCAAAAATGTATACCTTAATGTTTTGAATCGTAAAATACCAAAACAAGTTGCCAACTTTACTGAAACGACATTACAGCTTACGTAACTTGGAGAACAATCGTAGAAAGCACACATAACGGTGCAAAAAATTGTATGTAATAAGTACATGTTTATTTATTTGGAATCCTATGTTTGCTAGTGATAATAAAACAATATTTAAAAAAAACTCCATATTCTGATCAAGTGCAGTAACAAGACTAACCGTAAGCTTCAAGAACTAGCCATGCGTAAAACACAAAAATACAGAGTTATGGACCATATTGGTTCGTTCATGTAAATATGCCTGAAAATAAAATGTATACATACAAATAGTATGACTCATGAACTCGCAAGAGAAAACAACTTGAGGAAAAGATACATATTTTGGAGGAGGATTTCAAGAAAAACAACTCACATAATTTGTTTTAAAATGTGTGAGAACTTGGCAACAAGATATGTAAACACCTCATTGACTGCAAGAGATGGTGAAGGAAACCTAAAAACAGTTCCAGTTCAGGTGTTGAAATGAAACATACTTTGAGAAACATCTTAACATGAACTGGCCAAGATAAGAGGAAACACTTGACGACTTTCCAGATAACATCCCTGGACTAGTTGGACCACCATTCTCAAAAGAGAAGGTACAGAAGGCTGTCAAAGCAATGAAGTCAAGGAAAGTGCTAGGTGCTGATCACATGACAAATGAAGCATTGAAAGCAGGCAATGAGAAGATTACCGAGATGCTCTTGAAAATATACAATACAGCATGGCATCCGGAAAAGTTACCAACAGATTGGTGCAGATGCATGATCAATCTAATACACAAGAAAGGGTGCAAGTTAACCCCTTCAAACAACCGAGCAATTTACCATATAGGTCTTCTGCAAGATGATACTCATGAGGATAGATGACAACAGTGACACACATCTACCTAAGAAGCAGTTTTTATTCAGGAAGAACAGAGGGACAGTAGATGCTATCATCATAGTATGACAGATCATGGCAAAGGAAATAGAGCACCAGGTCCTGCTGCATTTCAGTTTTATGGAAGGTGTTGAGGTCTACTGGTATGCAGTCATCATCAATGGTCAACTGACAGAATGGTTCAGAGTGGAAATAGGAGTGAAACAGGGCTGTTTGCTGTCATCTATCCTGTTCAGTTTGTTCCTAGAATTGGTCGTTGCAGACCTGAAGAGCTTATGCAAGAAGTTCAAGCTAGATACCTACCTCAGCTTTGACATCAGATATGTAGATGACAAAACTAATATGTCCACCATGTTCAAGAACCTACAACTCTCCACTAAAAAACTTCAAGCTGCCTGTGGGAAATGGGGTATGAAAATCAGCATCTCTAAATATACAGTTATCACTTCTTTGGACAAGCGTATTGTTCTGGAAGGTGAAGAACTGGAGACAGTGGGAGAGTTCTGTTTCTTGGGTAGCATAGTACCATCTACAGAGAGAGATAACGCAAAGCCCTAGCATCGGCAGCCTTTGGTATGTTTCCAGAAATGGCATATTTTCCAACAGAGGCATCTAAACAAGATTTAAAAAGCCAGATTATATGGAGCTCTTGTACTGCCAATAGTAATCTATGGTGTAGAGGCTTGGACACTACAATCACAGGAGACATAATCTCTTGAGGTTTTTGAGATGTACTGCCTGCGGTTAGGCTTGGCTAGCTCTGGCTAGAGGTGTTACCAGGTGGACAGACTACATAATATCAAGAGAGGACATCTTTACCCCTGAATCTATAACAGATGTCATCAGATACAGAATACTTTTGTGGTTTGGGCACGTTTGCCATATGCAAAGAGATAACATTGTTAGGCATGCATACAAACAAGACAAGGACAACGGAAGAGAGGAAGACCACTGAAGAGATGGAGTGACCAGATCAGGAAGTTGATAACAGAGAGGCATGCCATAAATAGAACAGAATGGAGGAGTGCAACTTCCCGGAGGACAGCGAGGGGTCACTATGGCCGATGCATTCAAGTCAAGTTAAATAAATGTGCAAGTAACCAGAGAGCTCAAATAAGATCTCTACATGGGAGGAACAATTAGATTTTTCATCGTTTTGATGTGATTAAACTGAACAATTGTGTGGACACACCGTGCAAGTAACCAACTATGTTTGATTTGATTAAACTACTACTTTGATATGCAAATGTGTCATTTTCGTCAACATTTATTTCTTTGCGAGTCACATTTTATATTCAGATGTACTATTTTCGTCGTTACCTCAGCTGTGCCATCATAGTACTTGTAGTTTTTTTATGTGCCTTTTTTATGTGCATTTTTGGATGTGCCTTTATGGTGGAGCACTTATTGGCCATATGTATTCAGACACTTAAAATAATTAAATTCTCAGCTGTCTGAAAATAAGGTACACAAAACAAATTCACAGATACGCTGTCCAAATCTCTATATGCATGTCAACAAGTCCTGACGTTGTGTCCCGTTTAACTATCGTGATATTATCAGGTCTTTGTAACTTCATCAGTGGGAAGGTGTTCGTTACAAAACATCTTTAAGCAGTATTTGCTGATAGAAACATATTATTTTAGCTGTACATCAAATTGTAAAGTATAGGCCAGTTTAATTTAATTAGTTTTTATGCGCTAAGGTTTAGTAAGTCATTTGGAGGTTTATTCAATGTATTAAGCAACAGAAAAACAGGTTTCTAAAAGTTTATAGTTAAACCACCCAAGTGGATATGGACAAAATCCATATGGTGTCAAAGATTGATGGTACTGTTTTAGACGCTTCAGTCCTGACATTTGCTAAATTGCTCTGACCTGGGGGGGTCAACGTAATTGGGAAATGAGGGGGAGCCCTGGGAACCCTGGATTTGCCACAGCTCCAAGAGTTCTAAAGTTTAACTTGCAAACTGGGCAAGGAAGACTGGCAGACATCATTGTCCAGCTGTTGAGAGGGTGGGTGGATTTAACAAGTTGACCAATAGTAAAGCGTATTGGGTATTTAAGCAATCACAGCGCCTCTAGTGACAACGTCTGATTTGGGAAAACTGGGAGTATAAATACCCCGGAGGAGGGATTGCAAGGGGCGGCAAGACTATTTTAAATTCACACTGAGGTCATGCTGAATTTTAGGCATCCAAATTTTCAGTAAGGATGGTCCTGGCAGGTCATACCTGCTTTAGCATTATAATTCAAAATTTCCAGTCAGAATTTTCTTGTTAAATCTTCTAGACTTTAAGAGTCTGTATACATTTTGAGTGATGTTTACATTCACTACTTTTCTTTATGGTTTACAGTGATAGATGTCTTCACTGTTATTTTTATTTGTCATCGTGAGTGATTATATTGCTACTATGTACGTAGCCGTCTGATGTACAGTATTAAAATCGTTTCGAACCTGGAGAACAATGCGTTGACTACACTTCTGTAGTACTCTATGTACATCAACCTGGAGAACAATGCGTTGACTACACTTCTGTAGTACTCTATGTACATCAACCTGGAGAACAATGCGTTGACTACACTTCTGTAGTACTCTATGTACATCAACCTGGAGAACAATGCGTTGACTACACTTCTGTAGTACTCTATGTACATCAACCTGGAGAACAATGCGTTGACTACACTTCTGTAGTACTCTATGTACATCAACCAGGCTCCTCTTTCAATTGTTAACCTATTTTCATTATAATTATTGTATGTTGCGGAACAAAGTACTCTGTACAAATGATACATGCACATTTTGTACAGATTTATTAACATTTCTAGTTAAGAAATAGCCACTACAGCTAAAGCAATTTATATTTGACTAAACAAAATTGGTGGCTTTAGCCAAAATGGTTAAACAATTTGCAGCATCAGAGCTAGCCCAGTAAACATTGAAAATGTGTATAATACCAGTCCTAAAAAAATAAACCAAGCATATCTCACTCAGTGTAGAAGATGTTGTCCCACCAAATTAACTTAAGAAAGTCAATTTGAGATGTCAGAAATATGCTTCGGTTTGAGAACATTGTTTTGAGAATTGCATGTTTTGTATAATTTTGTCTAGAATGATCACAACATTTTCACAGTACATGTAAATAACACACTTCGGCATAATCAGCAATAGTCTGGCAGCACACAAGATGGCCATGCGCACGGAGAACAAGAATACTGACTCCACAGCGAAGAAAGAGTACCAGCGCAGCCTTCGGATGGTGCACAGAGTCAACGGGCCTGTGACAAGAAGAAGCTGGTGAAGATGAACGAGTGGAAGCCATGAAGAAAAAAGAAAACAAACACGAAGCAGGAGCTTCATCAAATGCATGCAGCGGAAAGTGTGGCAGCTGGAGAAATTTATCTCCACTGGCAGACCCCAGAAGGTCACAATAGCAGACCTGAAAAAAACAGATCCATGTTGCATTTGGAGTCCGAGGACAATGCTAGCACAGTGCAGGAGCCATTGCCTTCTCAGCCTACACTGGTGCTTTCAACTATGACCGATGTCACACCGGCCTGTTATCTCCTAAGTACTGTGAAGGACCTGCTGCGCTACGATGAGATTTCGCTGAGGAACGCCCCCAAGATCAGTATACACTTGCAAATAAGTATGGCCTTGGTGATCGGGCTTATGAACCTAACCTCCAAGAAGAACTCAACATTGACTAAATGTCTGCTGAGCAGTGACACAGTCAAAATCAACCATAGCATCAGTCGACAAGGTAGAGCTCGGGTGTCTCATTCCCAAGTTGGATCTGATGTGGTTGCCAACTTTGTGGTGTAGAGCGAGCGAATTACCTGCACCACGCCAGAGGCAAGCTGAACCAATACTTATGGCCAGCAACTGACTTGGATTTCTGCACCAAAAGCAACTGACTTGGATTTCTGTACCAAAAGCAACTGGAGGACGCAACTGTGTCCAGTACGTGCTGCAAGATCTTCATGAGAAAATCATTGCTGCCCACCACTGTCACACTTGAGAAAGTGCGAAATTGAATCCTTGTGATTTACATCCAAGGCTTATGTTTACCTTAACTCATATCTTCTGCATTACTAATATTCTGTGTGAGCTAGGTTGTATGGTTAGGCACTGCGTCTTAACAGCTTGTGTTAAGTCTGGGATATTAAAGGGAAACAAAAGTCATGGTTTAGGACTTATTCACCTATAAAAAAGAGTTGCTAAGACATAACCATTTTCTAACTTCAATTAAGAATATTGCGCCAATGGTTTACTGGAAATTTTTTTTTAACACATTGCATCTTAGTTTCATGGGCCGCGCCATACTGTTATATAACCATATGTCACTAGTACAGGTAGTCTAGCAAAATTTGATCGCAACTGAAGATATATTTGTATACACCTATTCCTATACTTGCCAGTAGGATATGGCCATGCTGTTTGCATCCAAACTCAACTTATGTAACATATTTTGACCTTTGTTTTCTAAACTAATCCTTTTTATGGTAAAATAGAACATTTGTTTGAGACTGCGTTGGTTCTGTGTATGCCGGCCACCCTGAATATGTCACAATAGTCTGTCTAGATTACCCCAATTTTCATAGAGCTCTGCATATACTTATCGGTCACACTGGTTAACATGTCAGCCCTCAGTCAACCGAAGAAATGACTATAGTCTCCCACTTTTATAATTATGAGTAAACCACTGGCGTGATATTCTTGATTTTAGTTGCACATGGTTAGTTTGTATTGTCTCTTAGGTGCATAGCCCCAAAACCACGACTTTTGTTTCACTTTAAGTTACTTAGCAACTTTTTGACATTCTTGTGTGAAAACATCATAGATCTCAGTACCATGAGAGATATAACACAGAAATGTGACAAATAGTGTACATATAACTGCTGACTACCAAAGGTATTTACAACAATTAAGACGTTAAAAGCATGTAAGATAGTGACAAAATGGTTTTTAATGTTTTTATTGAAATTTAAGTCTGAAAATAAAACGGAACGTCCGTGACGGAGAAGTCTCTGCATTTTAAATGTACACAGATGTATACTGGATTAATGTTGGCTGTTGTCGGTTATAATATAGTACAGTTCAATAATATTTTATGGTGTTTCAACATCTAATTTAAGATAAAACTACTATATTATGTAATGAGTAAGTGTCTTAATGAACTACTATAAATATAAAGTCATGAGTAGTAATAATATTAAAGATTATGTCCAGGTGATTAATTGAAACAATCTGGTATAGGCATGGGGGATGTTTTATGGTTGTATAATTATTTTACTGATGTTTATATTGGTTTTGCCAGAACTAAGTTATACAATTGATAGCAATCTACGTAATTAAGTAATTTCTATATTCTAAATTTAAAGCAAATATGGGTAAAATGTTGTGGTTATTCTTTCAGGCCATAGGACGCACCACCTCAAGTGGATCAGCAAACAGCATGCCTGAGGTATGTTCTTTAATGTTTACTGTTAACATCAATCTACGTGAATATGTTATGTAAGTATGTGTCATGCCGGGTGATATTTTGATGGAGAAGAATAACTGATGAGAAAGCTGTAAAAACATGGTGGAGTACATACAGTTTTAACAATAACCTTCTTAATATATCTACTACACAGCTTAAAAATGACACCAACATGAACAGTGTATCTTACTCCTGGTCAAAGATATTACACTTTTAATGTACACGTTCTTGGAATAACAGTTTTGAGAAAATCAGCTTTTAAAAACAGCATTGAAAAATTGCTTCTCCGATAGCAACCATGCACTTATAATGCTCCAAATGGAATGAAATTTTGTATGTTCCTCCAGTACGTGTGTATAAATAAGATACAGAAGTATACAGTGGAAAAATATATTATTTATTGAATGCCACCTCATTTACTACCAGGTTTGGTATTCCCGGAGACTACCGCGAGCACTAGGAGCCGAACCCCTAAAGTAAATCCCTGAAATATCTGAAAATAAAACATTATTTACACATTACATACATAATAACACTACACAATGTCAGTTTCCCCAATTTGGAATACCAATCAATATAGTGCTAAATATTACTAGTTTGAACAATCTTTCAGCTTATATAAATGGATTTATGGAAAGATGGATAATTTCGGTGATCGATTCCGTCGTTAACCCATTTTCGACAATTCGGACGTACACCGTGCGTTTTAGGCTCCTGCGCCGAACAAAATCTTGCAAGAAGTGCCTGGTTTTGGCGTGGCGCATTACATATATGTACATAATTTCTATTAAATATAAGCTGTGACTAGTGTATATTTGTAGTCATCTTTATTTTTATATCCATAGGAGAATGAATACATAGAACCAGTTCCACAGCCACCGCCCAGGGTAAGTCTTGAATCACTGACACTATGTTGATTTACTTATAGGAATAAAAGGTCCAGTATGGTTGTCCAGTTGATAGAAAACTTATCAGTATTACAAAATATATGATCATCCATAAAAATTATGCACATGCACACATGTGCAGTCCTAAATTGTGGTTTTGTCTGAAAACGTGAACCCCAAATATGCTGAAATTAATAATTAATTTTCTTTACGCAGTATGTATTTAGGTTATTTTACATTAGCAAGAAAGCAACCCCAGTGTAGCACAGTGTTTGGTTTTAGGTGGTCAGACAGGTATTTTTGACAGGAGAAAACATTTTTGAACACGTCAAAGATATCGACAGCTGTCAGAAACTAAACATTTAACTTTACAAGATCGCTATCCAAGGCAAACAAATTCACATGGCAATTTTCCATGACTACTTCCATTCTATATTGACATCTTAGGTCAGGATTATTTATTAAATTAAAGTATTTAAAAAACCCATATGATTTAAACCGCATCATTTGTAATTGATCTATATTTTATAAACTAGTATATGGTTTCCTTGAAGTCAAATGACCCGGTAATGGTGTAAAACAGTGATCTGATAACAACTCTTATAAAAGTAGGCTTATGTAATGTTATACTCTCATTCAGCTCAACAAATCAACCGTTAGAAATTACATGCATACACATGTCCATTCAGTGTTGAAATTTAATCAAAATGTTAGTTTATGATATTTTGGGATGGCATAAAGTGTGTTCAAATTTATGTTCGTAGGTATACACATTAAATTTGTTTCCTCACAAATGTTTAAAACTGCATCCTCAACTGATTTAGCCTATTGGAAATTCAGTTTGTTAATATCCTAATATGTAGTGTGTGAATAGTTTAAATAATATCTGCAGTCGGTTTAATAAAAAAGGTACCTATTTTTTTCAAATCATTGAAATAAGTGACTTTAGTTGTTAAATCTGGTAAGGCTCAAAATAGTGGGTATCCAAAATGGTAAACACTTGATGGGGTCAAGACTGATCATGGGCGTGACCTCCATCCTCTCGCAGATCACATGACAAAGTTATTAGTTTTCTGCATTTCCATTTTCACTTCAATAAATTCAAACGTTAAATAATTTAATAGTTTGTCTGATGAGTTCACAAAAACTACCTACAAAAGTTGCACAAATGAGCTAGCATGTCTTAGTGGATACTAGGTAAGTTAGAATTTTTGCAAAATGAATTTGAAATGAGACAAGCAAAAAATATAATTGAGGAGGGACCTCTAAACATACATTATTCACATATTATGTTGTTTAATCTAATTAATTAGGGAATCAGACACTATTTACATCGAAGAAGGTAAACTAATCACTGGTGTTACAATACTAGTCTAACATGCATCAATGTAGAACATTTTGGCATCATTGAGTAAATACAAAAATAACAGCGTATTTTGATTATTCAATGTACTCCCAAAATTTGTTCATCCAGCTTCCATGTAATGGTGATTATATCAAATAGTATCTACAAAAATTGGCATATAAAAATATTACATGGAGAAAATGGCGCTATTTTCATTTGTAAGTCGACAGTCAATGGCAGTTTCTTAGATGCCATTCAGCTTCATCCTTAATTGTCATATAGGAAAGAATGACTTGTCCACATTATAGGTGCAACCAGGGGCAACCATTACTAGACAACCTTCCACACCATTGACGGTAAGTCTTCAGCCAATTTCCAGGCTAAGTTACTGTAGCATCAACTTATTTTGACGTTAAAATGTAACCATCGAACAAATATTAATTGTTATTACACTACAATGTGCAAGCAAATACAATATAATGAGCATCACTGCACCAGTTCTGGTCGACAATACAGGCCCAGGCCATTAATTAATGTAACATGATGTGTACTACTACTTTTAGCAGTGCCGATGTTGGGAGTTGTTGACAATATTACGATGATGGGAATGAGACAATTGTTTTCCTTGCCATTTGTTCTTATCATAAAGTTACAAGAAACTGCTCGCAAGCAACAATTAGCAATTATTACGTAGGCCCCGCCTATTATAATTATTATCTTAATTTTATATATAACACGCTGGTTAACATGTCAGCTCTTAGTCAACTGGAGAAATGACTGGAGTCTCCCACTTTTATAATTATGAGTAAACCACTGGCGTGATATTCTTGATTTTAGTTGCACATGGTTAGTTTGTATTGTCTCTTAGGTGCATAGCCCCAAAACCATGAGTTGTTTTACTTTAAGTTACTTAGCCACTTTTTGACATTCTTGTGTGAAAACAACAATTTTATATATAACATAATATTATTATGTGAGCAGTTGGGCTTCAGTGACGTTTGTCATTGAATACGCCGTCCCTCCACCCGGAACTCAGCCAGACCAGTACGGTGTACCGCAAACCTTGCAAAGATGCCAGTTTCTAATGGTTTAATGCAGGGTCAAAGTACAGAATTATTTCAATAAAAGTACTGATACTATACATTTTCACTTGTCCACCAGATAGCTATAATGGGACTTTCTGCATGTTCAAGCAGATTATCACCTGTTTCGGACAAATGGAGAAGCGTTATTTTGAATGCTGCATGAACATTGAGGATGATAAAAGTCATAAAAAATATTTCTTGACGATCTGCAGAACATGACTTATTTTAAATAAGGTAGGCATTATAACGTTAAGTTACTATTTTTTTGACCGACCGAATCCATAAACCAACTAATACAACAAGCCACACCAGTGTCAAGGACCAGCATTTATAAGTAGGCAATTAGGCTGTCTCTTAATCAGGTTGATGCAGTGGGTTGTCATTCTGCTTCATCGTTTAATAATCTCTAATCTACATCTAGGAAATAATTTACTCATTTCTTTTTGTTCTCATTGTAGGTGATTGATGAGAACAACACAGAGCCAGGGACGAGGCTGAGTGGGTTTAACCCTCCTTCCAAACCACTAACGGTAAGTCCTAGGCCATGTTCCAGTGGCACCAACTTAATTCTATTAATGTTTATTTAATTATGACTAAGCAAAAGGATATAAAAAGATACAATTGAAACATACACATTTATAAAATGCCACATCACTTCATCATTTTACATGCTTTCCATTATTTCGGAACACCAAATAGAGGAATTTTTTCCACTTTTTATATTGTGGGATTTTATCCGGATACCCCTGTTGTAGCAGACCTGATTTTCCATTTGAGACTACCCAATCTATTACCGTATTATTCCCTATAGACGCGCAGCGCGCGAGTGCGAAGGCTTAGGTGCGCGTCTATTAGTTCTCAAACGTGGTTCGAACCATGATCTGTCGCTATGGGTGAAAAGAGCCTTTAAATCAGACTGGTAGCTAATCCGTAGTGTGGTGCCACTGTGAACTATGCGAAGAATGCGGGGCACTTCTAGGGAATGACTCGGGAACCATGTCATTGATCACCGATCTATTTCATAACTAGCGCTTGTTTTACATGATGTTTTTTGTCCAACACTCGATTGACACACTACAAAAACGCACAAGATAGACACTGAAAAAGCACATTCATTCGTGGTTTTTGTAAATCCAGACAAATAATGTCAGCCGGCCACCAATCAGTTGTTTGCGCATCTTTAAATAGACAATTCAAACTTGCATGCTTTGCTGATGGTGAGTGAGCGATAAAATAATAAAATAAATAAAAGCGAAAGCCGCCAGTAGTGATAATAATGTGGTGCCATGTGGCGGCTAAAACACACACTATGAATTATTTCTAAAGAGTCACAGGGTGACGCCAGCCGCAGCAGTACTGCTGTCATTTGCGTTTAGCTTGCCTTCACTCCAGAAAATTTATGCTTTTTGCGAATGGTTTCACTTCTCAAAAAGGGGTGTATCTATTAGGTAGTGCATGACTATTGGGAACTATATGGTTTTCATAAACCTACCAAAGGAAGAACAACATGGGATAAGTCGTGCACACAAACGTTTAACAGACAGGTAGACTTGCGAAATTATAACAAATTACAGTGTTTCCTTTAGAATGGCACTGTTTTGACCTTTTCATCAGATCCACATGATATCACATGTCACTGGACTGGCACCAAAAAATCAATCAATCAATGAAAATCAATGCCTGCTATGTAACAGTTAGAGTATATTCATGACTAAACCTACCAAAGGAAGAACAACATTGGATAAGTGATGTGCGCACAAACCCTTAACAGGTAGACTAGCATTGCAAAATTATAACAAATTACTGTTTTTCCTTTAAAATGGTGCTGCTTTTTACCTTTTCATCGGATCCACGTGAAATCACACGGGACATTCTTAAACGATTCATGAACTTACAACTTCCCAATGTTACAACTAGCCCCGATCTCCCTATGTTCACTTTATTGATGAAAAACCAGTGTAACAGAACACAGGAGACTTAACAACAGGAACACACACAATCTGTTTAATCACGACCTCGTCTTTGAACGCAATAAATAAATGTTTCATATTAAAATACGACACAATGAAAACGTAAAGAAGTTGTTTTTTATATCAAATCACGATCCATAAAACAAACTAATAAAAAATAATAAGCCTTACCTGAGAAAATGAATAAGCAAATTTATGATATTTCATAACAAAGATGTTTTTTTGCAACATTTATGAAAATATTTTCATACACAGTCGCTTATTTACGAATATGGGCCCTGCATCTCTAGAGATGCTATGCTGTTCAATATGGTACTTTTTACATACAATGTCCTGCATTTGTCCTACCCGGTCCCTTTTATTATATCCCAAACCTAACACACATTGGAATGCTAGAATGCATCTATTGTAGTAGTTTGCTCTGACAAGAATCCTGTTTGATTTAATACATACATGTTAAGTCTCCCGAAATTGCTGGCAGACTCCTGGAAATATATCAAATCTCCTGGTCTCCCGCATGGGAGAACAAACCTCCTGGATTTCTAACGAAACCCCCAAAAAAATTGTGTGGCCTCAATTAACAAAAGATCATCAATCGCTGCTTTTACTCATGCCCACAACAAGAGCAATGGTTATTTCAATGAAGTTTTGTGCAGACTGGACAACGGAGACTTGGTTAAACAGTGTTATCGTGCCTTGCCTGTTGTATTGTTTATAATATGCATTAAATGGACGGTCCCCATTATCGTTCATCGATGTACAATACATTAAATATCCATTTAAATAATCCAAATCAATACGTCTCCACTTTATACAAGTTTAATTTAATTCATATATGCTTGATAATTGTCACAAATGGAACACATTATGAACGAAAAGACTTACCTTTAAAATAGGTTTTACAAATAAAAAATGCCTCTGGCTCTGTCACCTAGGGTATGCCTCTGTGAATTACCACCTCTGTCACTCTGTTACTTTGAAAAAAAAGAAAATGCTTCAGTTCTAGCCCTGCCAGTAAATATTATGTATGTTGCATTAGTAATAAAATGCCAGTCAGTTAAGGGATTTTTTTGCATGGTAGTATATTTTTTAATTGTTTTATTCGTAGACCATCTGAGTAGTAAACATTTTATTTTAAAATTACTAGACCATAAAGTATTTGTCTACTCCCAAAATGTTTATATTAACATGTCAGTGTACCATTTAATAGTATTATGCAATGCATTGGGACTAAAGCTGATCTAGTGTAATTTTTATGATTGGCGAAGATGTGAAATACTCCCAATTTACACACAATTCTCTTTTACGCATAAATCTCCTGCATTTGCATTTCTGAAACTTAACATGTATGCTAATATGCTATATGCGTCTTTTATTTGTTTGCTCATATTTCTTTCATAACATGAAACATTATGCTTCCCTATGACCATGGCTAATAATCATTCAAGGCATGCTCCATATACTATTACATCCCACCAACATCATCACATAGAATATAGCCAGTTATCCTATGACTACAATATATATATATATATATATATATATATATATATATATATATATATATATATATATATATATATATATATATATATATAATAAAATAATGAAATTAAGTGTGCATAATGCAGTTGGTGTCATACCATGAGTGAAGTCAAGTACAGTTTAGTGCAGTGTTATATCACATCTTCTTTCAGAGAGACCGATGCCAGTGGAATAGACTCAGCATACATTGGAGAACACCACTAGCCAAACTACATCAGATGGATGAGAGGTGTCCAGATAAGTTGGTTAAAGGATTTAAGCAGATCGTAATGTGTGCCGACGATGAGTTCAAGATTGGTGAAGGGTAAGTAACACCATATTAGCATTGGGTATCTAGGTGAAGTAATGTATTCTGGGTTTCAAAGTAATTGTCTGTGATTTCAAAGTGCTCATTTTCTTACCAGTACCAACATAAAACATGATAGCCAAATTCCAAATAAGGAAATCCCCACCTAAGTTGGTACCAAATGCACCCTTTCGTTCTCACACTTATTGTGCTTGTAGCAATAGCCGTGTTGATAGTTGCATTGCAAGTTATTTTTGCAGCTGTTGCCAATATGGGTAACTGTAATGACACCACCATCTTTGAGTTGAACTATCTTGCTGTCCTAACATTTGATATTCATGATGCAAAGTCAGCGGATATGGGTATTTCGTAACTTTGTAAACTCATAGGGCATATGCTATTTGCATCAACGTGTTGTCATGGTGTTAAGGACAACCATTTTCCAGCAGTTATTTTGCAACTTAATCATGAAATTTTAATGTCAGGTTATCTGATAGGCCTGCTACAATTAACTAAATAAACATATTTAGAAGTGAAATTTGTCAAATAAATCAAAATATTTGGGTAGTAAAAATAGTGAATAATTCTGCATTACTGCCCTGGGAATTACTACATTAATTTGTCCAGTAGACCACGTGACCACCACAGTGGAGTGTTTTGCTAGATTTGGGCCAAGATTAATTTCGAGTTCCTTAAATGCAGGTTATTATATAGGTAATTACACAGAAATTAACAGTTGTTTCCTGCTGTAACAGTATTTAACAAGATTTAACAAGATTGCCATCCCAAACAACAAGTTCCAGATGGCAAGTGGACAAGGCCTGCCCTTATCAGATATATGTCAATTCTATTTTTAAACATATTCACACTACTAGCATTAACACAATCATTTGGCAGTTTGTTCCATTCATTTATCACCCTCTGTGAGAAAGAGTACGTTCTCATGTCCAATCTACACTGCTCCTTAACTAATGCTGCTTTGTGTCCTCTGGTTCTACTGCCTTCCTTAAGTTTGAAGAACATATTCCTATCAACATTTTTAAGAGATTGTTCAAATTGAACAATATGTAAGAAAAACCTTCCATATGTCTATATTTAGGCTACCGCAAAAAGTAAAATTGTAGGTTATTGATGTTAAACATAATGCTGTTCTAGCCTTACTACTCCAATACCGCAGGAAATCTAAGAACGAACTAGTGCAGGTGACAAACTACAGCTCTAATATAGTGTTTACACCTTTCCTATAATTTATAGTAAATGCAAATTTTCCAAATAATAGATACAAAGATATCACGACTTTTCTAAGACAAAGAAGAACATCATACTTTGGGAAAAGTATGTGATTGGAATATAAAGAACTGGCAAATATAGGTATACAATGATTAAGAGGCATGCCACACTAAACTAAGCAAGGTGTTAGTGAAAACAGCGACATGTGTAGTGCATATACCCAGGGCGTATGTAATATAATACTAATAGTAACATATGCTGCATATATTGTCTTGTGCAGTAACCTATTTCAAATATAACTTAATTTATGATAAATAAAATAATATATGTTATGGAAATAATGATATAGTAGATAGTGTGCACATTAAAAGTGCAAATAATATATTCGCTTGGGCACTCTCATCATAATTATTATTATTAAGAATTACCACTACAAATCAATGGTAACATAGCTTACTCTTTCAGTTTACACTTTACTGTTTGATATTGTATTAGTACTATATTTGTTTTATTATCTATAAAAATATTAATCATTAAGGAGTAATACAAACTTTTCTATAATATTCAATGAAATCCGTTTTAGCATATCATCTATTAATTTCAATCACTTTACTCTGTAATGCTACACCCGTATAAAAGATAGGCTGGACTAAAATTATAGACTACTAACAGTGGGTAATCCCCGTGACACCCGACGTCAAAACTAAGCCTAGGCTAAGGGGGCAAACAAAATTAGTTGTTAACACCGCTATTTCTTAGTTTTCACAAATACTTCAGTTTCTTGGTTCACTGCACAACAATCTGAATACATCACTGTGTACCACACAGAGTCTTCTACGTGACTCTGACGTATGGTTCCACCAGACAAGTGTATATACTATAGTTGAAGTGTATAGCCATGGCATAGGTACATCATGATCAGAACAGAGTAGTTTTTACATATTCAGTACACATAGAATGATCAAAACTATGAAACTGAACCTTTGTCTCACAAAATGTTTATTTTTGTACTCCTCTTTCCAGTACGTGTGTATTGTTACACGCATGTATAGGTTATGGAAACAATGGACATTCTAATGAAATATTAAAACAAGATATTATAATGAACCACGGATTTAGGTAATGTCATTATTGTTTACCTTTGACAGCATAAATATAATATATTTTGTAATGAAATTTATGTTATATTAACACTTGCATTCATTAAAAAAAGTACAACTTGTCGTGTTCCTCGGTACATTTCCAGAAGTTCTAGTTACTACGCCAAATGAACATGGCAAACATAATTACTTAGTCTTAGGCTGCCGAATCGCTTAGTTGGGGCAGTCTTAGTCTGGCTGCGAGGTATTACTTTTTGCTATTTTTTATTTTTAGACAGTTTTATCTCGTGACTCGTCTCGTTCTGTCTGTTAAATCGTTCACTGTGTACTCGACCTTTCACACAGCGTGTGATATTGGTGATGGGTTGATTTTTCTCTGGCACTTTTTCCCGCAAAAGAGATGCTTGCAGCCGAAATTCTTCGTCCACCACTGTTTATATGCGGAAATATCTTCGTTATCTTTTTCAAAAAGAGAGTTCCACGCGGTTCATAACATCTTGCATTCACAATCGCTTGATTCCATCGTCCTGAAGTATGATCTTGTATCCTGGTCGGTTGTCCAATCATGAGTGGTGGTAAGTCGTGGGCATGTCTGTCGTGGTATGACTTCTGAACGTCCTGGCGTTCCTGTAGCCTACTCTGTATTTCGTCACGACTATTCAATGGATTGCGGATCTTTACGGGTAAGTTTGCCTTCAACTTCCATGCATACAACAACTCACTCGGTGACTGTAACGAGTGGTCGATGGGAGTCCGCTACAACTGCATTGCTGGTGCACGGCTTTGGCATTTTGCGCACAAACGGGTACTTCGAATAATAGTCCGCTATGATCAGGTACTCATTGTCGTTGAAATGAAAGAGATCTGTGCCCAGTATTTGCCATGCCCTCGTTGGTACCTCAGAGTTTCCTTTGCGTTGGATTTTCGGAGTTCTTGGCACGTTGGGCAATGTTTCACAATTTCTTCCAAGTCTTTGTTGATGCCGTCCCAATAGATGCAAGACTTTGCTCACAGTTTGCACTTTTCGATGCCTTGGTGACTAGCATGCAACCGTTCTAACACTTCTGACTGCACGCTTTGGGGTAGGACAACTCACTCGCCCTTCATGATAAGTCCATCTTCCACGGACAGTTCATGATGGTAGCACCAGTATCGTCGCAATGGTTTCGGCATGTTGTCGCGCTTGTCTGGCCATCCTTCTAGTATGACTTCGCGCAGGTTACACAATACTGCGTCGTTGCTGGTTTCTCTCTGTAGTAGGCGTATCTTCTCCGTTGAGAATTGAACGAGATTGACAACGATGTCGAGATCGATTTCTTGTTTACTTCGCGGATTCAGAAGTCTCGATAGGCCATCTGCGAGAGGTAATTCTTTGCCTGCTCGGTACTTGATCGTCATATCGTAGTGTTGTATTCGTAACAACATTCTCTGCAGTCTTGGTGGCGCCACGGTAAGATTCTTCAGCTGGATCATCTCCAATGGCTTGTGATTGATTTCCACGGTGAACTCTTTTCCGTACACATATGTGTGGAATCTTTCTGCGCCAAATACGACTGCTAGCAGCTCTCGCTCGATATTTGCATATCGTTTCTCGGCATCCATGAGGCTCTTAGAAGCATATGCTATCGGCTTCTTGTCTTGAAGGAGAACAGCTCCTATGCCTTTCCCTGACGCATCTACTTGTATGACAGACTCTTCGTCTCGATCGAAGTATGCCAGCGTTGTTTCTTTGCATATTGACGATTTGACCTGCTCAAAAGCTTTCTGATGCATTTGGGACCACTGAAAATCTTTTTTTCAGGAGTTCTCTCAGTATCGCCGTGTTCTTTGATAAGTTTGGCACGAAAGAGCCCATGTATGTGACGATACCTAGGAATTCCTGCAGTTCTGTCTTGCTTTCTGGAGTGGGAATCATCTGAATGTCCTCAACCTTCTTCGGGTCTGGGTGCACTCCCTTCTCGTCGTAGATGGTGCCGAAGAAGCTGATCTGAGGAGCTTTTATCGCGCACTTCTTGCTATTGAACACTAAGCCGTGTTCACGTGACACACACATCAAGTTGTGGAGGTTGGCATCATGCTCTGCCTCGCTATGTCCGAACACAGCAACGTCATCCGCTATGACCAATGTGCCTGGACATCTCTCGAGAATGGCGTCCATCATTTGTTGGAAGACGTCTTGCGCCATGACTAATCCAAAAGGCATTCTCAGGAAGCAATACCTTCCGAAAGGGCTGTTAAAAGTTGTCAACAGACTACTTTCATTGTCCAATGTCACAGACCAGTAGCTATTTTTGGCGTCTAACTTCGAGAAGAATTTTGATCCTGTGAGTTGGTGTGTAATCTCTTCTAGAGTCGGTATCTTGTGATGACATCTCTTGATCGCTCGGTTCAGATCCTTTGGGTCTAAGCACATCCTTAGTCCGCCATCTCGTTTGTGTGTAAACGTTATACTCGATACCCAATCAGTTGGCTCTGTGACACGTCTGATCACTTTCACCTCCTCCATCTTTTCTAGTTCCGATTTGATCTTGTCTTTCATTTGTATTGGACACTTGCGTGGTGCGTGAATCGTTGGCTGCACATTTAGATCTAACACGATGTGGTATGTCCCTGGGAAATGACCTAAACTGTCAAATCTGTCAGCATACAGCTATTTCAAGTCTTCTACTGACTTGACCGGACTATGGTCGCCTGAGTCGTGTGGACTGCAAGTTCCTTTGTCAATCGCACAGTGCAGCGTAACAAGCTTTAACTGATGTGAATCTGGCAATCCTGAAATCGCTGGACCGTTTGTGTCAGTTAAGAAGAATTCTGCGTACACCCATTTACTACGACTGTATCGGCATGGCAATGTTATCGACCCATATTGCGGAATTCTCGAGCCGTTATATGCTGAAAGTGTCGTTTTACTACTGTTTGCTACGGAACCATGACTGGGGAAACCATCCGCTGTTAACTTCTCCGGGAACATCCGTCTGAAGATTCTCAGCGGCAATGTGTTTCCTTGTGCACCTGTGTCGATCTTGACCTTCAGGTCTGCCGTGTGACCTCTGCCCTTATTGGGCAATCTAATGTCCAGTTTTGCAAACACTTCATCTCGAGTATCTTTTGCACTTGTTGCATTCGGCAACCTTGACATGGTTGCAAAGTCGAGTCATATAACCGTCGATCGATTCTCCTTCGGTTTGGCTAAGCCTTTGTAAGTAGTACCTTTGTACTCTGAAATTGACCTTGGGCTCTAATTGTTCTTCAAACTTGGCCCATAACACATCTGGTTTTTCTCTGTCACTATCAGAAAATGTCCATGAGTTGAACATTCTTAACCCTTCATCGCCAACATACAAGAGCATATGGCTAACTCTCTTTTCTGGCTTTATGTCCCTGACCATAAAGAAGATTTCACACTTATGTTTGAACAATTTAAATGTTCCAGGCAAGTCTAGACTCGACCAGTTCATGTACGGCGTATTATGATTGTCCGTCATTACTTGACATTTTTGTTACAATCAGCATGTTATCGATAGTCAATATGTCTCTATATCTACACCACTGCTTTTGTTGACGCGATCAGCTGTTCTTTGTTTATTTGTGCGTCACTCGCCGGACCCTCTTTGTAGATGGGGAATCCCTGTATATGACGTCGCACATTCTTAAACGCGTCATTTAGCTCGTTCACTGTAATCGCTTCCTGTATTACTGCGCTCATACACTTTGCGTGACAGAATTTGTTATATGACCAGATTTTGTCAACTAGCCAACATTATGTGGCTATATACAGTATATTCGGTTTACACAGTCAGTTGCACTGCTAATTTAGCCTAAGCTATGCACAGGTTTAGCGAAGCTACTATGCATCGAATTACGTAGTTTCCGATTTCATTTATTCTGCGTCAACTCAATGTCAATGTTTCTAGTTAGTTTTGCGCCCTTTTGGCGACAAAGTACCGGTTTCGGTTCTATCGCCTTTCTTCTAGACGTAGATTCGTTCTTACTGCCACCATGTAATATTATGAAGACACACCGAAGTCGTGGTTAACTTGCAACGAACATGATTATGTTTATTGAAGCACGCCGCTTCGTACACTCCAGTTTTACGCAACACTTTTCGGCCTGTTCACTCCAAGTCCGTAGTATGTATTATTGTGCAAAGT
Organism: Lamellibrachia satsuma; assembly: GCA_033239005.1. Classification (NCBI taxonomy): domain Eukaryota; kingdom Metazoa; phylum Annelida; class Polychaeta; order Sabellida; family Siboglinidae; genus Lamellibrachia; species Lamellibrachia satsuma. Next base: position 1,094,964 of record BSQZ01000018.1, read on the forward strand.
AATATAATGTAGTCCAGAACATTACAGTGGTAGTAAACGTTTTCGGTAAAAAGGAATTAACAGCAGGATTTTATCATAAATTAGTACACACTGATTTCGTTGTTTTGTTACACAGTGTTCTCCGTATTCGCTAGGTGCCAGGTTTTTTTCTCATGCGAGCTTAATAGAAGACATATTTAGCAAGTATATTAGCCTAAAGTGTTCTTTTGATCACAAAAACAGCCTTATTCAAGGCTAACGTAGCAAACTAATTCAAACTAAATTGTATGATGGCGCAAGGCACTTAATTTGTGGCAGTTGCAGTAACTGGGTGGACTTCGTCAAGTCTGGGTGCGAGAAGTCCTGGGCTGAGGTCCAGGCAGATAGTTTTAGTTTTTAGTGTAGGGGATGTACGAAGATGAAGGAACTAGAGGTGGAGTTGGAAGAGCTGAGGCTGCTCATTGTGGCAATGGTGGGAAGGGAACAGGGGGGTTGTGCCAGTAGTTCCAGTGGGGGAACAGTAGACGATAAAGTGGCGAAAGACACGAGATGCTAGGGAGAGCTCACCTCAGCCTGGGAGGAAGCTGAGAGGAGGGAAGGTGACAGGTCGTAGGGAGACGGGAAGGAAAGGAACGGGAGGGAAGACAACCGGAGTTAAGGAGAGGGGAGTAGGGGAGACAGGAGGGAAGGAGAAGGGAGTGGGGGAGATGGGAGGGAAGGAGAAGGGAGTGGGTGAGGCGAGAGGGAAGACAACCGGAGTGAAGGAGAGGGGAGTAGGGGAGACAGAAGGGAGTGGGGGAGACGGGAGGGAAAACAACCGGAGTGAAGGAGAGGGGAGTGGGAGAGACAAGAGCAAAGGAGTGGGAAGTGGGGGAGACAGGAGGGAAGGAGACAGGAGGGAAGGGGTCAGGACAGAATGTGATGGAAGGGATTGAACGGAAGAGTTATTCTGCAGCAGTGATAGAGGGGGTGAGGAAGAAAACGAGGGTGTTTGTGAGGGATTCAATAGTTAGGAAGACCGACAGAGTCTTAAACAAGGGAGATAATGTGATGGTCTGCTTGCCTGGAGCCAAAATAGAGGCGATAACTGAGAGGGTAAAAAACATTGTAGGTTCGGGTAAGGGTGGATCTGTTTTAGTACACATAGGGACAAATAACGTAGAGAAGGAGGGTACAACTGCCATAGTTAGGAAATATAGGCAGTTGGTCAGAACACTAAAACAGATGCTGGTTGAGCAGGTAATACTGTCAGGGATTTTACCTGTAATGGACAGGAGGGGTCACAAATATCGAAATTGTCGGGGGATGGCAATTAACATGTTAGTCCAGAAGCTATGTAGGGAAGAGGAAGTTGGATTTGTGGATTTATGGGGAAGTTTTGTTGGGAAGGCTGACATGTACATGAAGGATGGGCTTCATTTAAGTGGAAAGGGGGCGGCAGTATTCGCGGACAAACTTTCAGCAGCAGTAGATAGTGACACGGGTACAATTACAAATATATTTGGAAGTAAACATTGTTTAAACTAGAAGTGCAGGGGGGTTACCTAGAGGTGTCTCAAGCAGAACAAGAGGCCACTAGCACAGATAAACCAATATGAAATCATCCGAAAAACATCTCTGAAAAAGGTTATAGATGCGTATGTTTCAATGCATGGAGCATAGTAAATAAGAAAAACGGATTAAACATTATGGTAGAAGATATTGATCCTCACATAATTGGTATAACTGAATCATGGGACAACACAGATATATCAGATGCTGAATTGGGACTGACAGGATACATAATGTTTAGGAAAGATCGAATAGGAAGAAGGGGCGGGGGAGTTATTTTATATGTTAAAGAATCTATTCAGGCTTATGAAATAAAACTAGAAAGGGAAGCAGATTGCGATGAAGCTGTTTGGTGCAGAATTGTTTCAGGAAATTCTAAATTAACTGTTGGATTAGTTTACAGAAGTCCAAACATAAACGAAGAGGACATCATCATCATGCTGTCAGTCGCTATGCGACAAAGACTGCTTTCATTTCTTGACCGCCGCACTCCATTTAGTTCTCTGCTGTGAGAGTGATGTCCATGAGTCGGTCTTTATGTCTCTCAGCTTGAGGTTTCTCTTGATGGTATCCTTGAACCGGAGATGAGGGCGTCCTCTCTGTCTGTGACCAGAAGACAATTGAGAGTAGAGGATCTGCTTTGGTAGTCTGTCTGATGACATCCTCATGAGGTGTCCAGTCCACAGGAGATTCTTTTTGATCAGAAGATCTTCCATAGAGGGCAGCCCTATCCGACCGAGTATTTCCTTGTTTGTCACTTTGTCCTTCCAGGTTAGCCTCATGATCGAACGCAGATGTCGCATCATGAAGGCATGCAGCTTTTTCACCTGTCGTCTGTACACTGTCCAGGCCTCGGCTCCGTATAGTAAGGTGGATAGCACAATTGCCTGGTAGATCTTGCCTTTGACCCGCGTGGACACATGGTGGTTGTTCCAGAGTCTCTGGCGTAATCGGCCGAAAGATGCGCTAGCCTTGGCCATCCTCCTCTGTATTTCAGCATCAATGCGTCCATCACTTGATATAGTGCTTCCGAGGTAGGTGAATTCTGGAACAGAGTTCAGTTTGTTTCCATCAACCATGATATCCTCCTCTCGGGTTCTTGTAGAGTTGGGTTGGTACAGCACTTCCGTCTTCTTGATGTTAATCTTCAGGCCAAACTTCTTTGATGCATCGGAGAAAGCATCCACTATTCTCTGGATCTCTTCAGCGGAGTGGGCGACCAGTGCACTGTCATCTGCGTATAGCAGCTCTCTCACAAGTATCTGGGTAGTCTTGGTCTTCGCTCTGAAGTGTGCGATGTTGAATAGGTCAGCGCTCTGTCTAGACTGTATATAGACGCCATCTCCCATGCCTCGGAAAGCCTCGACAAGCAATGCTGATAGGAAGATGGAGAAGAGCGTGGGGGCCAGTACACAGCCTTGCTTGACACCATTGGTAACACCGAACGTTTCCGAGACTTCCCCTCCAACACTCACATTCGCCATCATTCCCGTATGTAGAGCCTCGATCATGGTTGTGAATTTCTCTGGGCATCCATATTTCCTCAGTAGCTGCCATAGCCCAGTCCTTCCGACTGTAACAAACGCCTTCGTGAAGTCGACAAATACTATATATAGTGGTCGGTCCTGCTCAATGCACTTTTCTTGTAGTTGTCGAAGACAAAATATCATGTCCGCTGTGGTCCGGTTGGATCTGAAGCCACACTGTGTCTCCGGAACTACTTCTGGTGTTATGTGAATAGATAGTCTGTTGAGCAGGATCCTGGCGAAGATCTTGCCTGCTATGGAAAGAAGAGAGATTCCTCTGTAGTTCCCACAGTCTGTTCGATCTCCTTTCTTGTAGATGGTTACAATGCTGGCATCCTTCCACGCTTGTGGTACAGAACCCTCCTCCCAGGCTTTGGTGATTAATTGGTGCAGTCTGTTGGACAGATTGTATCCTCCGTGCTTCCATACTTCAGCAGGAATTCCATCACCCCCAGGTGCTTTGCCATCTTTCAGGCCGGCGATTGCTCTAGCCATCTCATCCATGTTTGGAATCTCATCAAGGCATGTGTTGGTAATGCGCTGCTGGATGTTGACAAGAGCTTCATGTTCTATGTCGCCAGGGACGTTGAGTAGTTTTTGGAAGTGTTCACTCCATCTTGCCACAACTCTCTTGCTGTCAGAGAAGGTCTCCATTCCATCTGTTGACTTCAGGTGAACAGGTCCCTTTTTCGCAGGTCCCCACACTTCCTTCAGTCCATTGTAGAAGCCCTTCATGTCATTTCTGTCTGCAGATCTCTGCAGCTCCTCTGCCTTCATTTCCCACCATTCTGACTTCAGGGCACGGGTGCGTTTTTGTAGCAGTCTGCAAGCATCTTTGTACGCTGCAGTGGTGGATCTAGTACTCCTGGTCTGCAACACTCTCTGGTGGGATTGGTCTCTTCTGCTTATTAGATTTTGTAGCTCCTGGTCGTTGGGGTCGAACCAGTCCTGGTGTTTTCTGTCTGGCTTGCCGAGAAATGTTTTAGCTGTGTTGTATACTACCTGTTGCAGAGCTGCCCATTCCTCATCTGGTGTTGAGCTTTCCTTCTCCTCCCATTGGGCAAGAGCGCTGTCCATCTCCTGCTCGAAGCTCTCCCTATGACTGATGGTACGTAGTTTTGCTGTGTTTAGCTTGGTCGGTTTTCTTACCCCTTGTCTGTTGTGCTTTTGTCGTACTCTAAATGCCACTTTTGACCTCAGCATATGGTGATCGGTCCAGCAGTTAGCTCCACGCATGGCTCGAGTACTGTGGATGTCCATCTTATCCCGACATCTCGTGATGATGAAGTCGATCATATGCCAGTGTCTGGAACGAGGATGCATCCAGGTGGTCTTGCGTTCATCCTTCTGCTTGAACATGGTGTTCGTCACTATCAGTTCGAACTCAGAGCACAAAGCCAGTAGAAGCTCACCATTGGAGTTGCGTTTCCCGATCCCATATTTGCCCATGACCATGGTCCATTTGTCATTGTCTCTTCCTATCCTTGCATTGAAGTCTCCTATCAGCAGTAGCTTATCGGTACGAGGGATGCCTCTGAGCGTACTTGACAGCTGGTTGTAGAAAGCCTCCTTGTTAGACAACACAAAAATAAAAACGCTATAAAGGAAGTTAATAAAGGGGAATGTATCATAATGGGAGATTTTAACCATGGACACATACAATGGAATTCTCTAGAGACCACAGGGATTGAGGACCAACAATTTCTATTTTTAATCAAGGATAGCTTTCTTACTCAGCACGTGCTAGAACCAACCAGGGGAGAAAATGTATTAGATATAGTTTTGTCATCACAAAAAGAATTAGTGGACAATGTAAAAATATTTGAACCATTGGGTAACAGTGACCACAATCAAATACATTTTGACATCAATGTAAAATCAGAAAGTAAAAATAAGAAAGCGTACAAGAGAAACTTCCACAAAGGTAACTACAAAGATATGAGAAAATACTTAGCAAAGCTAGATTGGAATAACATGCTGATGAACAAGACCGCAATTGAATGTTGGAATGTTCTAAAAAAAAGAAATTGAGAGTATCATCGATAAATTTGTTCCCTTCACAAAAAAGGAAAATGGTGTAGAAAGAAACACTTGTCAAAAGAGGCTATTAGAAAAATAGTGTTAAGACAAACTATGTGGAGGGTTTATAGGCGTACCAGAAAGGAAGAAGACTATGCAAATAGATGGATGGGATTCCTCCAAAATTACTAATGGAAACAGTACAACAAATCAGTATACCACTTGCAAGAGTATTCAACTTGTTATTAAAAGAGGGAGTTGTTCCGTTTGAATGGAAAGAAGCAAACATCATACCATTATTTAAAAAGGGTTCGAGAAATAAGTCAGAAAATTATAGACCAGTTAGTTTAACGTCAGTGATTTGTAAATTATTAGAAAGGTTAATTAAAGACCATATGGTGGACTTCCTCGTTAAGCATAAATTATTAAATTCATCTCAACATGGATTCCTTAAAGCGAGGTCATGCTTAACAAATATGTTATGTTTTTTGGAAGAAATCACTAAGTGGATAGACGTGGGATCGCCAGTAGATATTATCTACTTAGATTTTCAGAAAGCTTTTGACGAAGTGCCACATCAAAGATTACTACTTAAATTAAAAGCCCATGGTATCGGGGATAGCATAACTGACTGGATAGAACAATGGATGACTGACAGAAGACAACAAGTTGTAGTAGATGGAAAAGTTTCAAATTGGAAATCGGTTTTTAGTGGGGTACCTCAAGGATCAGTATTAGGACCTATATTATTCTTAATATATATCAATGACTTGGACGACAGTATAATAAGTAACGTACTGAAATTTGCGGATGACACAAAACTGTTTAGAAAGGTTAATACTGATGGTGATAAACAACATTTACAAAACGATCTAGACAGATTAGTGAAATGGACTGAGAAATGGCAGATGCTGTTCAATTTTGGGAAATGTAAATGCCTACATACAGGACATGGGAACTTGAATGTAAACTATAAAATGGGAGATACTGTTCTGGGTACTACTGTAAAAGAAACGGACTTAAGAGTTACAATAAGCGCTGATATGAAAGTTTCAGAGCTGTGTGGTATTGCAGCTTCAAAGGGTAATTAAATTCTTGGATTGATTAGAAGAAACATAACGTACAAGGGAAAAAAGTTAATTAAACCTCTTTATAAAGCAATAGTTAGACCTCATTTAGAATACTGTATACAAGCATGGAGACCATATCGTAAGAAGGATATAGATACGCTTGAACGCATACAAAGGAGAGCAACTAAAATGATTCCAGAACTTAGAGACCTTAGTTATGAAGAACGCCTGAAAGAATGTGGTTTAACAACTCTAGAGACAACGAGGTTAAGAGGAGATCAGATTGAAGTTTTTAAGATATTGAATGGGTATGAAAATATTGATAGAAATATGTTTTTCTCACTCAAGAAGGATAGCAGAACTAGAGGACATGAGGTAAAATTAGTAAAGGATCAATGTAGATTGGACATCAGGAAGCACTTGTTCTCACAGAGGACAATAAATGAATGGAACAAATTATCTACACATTGTGCAACTGCTAGCAGCGTGAATATGTTTAAAAACAAGGTTGACACATATCTTTGGAGGGCGGGTTATAAGTAGATGAACATTGTTGGACTCTCGATAAGCCAATGGCTTCCTTGTCCACTTGCCATCTGGGCCTTTGGCTTGGATGGCAAATCTTGTTAAATCTTATGTGGTTCTACCTAGGACAGCATCCCCCATTTTATATTCTTCGTCCATGTTTCCATGTCCTATGTGTATACATTTACACTTCCCAAAATTTAATAACATTTGCTATTTTTCTGACCATTTAACTAATTTGTCTAGATCATCATGTAAACTTTGTTACTAACATTAGTAACCTTTCTGAATACTTTTGTGTCATCTGCAAATTTCAGTACTTTGCTAGATATGTCATATTCCAAATCATTTATATATATTAAAAACAGTGTATGGCCTAATACTGATCCCTGTGGTACCCCACTCAGAACAGATTTCCAGTTTGAAATCTCACCATCTACTATTACTCTCTGTCTTCTGTGTGTAAGCCACTTTTCTATCCAGTTGATTACATCATTACCTATATCATGAGCTTTTTGTTTAAGTAACAATCTTTGATGTGGCACTTTATTGAAAGCTTTCTGAAGATCTAAGTAGACAACATCCACTGGTGACCCGTCATCTACCCACTTTGTAATTTCTTCCAAAAAACATAAGAGATTGGTTAGACATGACCTTGCTTTTAGGAACCCATGTTGAGATGTATTTATTAATTTATGTTTTACAAGGAATTCCACCATGTGATCTCTAATTAATGTTTCAAGTAATTTACATACAACTGATGTTAAACTCACTGGTCTATTGTGATGCTTGATGAATAATTATTGGGAATTCAAGTTCTGCAACATTTTCTCATGAAGGGATATTTGCATGCAGGGTCCAGGCTATAACTGACAGCAGTAATTAACAAAATAGCTTATAGAATTTTCCAACAAAGTATATATTTTTTTTAATATGACAAAATTAGTGAAATTTTTGGTGTTACAGCATTGCAGTGCACTGCACTGGCTGCGTTTGTCAAGACTATCTACTACATAGAAAGACTTGATTGGCCAGTCACATGGGCAGTCACTGGAGTGCACCTATTTCTGTGGGTGTTTACATAATGGGTTGGTGTAGTAGGCAGCCCTGTACTTATTTCCATAAAGTTGAAACCCACTGACAGTTCTGTTGCAAATACCAATTGTTTTAATAAAGAGAATCCGCTACTTCTCTGTATTTGCAAGCATATTTATTGAATGTCCCAAGTGATATGATAGGTTGATGTAATTGTCTTCTTTAAAATACTAATTGACATTGTATTAAAGCATTTGCAATATTTTGATTCTTGGTCTAGGTGCCCTTTTGACTGTCCATGGTGTCCCACCTTGCCCTCAATTTGTCCAAATTAGACTTTGAGCCCTTTGATATGTCATTATCAGCTAGAGTAGACATACATGTTAAGTTTCCTGTAATCGCCAGAACACTCCCGGAAGTCTATCAAATATCCCAGTCTCCTGCACGGGAGAACAAATATCACAGATTTCTAATGAAACAAAAAATATTTTTGTATGACCTCAGTTAACATAAGATCGTCAATTCCTCCTTATATTCAAGCCAACAATAACAGCAGGGGTTATTTCAATTAAGCTTTGTGCATGGACAACGGAGGCTTGGCTGAACAGTATACTTGTGCCTTGCATGTTGCATTCTCTAAAATACGCATTAAATGAACGATCCCCCATTATCGTTCATTGATGTACAATTAATTAATTATCCATTTAAATAATACCAATCAATACATATCCACTTGATATGAGTTCTATTTAATTCATATATGTTTGCTAATTGTCACAATCGGAGCACATCATCAATGAAAAAGCATAGGTGTCACATAAAAAATGCCTCCATCACCTAGGGCCTCAAATGCCTTCATCACCCAGGATCACAAACTTTGAAGAAACGAAAAATGCTTCAGTTTTAGCCCCGCCACTAAATATTACATTAGGGATATTTGTTGTACGGTAATATATTTCAGGAGTACAACAAATTATTAGTAGACCATCTCAGTAGTAAATATGTTAGTTTATAATTACTAGTCCACAAGGAAATGTTCTACTGCCACAATGTTTATATTAACATGTTGGTGTACAATTTAATAGTACATGTGCAATGTACATGGAACTAAAGCTGATCTAGTGTAATTTTTATGCATGGTGGAGGATGTGAAATACTCAAATTTACACACAATTTTCTTTTATACTGAGACCCTCCGATTTACGCATAAATCTCTGACACCCAGAGACCCTCCAATTTATGCATAAATCTCCTGCATTTCTGAAACTTAACATGTATGAGTAGATGCTACAGCTGCTATGCTTTGCAACATGTTTACATGGCACGTAATTAAACATAGCTACATTTGATCAGACATATTGTTACTAATGGAGTTGAGCCTATTATAGTAACAAGGCATTTGTGTCATACCATATGAAATCAACCAGCAATATTGTTGACCCTCCTCTGATATATAATATCAAATAACGCAAAAAATAATAATTGTTTTAGATGCAATGGAGCGACAATTGTCTATGCGGCATTGATGACTGATGGACGGGAGGTTGCAGTTAAGGAGGTGCTAAAAAGAGGCAACCGGTGGAAGGAGTCTATGCAAGAGGAAGTGGACATCCTCGTTAAGTTGCGACCTCATGCAAATATTGTGTCCTACAAGGTAATACGCTGACAATAATCAGTTCAAGTTCATGCTATATCTTTTACTTCATATTATACAACAACAAATTATTTCTTGATTTCAGTCACATTTGTTATTCATTAACCATAATTAATTTATGGCTGCACACAGTTTATGAGTGAGCCTGTCGTGATTTAACATCTGTGAAGTACAAACCTATTTAGTGTGTTATACATAGAGACGACACATCGTGTTGTTTCCCTCCCAAACTAATTAGCTATGGATTTGGGGCACTTTCATGATCAATGGCCTGTTACAATGGAGAATCAAAATGTAAGTTATAAGGGAATGGTTCATAAAACTGTCAGAGAAAAATAGAAGGATAAAATGTTCTGTCATCACTGCAAGCAAAAGACCCTATCCCACAATGCTATGTGATGCCCACAGGTCGAGCTCAGTATAAAAAAAACACCAGATAGGTGTTCTGAAAAAAAATTCAGGTTTTAAATGTTGAAAAGTCATGGCCTTTTATAGAAAACTAGCCCAATTGCCCGGCAATGCATGGGAGTAAAAAGCAAGAGCTTATGACTCCTTGCATTACAAGTTAATGCAATGCCAATGGCAATGACATCTTCATGCCACAAAAATCACATACAACTGCCGGTTTCACAAAACGTTCAGTAGACTTTAGACATAGATCATATACCAATGGTTGAAACATGCATGAAGTTGTTAACCATCCTAATGGACCCCCGGGCACACCTACAAAATTTCAGCTCCATACATGCAAAACTGACGGAGATATGAGGGAACAGAAACACAGACAGACACAGAGTCTCAAACTACTTTATTACACAGAAATGAGGAAAACTGTCTTTAAATGTTCATATTTTTTATTTTCACAGCTCAAAATTCTCAACGTCAGCCTCAATATTTAAAAAGTTATATGACGTAGCACCTCCAGATAATATTCTGATGAAATCTGGTGAAGTTTGCAAAGTTAAAAAAATAATAGGAACATACTAAATTTCTGGCCGACTTAACACTAACAGTAATGGGAAGTGTGTTCCACATATCTAGTCTATGGCGTTCTGATATTAACCCTGAAACTAATACGTGATTGCAAGAGGTATTGGCATATCATTGCTTTGGACGGTTCTTTCGACAAGCTCACGTGAATTACATTGCCGGCTGCCGTGGACCAATGACAGTGTGGTTTCTTCAGTCATTGGTTCTACGTCGTTGTCATCGAGTGGCATTAGCCAGCTGCCCGCCCCAGGCCGCATGTCATCCGAGCGAATTGTCAACATCATCTTGATCTACAAACTTAGGTGTATGCTTATTAGATGGAATTTCATTAAATTTTTCCAAATGAAATTTTTTTCGTACTGTACGCTTATTAGAACTAATACAGTATATGTTTTTAATAATTTTTAATCATTTAATTCTGCAAAATCATTTATCAAAATGCAGCAACTGATATCCTTTATTAATCAGCAGTGTTCACATCGTCAGCAATAGCAACATGTTTTTTTTTCTTCAGTTCATTGGTCATACTTCCAGATCTGTCCAAACTGGTTGTCATTGCCAAGTGGCAAACAACTAGATTTAAAATTGCTATTATATATATATATGGTCATCAAAAATCGTCTTAAAAATTACAGGGTGCCCAGCATTCCTATATATTATTACATTTTAATTGCAATTCTTATTTTTTTCTATATCTTCACAAAATTCCTATATTTTCCTATATTCCATAATTTTGGAGGTTAACTTCTTGCAATTCATCACCACAAAAAAAAATGTTGGTAGAAATCTACATGTCAATGACCATGTTCCGTGATCTACGATGACCATGACACCGGATGGGGCATGAGTTACCTACCATACCATAATTAGACCGGCAAAATTGACGAATTTCGTGACGTAATGTTGAAAGTCGGCAGTTGTTCAATTGTGATGGCACCACCTGAAACAACACAGAGATTCCTATATTTCATAAAATTATTTCTATATTTTTACTTCAGAATTCCTGTATCTATTATATGTAAAGTAGTTTGGGACTCTGTATGTCTGGTCCTTTGTATCTCTGTAAGTTTTATATGTTTGGGACTGACATTTTGTAGACTGAGGGGCTATGGTGATGTGATGGTTCGTACATTAAAAAATAAAAAATTCCCACAGGGGTAGGGATATTACGTATGTGGACATTTGACAAAGATTACGCAATTCTGAACAATAGTACATATAATTGTTAGCAACGCTTTGCATGTTTCTATGATTGTTACATGATCTATGTCAACATCCACCAAGACCTTCATGAAACCGGCAATTGTACATTTTTTTTGTGCCCTACCAAAACTTGGCTTGGTAGTGCAAGTCATAAGCTGCTGCCAACACCGGGCAAGTCAGCTAGTTTCCTATAAATTAGGCATGAGTAAGGATTTTCCACAGAAATTGGCCTTATTTCTGCACGTCCACCAGACATTATTATTAAATGTATTGGAATAAAAGTTCGGCAGACTTTGCAAAAAACCTAGGAATACACGATCAACTGGCCGTGGCGACATGCCGCCAGCTCTAAGGTATTATGCTGTTATGCTAACGCAAAGCGGCTCACTGTTCATTTTAGTCACAACCATGCTTCATTCACAGACCTCATGCCTTGTCAGTTTTTGTCCTATCTGATCAGAATAACGTTTATTTTGAAGAAAAATTATTATTCCACCAATATTTCCAATGATATTAATGTAGATTTGTTAAGATGAAATTTTATTTGTGCCGGCACCGACACTTCAAGTTGAAAATGTTGGCGAATTGGTGTGATTTTTTTCCAGAGTTTCGTCGCTTTGCATTACAAATTTTATACTTTGTATTCTAAGCATATTTAAGATATTTCTGCATTGCGTGGTATGTAATGACAAATAAATAGGATATTTGCAACATATATTTTATTGATTATTTGTAGTGAATAATTTGTTAACGCTAAAAGTTGACTTCCCCATTGCGGCAAAATAGGCTGATCCAAGTTACCATCCTGTTGAACGCTTGAACTAGTTGATCATTGCTTTGAGGGGTGGCGCAGTACCTGTCAACGTCAGTCCATGTCAAGTGGTGGGGGGTTGTACCCATCCAGTTTAGTTGCCCTCTTTTTTATTCTTTCCAGCTTATTGATGTTCGTCTAATTATATAACCTCTGTGCTTGTGTATAATATTCTAAATGCAGCCTAACTATTGCTTTATATATAAGTGTAATAGATAACATATCTAATATTGGTTGTAGCTGACAGAATGGCCTGAGGGGCGTTTCGGCTATATTGTCACCGAACTGTGTGAGTTCTCTCTCAATGAGTGGCTTGAAGATGACCAGGTGAAAAGAAAGTCAGATGAGGAATGGGACAGAGAGGTTCCTGGGTTGATGACAGATCTGCTCAGTGGACTTAATCACCTACACACTCATGACCCAATGTTTCTACACCGAGATATTAAGGTCTGTAATGGAGCATGTTTCAGACAATTCAAATAAATGTTTATCTTTGTAAATCACATGTTTGTGTGTATATGTGTGTGTATATATATATATATATATATATATATATATATATATATATATATATATATATATATATATATATATATATATATATATATATATATATATATATATATATATATATATATATATATATATATGTATATGTGTATATGTATATATATATATATTTATTTATATACATATACACACAAATATATATATATACATATATGCATGTGTGTATGTGTTTGTGAGCCATTGCCAAAAGATGGTGGAGCGAACTTCTGACTGGATTGTGAGCCCAAAAAACTTTGCTGTTAGAATGACATCTTCTGCACCACACTTGGCCCAAAACACCGTTCAAATCTTAGGTTTGGCCTTGGGGGCAATACTGCCTATAGTCCACCTTTGCTGGTTTTGCATGCATATAATCTACTTGAACTTTGCTAATAATTTCCCTAGCTGGTTGACACAGACACAGCTGCCTGATGCCAACAGTGTGTCGTTGTTGTGTCGATTTACTGTGTTATGTGCATTGATGCAAAGGACACAATTATACAGACATGACCTAAATTTGTTCCCTTGAAAAAACAAGGAAAACGGTCTAGAAAGAAACACTTGTCAAAAGAAGCTATTAGAAAAATAGTGTTTAAGCAAACTATGTGGAGGGTTTATAAGAATACCATGAAGGATGAAGACTATGCAAATTACGAAGAGGCACTTAACCTAGCTACAACTGAAATTCGAAAATCTAAAAGAACCTTTGAAAACAAATTGGCAGGTAATATAAAAAATGACAGCAAGAGTTTCTATACTCATGTAAGGAGTATACAGAAAGTTCGAGATAAGGTCGGACCACTAGAAAACAACAGGGGAAACATAATTTCAGATGGGTTTCAAATGGCAGAGGTCCTGAATGAGTATTTCAGCTCAGTTTTTACCACAGAAGATATCAGCTCACATCCAGTCCCATTTACTAAATTTGAGGGCAATAAATCAGAACATTTAGGGCAATTATTTGTAACTCCTGAAATGATAGCACAGAAAATTAAGAAGATGAAAGATAATAAATCACCTGGAGTTGATGGGATACCACCAAAACTGCTTAAGGAAATTGTTGAGCAAATTAGTACACCACTTGCAAAATTGTTTAACTTGTCACTAGAAGAAGGAATAGTTCCTTCAGAATGGAAAGAAGCAAATATTACGCTGCTATTTAAGAAGGGGTCAAGGAACAAGCCAGAGAATTACAGACCAGTAAGTTTAACATCAGTTGTATGTAAGTTACTCGAAACATTAATTAGAGACCACATGGTGGAATTCCTTGTGAAACATAAATTAATAAATACATCTCAACATGGGTTCTTAAAAGCAAGGTCATGTCTAACCAATCTCTTATGTTTTTTGGAAGAAATTACAAAGTGGGTAGATGACGGGTCACCAGTGGATGTTGTCTACTTAGATTTTCAGAAAGCTTTTGATAAAGTGCCACATCAAAGATTGTTACTTAAACTAAAAGCCCATGGTATAGGTAATGATGTAATCAACTGGATAGAAAAGTGGCTTACACACAGAAGACAGAGAGTAATAGTAAATGGTGAGATCTCAAACTGGAAATCGGTTTTGAGTGGGGTACCACAGGGATCAGTATTAGGCCCTATACTGTTTTTAATATATATAAATGATTTGGAAGATGACATATCTAGCAAAGTACTCAAATTTGCAGATGACACAAAAGTATTCAGAAAGGTTACTAATGATACAGATAAACAAAGTTTACAGGATGATCTAGATAAATTAGTTAAATGGTCAGAAAAATGGCAAATGTTATTCAATTTTGGGAAGTGTAAATGTATAGACATAGGACATGGAAACATGGATGAAGAATATAAAATGGGGGATGCTGTACTAGGTAGAACCACACAAGAAAAGGACTTAGGAGTAACATTTAGTGCTGACATGAAAGTTTCAGAGCAACGTGGGATTGCTGCTTTGAAAGGAAATCAAATTCTAGGGCTAATTTGGAGAACCATCATGTATAAGGAGAAACAGTTAATTGTACCCCTGTACAAAGCAATAGTTAGACCACATTTGGAATATTGTATTCAAGCATGGAAGCCATATCGTAAAAAGGGCATAGACAAGCTAGAAAGAATACAACGAAGAGCAACTAAAATGATTCCAGAATTAAGAGACCTTAGTTACGAAAGTCGCTTATTACAATGTGGTTTGACAACACTAGAGACCAGGAGACTAAGAGGAGACCAAATAGAAGTGTTTAAAATAGTGAACGGTTATGAGGATGTTGATAGGAATATGTTCTTCAAACTTAAAGAAGGCAGTAGAACCAGAGGACACAAAGCAGCATTGGTTAAGGAGCAGTGTAGGTTGGACATGAGAAAGTACTCTTTCTTACAGAGGGTGATAAATGAATGGAACAAACTGCTAAATGATTGTGTTAATGCTAGTAGTGTGAATATGTTTAAAAATAGAATTGACAGATATCTGATAAGGGCGGGCTACACATAGATGAGAAAATTGTTGGCTCTCGATAAGCCAATGGCTTCCTTGTCCACTTGCCATCTGGAACTTGTTTGGGATGGCAATCTTGTTAAATCTTGTTAAATGTGTACATGTTCATGTGTGAATTATTGAAATTTTATGGCTATATGCCTACGAGTGTTTGTCGGCTATAACAAGATAAACAAACTGGGTTCTAGTGGTCAATGACTGATTGACATGGAACGTTGCTGACTTGCTCAGTACAGACCTGATCCTTATCGCCAAATGTTGGTCCAGTAACTGAAGATATCCTTTTAATAATCTGCACAAGACACCATTAGATACAAATCAGCTAATCTTCCTAAACAAGGACAATATGCAATGCCAAAAATAGTATTGCTGTGTATGAAAAGATGCCAGCAATCACTGCCTATGATTCTTTTACCCGAAACCTTAATTTTAAAAGTTGCCCCCATATATATTGACTGCAAGGATGTATTAAATGACAACACAAACTAAACATTTTGAGATATGAATCTTTCGTTATTATTTCATGTTCATCAGAATATCGCCAAGCATGTTTATTTTTGTCTGTGAAAGCGGTCTAGGACATTGCTGCTGTCTGTTTTTGTAAAATATCAATGTTGAGCTATAATATGAATAAAATAAATCCTTTTGAGAACAGTTCGGCTGTTGATTTGAGGTTATTGATAAACCTGTTTTAGTCATGTATTGATGGTGGACATAAAAAGACAAACAAAATTAATAAACACATAATGAGCGGCTATTAACTGAGAAAGTTTGGTAACCTCTCATATAGGGTTCAATGTAATGTTTATGGGATATATTTTTTTCTTGTGCAGGAACATTTTTAGATTTTTATTTGACAATGCAACATCGTGGTAGTTTGTAATTAATTTTTACTGGCAAAATAATAGCAGATTAGCCATTTTGTTTATAAACTATGAATGATCTGGCTTAAAAGTGATCAATATATTTATAATGATTCATAATTACAGTTTTAAAACATACCGTGATAGCGCTTGTGTATTAAAGAATCTCTATTTAAAACAAACCTATGAAAAATTAATAAAAATGCTTCATTAGTTTTGTGTGGTTTTGTTGTAGCCACACAACGTGCTTGTTGTGTTTCACAATAAGAAGGCCTGTCTGAAACTTGCTGATTTTGGTATCAGCCGTTCGTTGGCTGATGGCCAGACTGCTGCATTTACTAACGTAGCAGGTTTGTTCATGTTTCTTTACACCTGAATTCTTCCCAGAATCTTTACACTGTATATTACATGACTCAAGAATACTACCAAGATAGCAGAAGCTACACCATTACTATTATCTTTACACTATATATTACATGACTCAAGAATACTACCAAGATTGCAGAAGCTACACCATTACTATTATCTTTTCTCATTATGATGATTCTGTATATTGCATGACTCAAGAATACTACCAAGATTGCAGAAGCTACACCATTACTATTATCTTTTCTCATTATGATGATTCTGTATATTGCATGACTCAAGAATACTACCAAGATTGCAGAAGCTACACCATTGCTATTATCTTTTCTCATTATGATGATTCTGTATATTGCATAATCTTTGTACTGTTATTCCCAATTTCAACCCACCAACCATGTTATGCTATAAAAATCCATTCGATTCTGCTGTTGTTTAATTGATAAGGAAACATGGCTGAGTGATAATTTGTGTTCATAGAAAGCCTAGCAGGTGCATCTATGCATAGCATTTACCAAGGGCAGTTGTCATCCTGTTTGCTAGAAATAAAACAAAACAATATTTCTAAAATGTGGCTTTGTTGATAACAATGATTATGGTAGTTATATTTACATCTACTACGAATAATATTAATCAGCCATTTTAGCTGTACACAAGTTATTTAGCAATCATACTTTTCCAAATTTCTTCTTCTCTGACATTGCCTACTATTACTTAGATTCTTTGTATTTCTTAACCTTTCCTACTATTTGGGACATTTACTGTGCATGCTGGTAAATCAGTAGGTGGTCTACACATTCTATGAAGTACTGGGAGCCATATATTCATACAGTGTTTCATTATAATTAGTTTTGAAACTTTTGGAAAGATTTAGTTGGAAGTAGTTTTGAAAAAAGGGTTGTCCAATTGGACAATAGGTACATTAGTTTCCTAGCCCTTTGGAAAACCTTTGCACGATTTTCTTTAGTCTTTCACATCCATTAACTGACCTCGTTTATGAAAATCATGAAAATAATATACCTCGTTTTTCAGAAAAACAAAGCTGATACCCACCAGTCACATGCAGTCATCACTTTCTGATTATCAATAAGAACCCTTGCTTCTGTAGTTTGGAGAAAAAACCAACAACATGGACACACTATGGTACTTTCTTGATTCGGGCATCTTTGACTATTAATTAATTGAAGATTAAAAATGTAAAGTGATATATATATTGGTCTTTTTTCATTTGATACTATTTTAAGTTTTCACCTGATTTACATTATGAAAACATGTTACATGTTCAATGGCGCAATAGTACATCATCTTATGTCAATAAAGTAGTTTCTTGTATATTGTGAATACTCTAGTTAATGTCTCGGTTGTTTATGCAGAGATAGCTGCATCCTTTCTTGCATGATAGACATTGGTATGTCGACATTCCCTGGAAAAGAGAGAAGCCACAAAACACGTGCATGGAAACTGTTCAGATAAAATAAAATAATAAATGTAAACAGGTAAAGAACATCCCACCAATACTATAAAAAAAATTTATTTAACACATGTATCAGTTACAACAAGTTTAATTCTAAGAATTGAGCATCATTTTGCAATGTAAATCAGTGCGTGATGGTAGTAAAAAATATGCATATGTATGACTTTGAATTGATTTTTTTGGGTAATATGCCATATAGTCTTGGTCTTTCAAAAAAAGACATGTACAAATTAAATTCAGCAAACTTAATTTTTGACAGGTTGACTTGATTGCAATTATGCATGCCGTAAAAAAATGAAAGAGTTTATTGCATTCGGTTATAAACGATGGCATTATTGGTACAGAGAAAGTATGATAATGTAAATGTGGAAGAGTAATGTTTGGCCTGTTCTTCCCCACAGGGACTCAGACATGGCAAGCAGCAGAGCTCATAAGACAAGGTACAGGCATCTTTGACTACAGAAGGTCCACTGATATCCAGGTGAATGGTATTAAAAGGAATTGTCAGGCTTTGTAAGATATGTAAGATAGGGTTGCTGTTTTTGCTGAGACAGTGGCAGAAACTGTCATAAACTTGTTTTCGCTAGTTTCTGACACTTTCTGCCAACAGAAACTGGCAGAAAATGTCAGAAACAACCAAGAGCTGTCTCACATAAACCACATGAATGTGAAACAATTAATTTAAATGATAGGTCAAGTTGTGGAGAAATAGATAAGAGATTACATTTAAAATTCTGCATTTATTCTTACAAATTGTGAATAAATGGCATAAATACAAATGTGTGACAAAAAAATCAAAGGTCTACAGCTACACTTATGAAAGTTAAATTAATTATAAATGCTTTGAGCTTTTTCAAGATTTTGCACTTTATAAGAACTATATATATAATACGTCTCAAAGGTTTCTATTTCACATCTTTTAGTACCATGGTTATCCACACTTTTCCTACCTAACGATGCATGTTTTACAATGTTACAGGAATTCAATAATTTTTCATTCAGGCCTTGAGGTACGAAGAACAATGTTGCAATCTATATATTTCCCAATTTTTGCTACTGAAGAAGAAACTCAAGGCCATTTTTGTGTATTTGCCCATTTTTGCCACTGAGAATGACTATGTAATCAGGAATTATCCCTGGTATCATTTATATTGATACAGATACATAATTAGTCCTAATTATAATTTCTTGATTATAACAGTCTTTTTCTGGTGTTTATTGATAAACGATAGTTTCTGACAGTTTCCACAACTTTTGCCATCATAAACCTGTTTTCACCAAGACAGTATATACCGCAGTATTTACCGCCATGTGGCATAAGCCATGCAACCCTGGCTAGATTCAGTTACTACAGTTTATAAACTAATGTGGAAGTAAGAAAAAAGCATAAATCACATTAACCCATTAGACTCTGCACATTGAATTAAGCGTGTGCTGATTTTCCCTGGGTAACACAGGCAGATTTTTAAAATTATGGGTGCTTGTAGTTTTTAAGCTGTAGCTTCAAAGGTATTGATATCTTATAATTGCAAGTTATGTTTATTTTGAAGCAAATTGAAATATCTATGCAGTGGTGTAACCGTGGTGTATATATGCCTATTATATGTTGTCATTCTGAGGTGTGGAACTTTGGAAGTAAAACTTGTGAAAAAATATTGAGAGTGAAATTTGATATGATAGTCATATTTTATTGCAATAACATCACCAACTACTGGCTCCACTCAAGTAAATGTTCTTTCTATGCATGGTACTGCACAAAGAATCTCATTTTGCACAAATGCACATTGCATGTCAAACATCCAAAGCATGTCTCAATCGCATGTCCAGATGGCCGTTTCACTTTGTATTCGCAACACAAGATACAATACAAAGAATAACAACTTTATTGCATTTGTCACATGTCATATCCAACGCAGCAATGTGAAATTATCATTTTTACAAGCAGCCAATAATTACAAGACTATTTTTAAAGTCCACTAATATCTGAAATATAGATAAATATAATTAATTACAAAGACAACTGACAGCGTCAATATAATAAAATTGTCAACAATGTCCAAAGCAACAACACCACCCATCCAGGCACCGCCCAGGGGCCAGGGCTCGACTGTTTACATGCTCGTCAGGCCACATTTTTCTGTTTTATTTACTGATTTGCTTTATAATTCATTATATAACAACATACACAACTAACCACGTAATCTAAGCCGAGTAAATGGCACAAAACACACAATGTCAGTGTTGATACAGTCGACAAGCTGAATAAGACGGTGACCAAGCTACTCTTGGACAAGGAAAACCAACTGATGCTATCTTCATTAAAATTGGAGGGGGTAAAGACATTTTTTTATTTGATATGGAATGACCCATTTTCTTTCTAATACCTCTAAAGGATAACCTAGTTAAAATAAATAATAAAACATGAACTACCGACGATGTCGATCCTTGTAGTGTAGCAAACTAATTAGTTATTAATATTTGTTTATGTAATAAAGGCATGACCTTTATGCTGTAACACTTATACAGATGTGTTTGGCCTAGGCCGGCACAGGGTCGCACGTTTCAGGCCCAGGCCTGGCCCATACCCGCAGGCCAAAGAAGGGTAAGCCCGCGGCCTGCTAATTTTTTTAAAAGATAAACCTATTATCTTATAATAAAAACAAAACACAAATATACTGTAATACATATGTATTGTTTTATTAAATAACATAAAAAATAATATATGAACATTGTATAATGTCCACTAGTACTGTGTGCTGGATGAGTTCTAGAAATCCAGCACTACCAACTGCTTCAAACAGACGAATATCCTGAAGAAAAATAATCAACTTTTTATTGTTATTACTATTAAGTATCATAACATATTTTTATATATGGCTTTAATTTATTGGCTTATGGTTAGGGTAGGAGATTTGTTTATCTAACCCTAACTTAACCCTAATGCAAACCATAACCCTAATTTAAGTTGTTAATTGAATTAGCTCAACTAAGTTAACTTAATTTAATTAATTAATGTTACCAGTAAGGGCAGTTAATTTGGTTTTAATTTATATTTCAATTAAATGTCACCCACTGGCACTGACACCCAATGGCATTTCCAGCAGGCCTGCAGTCACTAGCCTGAGACAGATCAGATTCAGACATGTGTGAATTAGTACAAGTGTGAATGAATCAGTACTGGGGAAATTGTAGACACTAAACAGTAAACACTAGTTAACACAACTGAAAAATACCAACTGGAGTGGGCACTGGGCAGTGCCCGGCCCGTGCAGGACACTAATACATACACATACATTGTTATTACAGAGCCAGTTTTTTTGGTAGTTTTTATACCTTCAGTTTTACTGACGCACTATGATTTGCAGGTTTGTGGGATGGTCGCCTACTACATCAAATCAAGGGGCAAACACCCGTTTGCTGCTCGCACACCTCATGACATAGAAACGAAGATCCTAGCTAATGAAACAGACTTGTCTGCACTGAATGAGCCCCTTGTTGAAGATTTGGTCGTCAGCATGCTGAAACCTGAGCCAACAGACAGGCCATCAGCAGCAACTCTATTGAGGTGAGAGGAGTGATGTTGCACACTGTCATTGTTTTATGACACAGTGGTCATTGCAGAAATTTGGATTGTGGTCATTGTTGAAGATTTTAAGGCAATTCTGTTATCTGCAAAAAAACATTGGTTTTTGTTTAGATGAAATAAACACGTTTTCTGACAATACTATATGTGCTGTTGTATGAGGTTTTGGAAATTGTTTTATATTGTTCCATTCTATTGGTTGCTTTTGAACAGCTTCCCACAAGGAGTAAACATAACTTGAATTTTCCAGTGGCCCAATAAAACATAAAATGACACCCAGTAGTCACATAGCAGTTAACTGTGAAACAAGATATAAAACATAAATGGTTGTAACCTTGTGGTGTATGTTTTCAGACACCCATACTTCTGGACTGAAGAGAAACGGTATAAGTTTCTAACAGCCGTTGGCAATGAACCAGAGATTGTGGACAGGTGGGTCGCTATCTGTTCCGGTGTAACAATGCATTGAACTGTTGATGCATCGCCATAGTCGATGTGACAGTACAATACTATCGATAGTTAATTAGAATATCAATTGTTATTGTTGATGGTACACTGAACTATCAATAGTAAAGATAGTGGGCGAAACAATTCAGTGGGGCTACTTGTGTCACTGTAGTAATAGAGGTAAACATTTTTTTTCAGTTATATTTGATAATTTAGTTTATTTATCAACAAGAATTGTCGATTACAGCTGCATCATTCATGGATCCAGCATTTTTAAACATTTCACTAAGAATAAATCATAAAAACGCTCATAGAAACGCTCTTAGAAATGCTCCTAACTTACAATGAGGTTAGTCTTTTTCCAGTTCTGATGTACAAGCATACGTAGTAACAGCTGCTCAAAATCTTAATCCTAACTAACCATTCAAAGTTCTTTAACTAATAGTTCAATTTATAACACAAGTCAAACTAGATACTGTTAACTGTACCAAAAATTAAATAACTGCTACCTTCTAGGATTCCCAAAATAACTTTAACTTTGAAATAAAAATTTTCCCGCCACATTAAAGTAAACAAAGGAAAAAAGAACCCCAAGCAACACTCGACATACAAAAATTAGCTACACATAAACATTAGTTAGACAAAACACTAGAAATTAGTTAGACATAAATACATTTCTTCAACCGCCCTGCACAAAATCTTGACCTTATACTAATTTGGCCTTTTCATCAAGGCAACTCAATATACCCAGAGTCGCCCTGGGTATCACTCTTCATTTCTGTAACTCTTTCTCCCAGCACTGCCTTGATCCCTTGCACAACACTATAATATAAAATATATATATCTATAAGCAATAAAAATAGTTACTCCAACTCAGTCTTAAAGTAGACATAAAATAAATAAAACTAAAGTAGTCAGGTTATGGCAAGTAAAAAAAAACCAAGGACAAAAAATAAAAATTACTCTGTATGGATGACCGATGATGATGACGTATGGATATGCACAGGGTGTAAAAAAAATTTCAAATGACCTAACCACAAATTGTTGGAATGGGAATACTGTGATAAACATTAATGCATTGAATGTATCGAAATAACGGATAAAGAATATAAAATCATGACGGATAAACCACAAATTCACTGGTTCTGTCCACCATGTGACACAAAAGTAATGAAAAACTTGAAAAATTAAAAAAGCTGCGAAGAAAGATGTCAGAAGTTCCTTAAGAAAGTGGAAGAGAGAATTATTGAACTAGAGAAAGAAATCAGAACCAAAGTGGACAAAACAAGAGTCAGTGAAATGATCAAAGAAGCTCAGTTGAAAAAAAAAACAAGCAAAGTCATCAGCCCAAACGAAGTTAAGGAAGTCGTACAAATTCAGGTAAAAGAACAGAACATGGAAACAAAAGACAGAGAAAAAAGACTCAACAACGTAATAATTTTCAACTTACCAGAATCTACATCACAACTAAAAACTACGAGACAACAACATGACAAAGAACAAATTTTAGAAATGTATACAGAAATAAACAATAACTTCACAGACACTGATGTCACAGAAACGAGGAGGCTTGGGGAAGCCAAGGAAAATGCAACCGGTCCCAGACCGGTTCTAATCACATTAACACATATTGACAAAAAACGAACCCTTCTTCGAAGGTTCCATCACATCAGAGAAAATGACAAGTTCAAAAACATAAAAATTGATCATGACAAAACTAAACAAGAAAGGGAGGAATCAAAAAAGTTTTATGAAGAAGCAAAGAGGCAGGAAGCTGCAGACAAGTCGGGGGAATACCTGTACAGAGTCAGGGGTCCACCATGGGAGAGAAAAATAAGAAAGATAAGGAAAAGCCAGTAAAGACTACACATCCACCTAGAGTGACGGATGGTAAAACAAATGTAAATAAAAATAATCTTAATGACATAGGCAACATTCTGTGTTTTTATACCAATGCTGACCAACTAAGGAACAAGCAAAATGAATTTGAACAAAGAATTAAAAAACTGAAACCCCACATAATAGCAATTAATGAGGTAAAACCAAAAAACCCCAAATGCACTGTAACCATACCAGAATTTTCCTTAGAAGGCTATACATTGTTCTCCAAAAATATAGAAAATAATGAAGGTAGGGGTATTATAATATACGTCTTAAATTCTCTATATGCAGAAAATACAAACCTGGTCAAGGAATGTTTATTTATAGAAATTAAACTTAAAAATAAAACCAAACTTCTCTTTGGATGCATATATAGGAGCGATGGGGGGTCAGAAGAAAATAATGCAGAACTTCTAAATATGATTAGATCCACATCAGGACTTAAATATTCACACATTGTTATTACAGGAGATTTCAATCTCCCAGATATTAACTGGAAACATTGGACGACGAAATCAATTAACCCCAGCAACCTAAATTTAAAATTTGTAGAATGCCTTAGAGACACATTCATGAATCAACATGTCTTAAATCCCACCAGAGGACAAGGCACAACCAACACAAACCTTTTAGATCTGATTTTATCAAACAAAGAAGACAACATAGGGGAAATAGAGTATCTCAGCCCTCTAGGTAAAAGTGACCACTGTGTCATTACATTCAATATTTTGTGCAAAGTTATAACAAATAAATACACTAAAAGACGGAAGCTATTCAATAAGGCAAATTATGAAGGAATGAGGAAAGAGTGTGCAGATATGAATTGGGAAGGGAAATTTAAAGACTGTAAAGACAACGTTAACGACCAATGGGAAATCCTTAAAACAGTACTAAAATTATTAGAAGATAAATACGTACCTCAAAAAGAAGTTTCAAATTACAGAAAGGGAAATTTCCCCCTGAATGCAAACACCAGAAAACTAATTAGACATAAAAATAGACTATGGACAAGATACATTGAAACAAGGGATGGGACAAAATATCTAGAGTATTGTAAAAGCAGGAATAAAATCCGAGCTTTAACCAGAAAGCTCCGAAAGGCGTTTGAACAAAATGTAGCCATTCAAACTAAGAAAAACCCTAAAGTCTTCTGGAACTATTATAAATCAAAAACTACAGTTAAACAAGGAATTGTGGAACTGAATATAGACCACACAAATCCGAAATCCCAAACAACAACTGAAGACGAAGAAAAAGCAAATATTCTTGCCAACTACTTCTCCAGTGTATTCACTACTGAACAGACAGGGTCTATCCCAACTACACCCAAAGTAAACATTAAATTAGCGATGGATGAGCTAAAAGTAACTGAAAACATAATATTACTAACATTAAAAGAACTTAATATAAGCAAATCGCCTGGCCCTGATGAAATTGGTGCCAGATTACTAATTGAGTTATCAGAAAATATCTGTTTCCCATTACAAAAAATATTTGAAACATCTATAAAACATCAAGTATTCCTGATGAATGGAAGGATGCCAAATATAAACACATGGAAATTGGAAAAAATAATATAGGTGAAAATGAATATTTCATGACAAGCAATAATGTTAAACATTCATTAGCCACCACAGATAAGCAAACTGACTTAGGTGTAAATTATCGTTTCAAAATTGTCATTTGATGATCACATAAACCAAGTGGTAAATAAAGCAACCAAAATGACAAAAATAATCCGAAGAACCTTCCAATTCCTAGACACACACACACTTTCTTGCCATTATATAAGACAATGGTTAGATCTCACCTAGAATATGCCGTAGCAGTATGGTATCCATATAAGATAAAACATAAAATAGCAATAGAAAACGTCCACAAAAGAACTTCCTGGTACGAGGGATTTATCATATATAGAAACACTAAAATTACCGAAGCTACCCACATTAGCATACCGAAGGCTAAGTGGAGACATGATAGAAGTCTATAAAATAATGCACGAACTATACGATAATGAATCTGCACCAAACCTCCTGAAATGGGAGGATGTGACACTTAGATCAGGAAATAGAGGACACTCCCTTAAAATATTTACCCAAAGAGCAAAAATAAATTTAAGAAAAAATGCATTCCCTCTTAGAGTGGCTGAACCATGGCATGGAATAATCTCCCAAACTCTGTAGTACAAGCTAGATCAATTAACTCTTTTAAAAACAAATTAGACAAATTCTGGTCTACCCAAGCAAAAATATACGACTATGAATCTCCTTTAACAATAACTAATGGAACCGGAAATTATGATATAAAAATATTTGATTCTGAAGATCTGATCATGGAGGAACCAACTGGATCCTGCGATCAGAATCGTCATAAGGTAAGGTTAGACTGCTCATAAAACAAAGCATATCCACCATAAACAGTCAAATTTATGGTGGATACGGTACGGTACGGTGTATTATGTTGACTCCAATTTTACGTAGAAATCCAGTTTTTCACACTCAAATAATAAGTTTTCAAAATGTGAGCAATGAATAGCTCGTAAATTATGGCTTTTGTCTAGAGCATCTATTTTACAGCACTGACATTGACAAGTCGTTGTGTGTGCTGTTTTACAGCATTGCGAGGTCAAGGTTGTTCGTGAAACGTTTCCTATTCAAGTTTTAGCAAATTTTTAGCTAAAATATGTACACCCCTAACCTTCATATTGGTATACCCGATGACACAACTTCGTCTTCAGTTGAAGTTGTTGGCGTTCTCAGCAAGCTTTGTTAAGAAAAATTTCAAAACTTCACTTGTCAAAACAACACGTCGCCAGTGTGTCACAGAAATAGTGTCCTCTGTGACAAGGTGTCTTCTTTTTAAAATTACATGTTTTCTCTTCACCCAGTGAGCAAATCAGTCAAATGTAGCTGAAAAATGTTTGATGGATCGTATTATCAGCCACTTTTGGACAACTTTTCTATTTATTTTGCCCAATTGTGCACACTGTGGAACTTATGATGGACATTTTTATCATTAGCTTATGATAAAATTTATGAGCATCTTAGACTTAGTGAAACGCATTTTGAAAATGCTCTTAAAAATCTATGATGGATTCTGTGTTATGATGGATTTTTCTTATGAGCTCTTTGTCGTAGTGAAATCATGGATGAGAATTCCGGAATTCCGCGGATTTGGTCGCCCCCAGGGTCGATCTTGTTAATCGCCCAGATCCGTTGAGATATTGTTAGACCATATGGGGAGGGGGTGGGGGGGTCTTTATTTTTCATGATAAAGTATTATAGTCGATAGTCTGCCAAGGATCCGTCTGCCATACTTCGTAAACACACCTTTTAGTAGCCGCCATTGAAACTTCCAAGATATCCGAGAAAGCTTAATCGTGATTGGTTTTAAATCTATTCGTTCTTCCAATGCCGCGTGATGATAGAGTGAAACAGTGATTCGATGTTCAGCGTGTTTTGACTGGCGACCGAACGGCTAATCAGCGATCGCGAGATATTTGAGGTGGTTAGTCGAGCACATTTTCTGGGCTAGTCGAGCACGTGTAGATTTTACAATAAGCAAGCGGAGATTTCGTTTTGAAATGAACCTACTATCGAAAGAAAATGAAGCATTGGTGAAAGAAATTGACAGAGATGTCAAAAGCAAGTTTCGTTGGTCATGGCTGGAAAAAAGTGTAACCGTGCGAGTGAAAATTGGGAAAAACACGGAAGATGTCATAGAAAAGTTGTTTGATTACATCGCCAAAACTTATGTGCCAGGGAAAGCGCAGTGTTTATACTGTGATGATACTATTAACTACGGATTGCGTGGTTGCGTCGCATTAGTTGAGCACGCTACAAAAGGAAAAAAAACATGCCGAGAAAGTTGTGTTACGGCACTTGAATTATTCATTGGGGTCGGCATTTACAACTCCTACGAGTACTAGTACTACTACGTCTTCTGCCAGTGTCAATGAATATATATCTAATGAATATGAATATAGTTTTTGAATGTAAGAACTTGTTACCTCTCAAAGTGAGACATTGGCAGAGAGATCATTGTATACAGAAGATTAAGGTTGAGAGACAGTGTGAAGAGAAATGTAGAAGAGGCAGTTGTGAAGAACAAAGTTAGAGATAATAGCAGTGGAGCATGCCAATAAGACGATGAAAAAGAATGCATGGGATTAAGGGGACGAGAAAGAAAGGTTTGGCTAACTAAGTTTTAACTTTGGAATTTTTGTTGTGATAATGATAATGCATGGATTTCATTTGTAATTTACATAATTATAAAGTTAGAATGATTTATAAATAATAATGATTCTTTGAATTATGGGCCAACTTACTGACCATAAAATGCTCAAATTTCAGTGGCTTCAGTGGGCTTTGCCCCATGGGGGCCCCACTGGGCTTCATTCTGGACCTGAATAAGGGGCTTCTGCCCTGGCAGAACACCCTAAAAAAAATTCTGCTGAAAATCCTAAAACCCATTCTCATCCCTGTGAAATGCTCTCCTGTTCCTTTATTTATGTAACTGTCAGAATATCTGTTCAACATGTACAACTGATGTTTCACTCATTCCATTTTTTAGTCATGTACCAGAAAACAAAGGAAATGCTGTGAGACAGGCAATTGAATGCGCAAAGACAGACATTCTACCAAATGGACAAGACTGGGTAAGAATGTTAGATTTCTGCCTCTCCATATTATGTTCATCCTCAAAATTCCCTTCATAAGAGGTGAACTGACCGGTGCACCATCCATACTTTTTTATTTAATTCATTTAAAAACAGACTTGACAAAGAAACTGACACCAGTAGTTTGTTGTTGAGTTGTTGAGTAAAACACTTTCCTTAGGGTTCACAATTGTCAACATTTACCTGTTCGTGCTAAGTGTATTAAGTGAAGGGGAGGTCAAGACCAGCATACTCATTTTTTTATGTTGATCACATGCAAAATATGACCATCATTGTATCTTGCTTGTTTGTTTTAAATTGCACAACCATTCAGCATGTGACACCGTAATAAGGTTTGACATATGAAAAATTCACAACTTCGTAGAAAACTATAATCATGAAATCAAACTATGTGCGCATCAGTCTGCACATTGTAGTCGTAACTTGAAATCAACACAAAAGTTATACTGTCAACTGTGTCCTTTATGTCAAAAAAGTATAATTTAAATGTGATACTAACAATTAATAATAATACGCGTTCTGACAAACAACGTGTGTTGTAAATTCATTGTAGAAAATTTAGTTCGCAACTCGTGTGATTTTAAGATATCATATTCTGATTTTTGCCCGGCACTTCATTAATTTTTTCGATGTATATATAGTTGCACCTTGTTATTGCGGCCCCTTATTACGCAGATTCAGATATAAGGCAGTCGGTTGGTCATAGACCCCGATTTTCTGCCGCCAGGGGGAAATGCCAAATTCACCTGCTTAAACCTACTTAGAATAGCTTTGACAATTCTTAAGAAACCTTAGGTGAACATAGTCAATGAACCTGTTTGTTTTGTGCTGCCGCGAACATCAATCTCTGTCGCTGGCTTTGGCAGTTTATAAATTGCAATCAAGATTCACAAATACGCCTCGCATAAGAATCAGATAAACAGTGCAATTTAGTATGCAATACCAATATAACACTAGGGTTATTCAGTTCAAGATTCAACAGGGTGTGGCATTTTAAATTAATACACGTCGATGCTATTTGACTCGTTTAATAAATAGTATAAGACAGTGCTGCAAGCACACAGTGTCTTCGACAGCGTTCTTGGACTTGGTGCTGTGGGCAGCGATCGCTTTTGTTTAGTAACTCCCTGGTGGCAGATATGGAAACACCTGATGCACCTTGCATACAGCGTGGTAAATAAATCTCGTGTCATGACCAGAGCACAGTATTTTGGTAGTGATGTTGCTATGTCAGATATTTCAAAAGTGTGCTCAGGAACACCCAGCATTTTCTTACTTTTGTATAGAGATAAGTAATAGATGAACATCAGCAAAGTTTTATTGATGTTACATTACTCCTTGTTGGTCAGATATAGAATGTTGTCGAAATTGAGTTAAAATTAGGTTTTTGCGTAACTTTATATAGTACATAAAATAATTAATTTAACCATTTTTGTTCTGCGAGTTCGACATATGCTTTATATAATATGAACATATCAAATTGCAATATTCCAGCAAGTTTTATTTTTGAATAATCAGTATTTTGCTAATTAGTTTTAATCAGTATTTTGCTAATTAGTTTTAATCAGTATTTTGCTGGTGACGTAAATGTTACTACATCAGATATTAAACAAATTTGCACGGCACCCCCCCAACTTATTTTTTGGTCTAATGGATTTCAAACAACTTTAAACATTTTAATTACTTTTATTTCAGGGTAATCAGCCACCTTAATATAATTATAGGAGACAAATGTTTTTAAACAATTCTGATGTTTATTTTTGTATGTTATATATATGGTCTATTCCCACGAAATATTGATACATCACATGTTCAACAATGTTTAACAAAATATTGTCATATCATTTCCATGTTTCATTATCATAAAATATACGTGATGCGGCCTACATATGCCGATCACCATGTCCAACTATGTTCCTAACAGTACGTTGATGAAGTTTTTTTTACCTTACAAATTCCAGATATTATTCTACTCAATACCCCGTAGGTGTTAAAACAATACTAGCAATATCTAATCATAATATAGATATACTTGTTGCTCCTATATGAACATGTGAAAGACTTTGTTTTAACAATTGTCTGTACTTTCAATCTTAAAAATGGTTATCAGCCTTGTTTTTTCTAATTATAAATTTAAGACATTACTTGTTCACAATGCTTGAATGATGAAACTTGCAAAAAAATATTGCAACAGTGTATTTACGCAATGCAACAACACCAAAACCAGATTGAAAATGGCCAGACTTTCTGTCTGACATTTATTACCTACCATATTTGGTAGAAATTAAACATTCATATACAGCTGCACAACCAAATGTGGGCCATCCTGGGTCTCCGGACATTGTCCCATCTACTTAAAACATCACATTCTAGAACTGGCCCACATTACGGGTATGAACAAAAAAACATACTAAACTTAATGACCTACACAGCAACTCTACTTGTTAACAAATATGTCCACATTTCTGTACAAGACACATGGTGTAATAATTAACATTAAATTTGCTAACACTACAAAAAAATTGACATGTGACTCAGATAGGTGGAGCCACTACGCCACCATGGGAAAATGTCACAAAGTGCTGCTGTATCATGAACAATGCTTCATAAAGAGTATCTTTTACCTGACAGTACCACATTAAACATTTAAAGACACAATATCATACGCCTTTTCCTTCGAACCGATGGAAGGTGTTTTGTTGCCTCATTGTTCAAACTGCATGTCCCGTCAACTGCTCGGAGTGCGGGACAGATGGCTGTCTTGCTTAACACTGATTATTATCCAGCCCTGTATTACTACGCAGAAGCTGCAGGGTTAATCTGCATACTGGACTATGACATGGTGCAAAGTCCATCTCCCTCTAAGCCAATCACAAAGAATCATTATATCTGGGTGTTGTTACCTCTCGTAAAGATTAGTATGCAATCTAACTGCATTCGACATCTTCCAACTTCCTATTTCATCAACGATGTACAATCGCATTTAAACTAAGCATTGAGAATAAGGAAGAAAGGTGGGGAGGAGGGCGGATTTCGAGAGACAAATTTTAGTCACAACTTCGCAATACAGAGACTGAATCAGGAGTGAAAGATTCAAGCTACTGGCTCTGGTTTGAACTGGTTTCCGCTAAGCCGTGATTGGCTGGCTAGCGCGGAGTAATACAATTTATTTGGCCAAATAGTTCCGGTGTAGTCTCGGACACCCAGGGCAAGTTTAACGACGACCTGTCTTGGTTATCTCATAAAAATTGTTATGCACCTGGTGAGTTGCATAAATTCATTTATGCAATAACCAACACAAGTCTGATGTAGCAGTGAATTGAAACAGGCCAAATAAATGACGTTTTTTATTGCAAAGTGGACTGCTTATCACACAGCCACTTTGGGAAGAACATTAACAGGAATGTGAGCTCCTCAAAGCAAACCAGACAGGAACTGAACACATGTACAGCCCCGTCCGGCAAGTTTCTCAGAGCCCACATTCCTACAAGCATGACAACAACAGTGTATTTACACAATGCAACAACACCAAAACCAGATTGAAAATGGCCAGACTTTCTGTCTGACATTTATTACCTACCGTATCCCTGTGATTTCATGTGACTTTATTTACTACATTCGTTTCAACACCAGCCAACACGTCAACGTGAAATGGTGAAAGCACAAACATAAGATAAGAAAGAACAGTTTTAGGGTAAGAACAAAAAAACATACTAAACTTAATAACCTATATAACAACTCTACCTGTTAACAAATATGTCCACATTTCTGTACAAGACACATGGTGTAATAATTAACATTAAATTTGCTAACACTACAAAACAATTGACATGTGACTCAGATAGGTGGAGCCACTACGCCACCATGGAAAAATGTCACAAAGTGCTGCTGTATCATGAACAATGCTTCATAAAGAGTATCTTTTACCTGACAGTCCCACATTAAACATTTAAAGACACAATATCATACGCCTTTTCCTTCGAACCGATGGAAGGTGTTTTGTTGCCTCATTGTTCAAACTGCATGTCCCGTCAACTGCTCGGAGTGCGGGACAAATGGCTGTCTTGCTTAACACTGATTATTATCCAGCCCTGTATTACTACGCAGAAGCTGCAGGGTTAATCTGCATACTGGACTATGACCTGGTGCAAAGTCCATCTCCCTCTAAGCCAATCACAAAGAATCATTATATCTGGGTGTTGTTACCTCTCGTAAAGATTAGTATGCAATCTAACTGCATTCATCCATTTACGCAATGCAACAACACCAAGACCGGGTAGATTGAAAATGGCCAGACTTTCTGTCTGACATTTATTACCTACCGTATCCCTGTGATTTCATGTGACTTTATTTACTACATTCGTTTCAACACCAGCCAACACGTCAACGTGAAATGGTGAAAGCACAAACATAAGATAAGAAAGAACAGTTTTAGAGTAGAGATGAAACAGCAACTCACCATCAACATACACTATTGGGTGCGGAGTGCCACACCAAAACACATTTACCTTGGCAGAGATCTCACACCAAACTTCCTTTTTCTTCTTATTAATTATAGAACTTTGAAGTTTACTCATAATAACAATTTTTTCATTGGTGATTCCTTCAACCAGACATAGGATTTCGTCCTCTCGGAAGTTAGGCTTCCTTTTATCCCACCATGCACAGCTCCTTCGACGACGTGCGCAGTGCAATGGAATGTGCCGGGAATTCCTTCTGGTCTGGACTAGCAAGCCTAGTCTATACACTAACTAGTCTGAGACTGTCGGTGCGCTATGTCCGGTTCATGCATCGCGACTAAATGTATCGCTAGTCTATAGCTTAGTCCGGACATGGGGCTTAGTCTGGGACTACACTACGCCCAGTCCATGCATACAGCCCCTGGCAACTGTTAAGCAGTTCATCCATTATTGTTTCCTTTAAGATTGTATAAACTGCACTCTTGCTGCCCTTGGTCGGTGTTTCGATGCTGTTCAATACACCATCCCTATAATAGCAATCCACATTTCATCACTGACATTTCTTTCTGGCATTTACAAATGTCACAAAGAATTGATACTCGTCTTTGTTGTGCACCTGTATTAGTCAAATGTACCTCTGACCCTCATAAACAGCTGCGACATAGTCTCCCAATTCCATGTTGCTGCCATGTCTCTTGTCTACCCTGTCATTTGCGTACACCATCCTGTTGTTTATGTACTCCTTTGTCACTCCTATTCCATCCAATCTCTCTCACACCCTGCTTGTTGTCTTCAACATTTTGTGTCTTGTAGACCAGTGGTCATCCATTTTCATAACTGCTGGTTTTATGTCACAATATTTCCTTGGCAGTGCAGGTTCCTTGCATGGTACAAGGGCTTGCAACTTCATCAGGCCTTTGATGGGCATCATGTTCCAAACAGACATTCTCTCCTGGCTGGCTTCAATCTCTGCTGACATAGCATGGACAAATGAATCCTTGGAACATCCTTTGGAAAAGGCCCAATCTGTACAATCAGATGTTTAAATCAGATGAAATGTGACTGTTTTCATCTACTGGTGGTCATGGTGTTGAGCATATGTTAATGCCTGGCTGGGAGATGGTGACCTGTGAATTAACAGCCTACGGGGCCCGAGCCCATAAAGTCAGGTGAACAGCACACCTAGTCAGGTGATGTATCTGGTAGGGCCTAGCATTATTTCCTGGTTACCATGACCACCAGATAAGTCATGTTTTTATTAAACAAATTTCATTATTTAGTTGTATATATCCTTGTTTTTTCATCTTTTGTTGCTATCAGCCCCTGAATTTCGGTAAAAAAAATTTTTTGGGTAATTGAACAACTGGAAGTAAATATATAATGAATAATTAATAAACAACATAAATATAGTAAAAAGTAAATATATAATGAATAATTAATAAACAAAACGTATGTGGCATGTGAAATTCATATGACTATCCCTCTGCCATGCATATCCAGAATTCCCCTATCTTACGTATCCAGAATCCCCCTGCCTTACATATTCAAAATCCCCCTGCCTTACATATCCAGAATCCCTCTGCCTTACGTATCCAGAATCCCCCTGCCTTACATATTCAAAATCCCCCTGCCTTACATATCCAAAATCCCCCTGCCTTACATATCCAAAATCCCCCTGCCTTACATATCCAGAATCCCTCTGCCTTACATATCCAGAATCCCTCTGCCTTACATATCCAGAATCCCTCTGCCTTACATATCCAGAATCCCCCTGCCTTACATATCCAAAATCCCTCTGCCTTACATATCCAGAATCCCCCTGCCTTACATATCCAGAATCCCTCTGCCTTACATATCCAGAATCCCCCTGCCTTACATATCCAGAATCCCTCTGCCTTACATATCCAGAATCCCTCTGCCTTACATATCCAGAATCCCTCTGCCTTACATATCCAGAATCCCTCTGCCTTACATATCCAGAATCCCTCTGCCTTACCTATCCAGAATCCCCCAGCCTTACGTATCCAAAATCCCCCTGATTTTCTTATCTAGGATCCCCCTGCCTTATTGAGAATCCCTCTGCCTTACATATATCCAGAATCCCTCTGCCTTACATATCCAAAATCCCCTTGCCTTACACATCAAGAATCCCCCTGCCTTACACATCCAGAATCCCTCTGCCTTACATATCCAGAATCCCTCTGCCTTACGTATCCAAAATCCCCCTACCTTACATATCCAGAATCCCCCTGCCTTACGTATCCAGAATCCCTCTGCCTTATGTATCCAAAATCCCCCTGCCTTACATATCCAGAATCCCCCTGCCTTACGTATCCAGAATCCCTCTGCCTTATGTATCCAAAATCCCCCTGCCTTACATATCCAGAATCCCCCTGCCTTACGTATCCAAAATCCCCCTGCTTTACTTATCCAGGATCCCCCTGCCTTATTGAGAATCCCTCTGCCTTACATATCCAGAATCCCTCTGCCTTATATATCCAGAATCCCTCTGCCTTACGTATCCAGAATCCCTGTGCCTTACATATCCAGAATCCCTCTGCCTTACATTTCCCCGTTCAGGGCAGCAGTTAATTTATGACAAATAACTTCTCCAATTATCTATTTTTAGCTTGGAAACATTGTTTGCCTCTTCAAGTGCACATATGTTAAGTTTCAGAAGTGCAAATGCAGGAGATTGACACATAAATCAGATGATTTTCGGGGTATTGGAGAATCGTGCGTAAATAAGAAAATCAGTGTGTAAATCAGAGTATTTCACCTCCTCGCCACTCACAAAAATGACCACCAGATCAGCTTTAGTTCCCAATACATTGCACGTGTACTATTAAATGGTACACTTGCATGTTGCATTTTGGTAGTAGATAAATTCTTTGTAGACTAATAAAATAACAAGATTACTATACTCTGATGGTCTATAGGTATAAAACAGTTTGTTTACACTCCTGTAATGTTTTACAGTAAATGTACAATAATATACAGCATTAATACCAGTTATTTCAGTTATCAACTACTGCTATTTCACACCAGTTATGTATATTTACATGGTTTTATATACCCCACAGTAAACTGTGAAAAGACTGATCTGCCTAATGAATAAATCCCTCTGCCTTACGAATCCCGCTCTGAAGGAAGTGTGTCCACAAATGTAAGTCTTGCTGAAGGTACCTTACCAACCTCATCAGTCACCCAACCAAAATCATGCTACGAGTCATCTTGAATTTACTCAAAGGAATAGCAGAAGAAATACTGGCTGAAGAACAGACTGGATTTAGGGCCGGAAAAAGCAACACTGAGCAGATCTTCAATGTAAGATTGATCATAGAAAACACCTGATCCACAATTCCGTCGACTTTAAGAAGGCTTTTGGCCTATCTAGCAAGTCATGAGAAACTACAACTTTGACAAAGATCTGACACAAGTCATACAGGCACTGTGTGCCAACTCAAACAGTGCTGTCCTTCTAAACAACCAACTTGGAGAACTTTTCAGAACAACTGTAGGAGTTTGTCAGGAGTGCGCACTCTTGCCTGTTCTCTTCAACATATTCCCCGAGAACATCATGCAGGAAACCCTCCAAGACTTTAACACCACCATGTCTATTGGTATAAGGCCAATTTGTAATCTTCATTTTGTGGATGATATTGACCTCATGGGAGGCAGCGATAATGAACTTCAAGACCTCACTACCAGACTGGAAGAAAAAGCAAGAGCTTATGGGATGGAAATCAGCTCAGAGAAAAGCAAAATACTTGTTAACTTTACCAACCAGAACACTCCCATTAACATCATGATGAACAGTCAGAACCTTGAGGATGTAGACTCTTTCAAAAACTTGGGTCCACCTTAAGCAAAGATGGCAACAAAGGAAATCAAAATAAGGATTGCAGTGGCCATGTTTGACTATGAAGAACTCAACACCATCTGGAAGAGCAGAAACATCAGCCTCAAAACGAAGCTCAAGCTCTACAGAGCACTCAATGTATCCATCCTCCTATGGGGATGCGAGAGCTGGACTCTGACAGCAGAAACAGAGAGATGTGTACAAACATTTGAAACAAAATGCTTTAGGAGACTCCTCCACATTTCTTATGCCGAACACAAGACAAATGAATATGTGAGACAAAAAGTGGACTCCCTTGCCGGAAAGCAAGAGCCCTTGTTGGCAACAGTGAAACAACGCAAGCTCTCATGGTTTGGCTACATCACTTGACACAACACCATTGCAAAAACCATCCTGCAGGGTACCCTGGAGGGCAAGAGACAATGGGGCTGCCCGAGAAAAAACTGACTAGATAACATACAAGAATGGACACATGGAAACCTACCGACCCTGCTATGCACAGCAGAGGATGGACAACGCTGGTGAGGACTGTGTATGAATGGCACCCCTGTGACTGTCCCGGTCAAGGGATGAAGGTAAAGAAAGATGACCTTACCCAAAGTACTTATTTATAATGTAGTACTTTTCTATAATCTCCCAAACTATTCTAGTTATGGTTGTTCCTAATGCATTCGTAATGCAGACATTTTTATTGACCACCTCTGACCTGTCTTTTACTTTTTCATTTTGGTCTAATCATGGAATACACCATAATTTGTTTTCGGTGTATCATAATACTATACTTCTTCTTCTACCGGGTACGAGTCAACTCTTTCTCCAAGGTTTATCGACTCGATGTGTGTGCGCACGTGCTAAAGTGCTGTAAGAGAAAAGTAATAAAATATTTGGAAGAAAGAGAAAAGATGATTGTGGGTGCATACCCCAGTAGTTGATAAAATTGATAGCGTGAAAGATGCAATAGGAATTAATGTGCAAGCTGGAGATCTTCTGTCTAAAGATCTTCAAACTTGGTGCTGTAGCTGCGTTGGCTGGCAAATTGTTCCAGTTGGCTATTGTACAGGGTAAGAAGCTGTACTGGATGAATTACTAAGCAATTAGGGGGAGTTGAAAAGCTTCGGAATGTGTGTGCCGAGATTGTCTTGCAAGAGGTATAAGTTGAGGTCCAAGGCAACTATGCCATGTCTTATAAAACAACAAGTCGGATGTCGGCTCTCCTTTGTTGGCGGCTGTGCCAGTCTAGGTGGTTGAGCACGGTGGTGACACAGACTTCACTGCCATAGTTGTTGCAGACATAACGTGCTGCCCGTTTTTGGACCATTTCTATTTTGGTTTTGTATGTTTGGGTGTAGAGGTCCCATATGGCAGCAGCATACTCCAGTTGGGGTTTAACTAAGGTGAAATAAGCACTGGTTTTTAAGTGTTCCTGCCCAACTTGGAGATTTCTTTGTAGGAAAGCTAAGGATACATTTGTTTTTTGTGACACCATCAATACGGTCATTCCAAGACAGTGTTTTATTTATGACCACACCAAGATATTTCACTTTGTCCTTTACGAGCATGTGGCCGTGAAGAGTATATTGTTTGTGTTTGAGGTTATGTGGAGGACACTATATTTTCTGGAGGTTAGAACTCCATTTGCCATGTTTCTTCCAGTGTGGCCAATTTGTCTAGATCTTGTTGAAAGGCTGTCATGTCAGTACCATTGGATATTGTCATGTAGATAACAGTGTCATCAGCAAAGAGTCAGACAGTTGATTTGAGGCTGTTAGGTAGGTCATTTATATAGATAAGAAAGAAGATGGGAACAATCACTGAACCTTTGGGGACTCCACTGATAACCGGAATCTGGTCTGAATAAATACCTTCATATGCCATATGTTGTTTCCTATCTTTCATGAATTTCTCAACCCAAGTGTTTACTGGGCCAGTGATTCCATATTTCTGAATTAGTCTCTGGTGGGGTATTTTTTTGAAAGCTTTGGCAAAATCCATAAAGATAACATCAATTTGCATCCCGCGGCTTTGATTGGCCAAGATGTCTTGTGTGAAAGTTAGCAGCTGCATATCGGTTGAGCGTTTTTTTTTCTAAATCCATGCTGTTTGTCAAAGAGAATATTGCTGGCTTTGAGATGGTTTAGTAGGTGTTTTGTTTAGTAGGTGTTTTGTTTAGTCGGTGTTTTGTTTAGTAGGTGTTTTGTTTAGTAGGTGTTTTGTTTAGTCGGTGTTTTGTTTAGTAGGTGTTTTGTTTAGTAGGTGTTTTGAGATTGTGTTCCGTTAGTCTGCTGCACACACACGTGAGTGACACTGGGCGGTAATTTGATAAGCAATATTGTTCTCATTTCTTGAAGGTTGGTGCTATATTTGCTTGTTTCCAGTAATCTCATGCGTTACCATTTTCAAGGGATTTTGAAAATGTTATTTGTAGATTAGGAGCAACTGCTCTGGCTGTTTCTTTGAGAACCTTGGAGTGAAGCATGTCTAGTCCCATAGATTTTTTAGAAGTTTTTGAATGCCTTCTGTGTTGATATTCAATTTGGAAATCGGGGGATATAGGGTACTGAGTCTTCCTGTGGGAGTGGATTTAAGGGGTTCTTGTTGGTGAACACAGATCTGAACTGTATGGCTGCCTACTATTATGGATTTTCCATAATCATTATGGAAATTTAATGTAGATTATGGCATTATGGAAACTGCCGCAGTATTACAGAAATAAAAATATCTGACTACGGAACATAGCATGTGTTATATTCCGGCATATTCCCATTGTGGGTGGTACAGTATTCCCAGGCACCTGAATGGGCTAGCGTGTGAAGACTATATCTGTTTGGTAGCAGGGTGAAGTTGGTCTGTCTTTGCTTTCAGTTGTGATCAAATTAAATTTCAGATAGTAAAATTCCCATGATTACATAATGTGTTGTAGTTATTAACATTCTATTATAGTAAAGCATATCTTAGCAACCAACAGAATGATACCTCATTCAGGACTACTTTAAGTTTGTTCCAAAGGTCTTTAGTGATCAGGGTGTCTTGGTTGGTGTTGATATTTTCTCAAGTCATGTTGAGTTTCCTTGCTGTACCCTCCCAGTTGGCTTTCCTGTAGATGGGCAGTTTACTCCGGGTTTGGGTGTATTTCTTGGGGCTTATATTAATTTCAGTGAAAATTATATTGTGGTTGGATATCCCTGGTAAGATCTCATTCCTATTGACAAGCATTGGATTGTTCATTACAAAAAGATCTACGACATTGTCTCCTCTGGTGGGTTGGTCAATGACCTGAGTCAAGCCATGATCGGCTAGAATGTCTAGAAGCAGGTTATGTTGTAGCAGAGAACAGCAAGAGGGCTTCAGTTGAGTCAACATCCACTCCAGGCCTGGCAGGTTCATATCATCAGCTAGCCATACATGGCTGCTGTCACGAGACAGTTTAGCTAATAACAGTGCAAATGAGTCAAGGCTTAGTTCATATGTAGCATTAGGCCAATAGTATGCGCCAATATACAGGCTCTTGCAGGATTCGATGTTCAGTTTGATCCAAAGGATCTTACACTCTATTTCTAAGAACAACAACAACAACTGTCTCTACCATAAACTGTGAAATTTGGACGGAAAACTTCACGATCCTTGATGTCAGGACTGAGCCAGGACTGTGCCAATAACAATATCTGTATTTGTGCTCTCCAGGAAGTGATCCATTTCCTCTCTTTTGTTCATTATCGACTGGCAGGTAACATTCAACAGTCGAACAGGTTCCCGTTTACATTTTGACTCGGTGCGACATGATCTTGTTTGGGAAGACAATGCTAACAGTGGCCCCGGTGATGAGCACCTGCTGCAGTCCATGTTATTTCACAACTCAGAAATTTTACTCAAGCTGTTGGCAGAGAAGATAGATAGGTTAAGCAAGATAAAATTCATTATCTTTGCCAATTTTGTTTGCAATTTTGACCAGTCATACAATTTGGATTCGTAAGACAGGTAAAATGGGCCAAAGGAAATACATTCCATGAAATCTGAAATGTTATGCTAGAGCCATAATGCTGGTATCATAGAATGTACGTACACGAACAGTACCTTAGACAACTCCAAAACACTGTTTTGAAATTTGAATTAGCAGAATCCCATCGATATACATGTGTATTACAAGCTCTGCAACAATTGTTTATTTTTGGTTCTACGAGTGCGATCGAAAGACGATTGATCTGTTCTGCACAGACAAATAACTGGACATTCACATCAGTGAAGGAACTAGCAGATTCTACCGCCAAACACATGAAAAAACATGTATCTATTTCGGATACTGTGCTGCTTACTAGAAATATTGCCCATCTGGACACAAAGTCATTGATTCACCTCGACCCACTGACAAGTAACAGTAGCCACTGAAGTTGGCACTGTTGCCGAGATAAACCGGAGGGTGGACTGTTTCATGTGCGAGACAACCACGACACTGACAGAACTCCGGATCAGCCTTCAGTACACACAGACTCAAGTCGAGGAACTGAAAGTAAATCAGTCCAAGGAAAACATCGACGACCTGTCAAAAAAGATGCTCGATTACAAAGCACGACAAAGAAAATGGAACAGTCGATCGACTACCAAGAAAATCAATCGAGACGCTGCAATCTGCGGTTCGGCGGCATTTCTGAAGTCGACAGTGAGACGTGGGAGCAGACGGAGAAGAACTTACGCAACAGCCCTAGAATTTCCCGAAGCTCAAGTGCACGCCATCAACATCAAGCGCGCGCACCAAACTGGCAGCATGGGGACGAGAGCCAGGACAATTGTCGTCAAATTCAAATCGTACAAGGACCGCGAGCTGGTGCTACAGGCGGCGAAGAAGAATCATCCTCGGGGCATCTATGTGAACGAAGACTACTCACAGACGGTCATGGCGAGGTGGAAAGAACTGTTGATGAAGGCCCGGGGAGAGGGGGAAATCGTGTATTTGACGTTTGACAAACTGGTGGTAAGGGAGCAGCACGATATTGCAAACCGTGATTAGATAACTAAGTACACGTACAATATCTTGCCAAATCTTGTTGTGATCTCTTCATTTAACTGTGGCATCAAATACCTAACAAAACGACGGGTTCATACTTACATATGATAAACCACTTGATTACAACGAACACTGTTATGAACATGAAATAGATACTGAATGTTTGTTATATAACGATTTGCTAACACACTGCAGATATTACACCCCAGCACAATTTTCAACCAATTTTGGCAGTGTTAGCAACAACCGGCCAAACAAACTGAGTGTTGTACACATCAATACCCAGAGTCTAAAAACAAATTTGTCTTAGATAAAAGACACTATCAGAAGTATGGAGTATAAATAGATATCTCAGCTGCTTTCGATACAATTGATCATTTAATCCTTTTACAATACCTTCATAGACATTTTGGCATTTCTGGCACAGCTCTTCGGTGGTTTAAATCATATTTTTCAGACAGACACCAAAGCATTAACATATCTGGCACATTATCTTGTCCACAACACCTTCCATTTCGAGTGCTGCAAGGATCTGTCCTTGGCCCTGTTCTGTTCAGCTTATATACTACATCGCTCAGCCAAGTCATTACTAATCATAAACTCAGTCGTCACCTGTATGCCAATGACACACAGGTTTACATGATCTCTGTCGAATTCGGCGTCACATATCTACTGCTATAAAACAATATCAACGGCATTAATTAGTAGCTGCCTTGACTATTGTAATTCACTACTAAATAACATTGCTAAAAGAGACTTGGCTAAACTCCAACAAGAACAAAATTGTCTGGCACATGTGATTCTCAAGGCACATCAGTTTTCACCATCACTAACACTACTTAAACAGTTACACTGGCTTCCTGTTTCTCATCAAATTAATTTTAAACTGTTCACTCTTACATTTCTACTACAACCACCCTACTTGGCTAGTGGCTAAGTGCCACCAAAGTGATAAATAGTCTAACTTGGGCTGGAAGTTGACTTAGGCCTGTGTTATGCAACTGGCCACTGCATCTTTCAAGTATCCTTAGGCAGCTCAGATCATCAATTTCACAACAAGCTGAGTCAAAATATTTCCTTGATCAAATGTTCAGCTCTGGGTTATATCCCTTGATCACCAGGCAAACACAAATAACAGGCATGACTGCTACTATAACAACATTTTCTGTTCTGAGCTGTTTAGAAACAAAGTGTGCAGCATTGTTTTAAGCGATGCTACAGATCATATGCCAATTTGCGTTCTGTGTGACAACAGCACTAATGTGGTTAATCATGAAGATCCATCAGTTAAATATAAAAGAAAATTAGGTGAAGATTTGCTAAACAGACTTGAGCTTGACCTAAACGATGTAAACTGGGAGACTGTAATGAACGGGTCAAACCCTAATTTAGCATTATCGCGCTTTCTGCAAGTACCAAGTAATACATACAACGATGCCTGTCCTCTCAAAATAACCACATATACAGGGAAAACAAAACGAAATAATAAACTTTGATTAACAAGAGGGCTAAAAAAATGCCTGCATCAAGAAAAATAACCTGTACTTAGCATTTCTAAAAGATAGGTCAGAATTAACCAGGGTTGTTTGATTTAAATCATTGATTTAAATCATGATTTAAATCACTCCAAAATTTTTAGATTTTTTTTACTTCCGTTTTTTTTATCGCTGATTTATATGAATTTAACACAAATAATTGTTTACAAGCATCGAGATCAACAAAGTTTTGTATGTTTTTTTATACAAAAGCACAATGTTTGCACACTTATGTAGTTGTAGTGTCATCAGATAGCCTGATAGTCAAATATTTTATGACATTGTGTATGTTTGAGCTATTCCCTTTCTGAATGCAGTGAAGCCACACAAACTTGTCTTCCAGAGGAAGTATCTTTTCAACTCAGAAGCCGTGAGTTAAAGTCCACTTATAGCTTGTGCTAGTTGTTACCAAATCAGTATATTGACTCATTTGTTTAATACTGTACCAGTTTGTATTCTGGTTATATACCCTTAGAGTACACAGAGCCCTGGACAGGTGCTAATCCACCCTATAGGCAAATAATAATTAGCACTGCTACAGCCACAGACACACAGCATGCTTTCCTTTCCAAGACAGATTATGCAACTACAGGTGGTGAGGCCTTGTGGATATATTTATATAAGCAAAAATCATGTACCCTCTGTTAAGACAAGAACCCAAATCGATTTGAATAGAACATGTTTGAAAGAGTTTACAAATTTAAACATCTATATAAATATCTA
Source organism: Lamellibrachia satsuma (assembly GCA_033239005.1). Classification (NCBI taxonomy): domain Eukaryota; kingdom Metazoa; phylum Annelida; class Polychaeta; order Sabellida; family Siboglinidae; genus Lamellibrachia; species Lamellibrachia satsuma. The sequence continues at coordinate 1,139,219 of BSQZ01000018.1, forward strand.
CCAGATTTCAAAAAATCAAATAAATCTGATTTAAATCCAAAAAATCAATTTTTTTTTAAATCATGATTTTTTCAACCCTGGAATTAACAGAAAGTCAGTACAAAAAGTACAAAAACAAGTTAACAAAACTCTTATGTCTACAAAAGAAGAACTATTACAGGAAGAAACTCAAAGATTAATACAAGAGAGACTTGTAAAATTCTTAACAACATAATAGGTTAAAAAAATCTGAAACAAAGTATTACGACAAATTTCGTGTTGGTGAAAATTGAGTAGTATTAGAAAGTAAAGAAAAAGCTAACTATTTCAACAAATTCTTTGTTGACATTGCTACCAATTTATCAAACCTTATAGAACCCTGCCCAGGAGCAAAGCCCACAGACTTCGTAAAAAGTAACGTATCACAGTCAATGTATATATACCTAGTTACTGAGCAAGGAGTACTTGACATTGTGCTGGGTGCAAAAGTTAAACTTCATGTGGACCAGACCTGGGGCCCAAGTACTCGGTACTCGTGTACTCATGTAGTCGAGTACATTTTTTAAATACTCGTGCTCATAGAAATGATAGTCATGTACTCGTACTCATGTTCAATGTACTCAGATTTTATGAATACATCCGAGTACTTTTTCAATAAGGTATTGTGAAAATTATTTAATTTCTTATTATCAAATCTTTAACAACTACAATTTCAAAAAGTATTGTAGCAAATTGTATTACTTGCATATGAATCAAATTAACAAAAATGTATATGTACTTGCATGCATCTCAGCTGAGTTATATATGCTTTCTAATACAGGATCATTAAAAACACTTTTATTATGTAAATTTTATTGCAATAACCATCATATTAATTGCAATGTAACAGCCCCTGATTCGTAATAATTATTGTTACATTTAGTAGATGTGGTTTAATTTTTACTTGGTGTTGATGAGTTTTCACAAATTCACAATGTGGATCACTTTTTTGTACATTGAATGCACTGAAGCCACAAAGGCTTCACTTCAAGTGGCAGCATCTTTTAATTCTTTTCCCAGTCAGAAACCCCTAGATCATATACATAGTTGTACTAGTTACCAGTCCAGGCCATAATCCTTGTGTTTGTTTCATTAACCAGGAAGTCCAGTAAGCCCATAATGAAAGGGTCATTCCTTCTAGTGCCACTAGCCCCTGGGGGGCTAGTGGCACTACTTATCATTTTGCTAAAGCCACCTGGCTGTTCCATTCAGTGTTCTATCCCACTTTAACGTTAGGGGTGAAAAAATTTAGGTACCTACAGTTAGAAATATCTAGAAAGAGGGGACGTGTTAAATAAACAGCATACCTGACTGGAGGGCTAGTGGTACTCAATTCTCACACCTGGGGGGCTACAGGCACTCAATTCTCACACCTCGGGGGGGGGGCTACTGGGACAGGGGCTAGAGACACCGGGGGGGGCTAATAGTACAGGGGCTAGAGACACCGGGGGCTACTGGGACAGGGGCTAGAGACACGGGGGGGGGGCTACTGGGATGACACCAGTCATTCATCAGTTAGCCATAAAATGCCTTTGTTGCTCTCACAATTGACAGTGCTAAGTACTGCTAGCTGAGTCTTCTGAAGAAGTTTGGTGACTCAAGTCAGACAGCCTGTACCAGTATTGTCTGGTGCCAATTTGTAGTGTGGTTAAAGTACAAAGGGGATATTGAGCACAGGGCATTGGCAGGTGCTAATCCACCCTCTCAGCAAACATTAGTTGTGGACTTATTGTTACTGCCAGCACAGTATGCCTAACAGTGTTCATTGATTCATATATCATATATATATATATATATATATATATATATATATATATATATATATATATATATATATATATATATGTATTTATACATACATATATGTATATATATATATTTAATGGTTATATTTCTTTTCTCTTGTTACGTTGTGCTATGTAATGTATTTTGAAAAGTGTTTTTCAATTGAAATACATAACCCATATTTGAATGCATACCCTGAACATTTGCATTTGAATGCGAATCGTACCTTTGAATGGAATGCAACCCCCAGTTTGGTCCCAAACAGTCTTTTTTACAGTTTTCCTCATAAAAAAGTGTGATCAACTGTCATTGCAGTCAGCTCTTCCTGAATTATATAAATTAATTCACAATTTTTATTTTAAAAATATGTTATTACTATGCAGAGTTACTATAATATCATACAAAGTGTACCGGTACTCGTACTCGTACTAATACTTGTGGAAATGTACTCATACTCAGCTTTGAGCAATGTACTCGTACTCAGCCATCACCAATGTACTCATACTCGTACTAATACGGACACGATGAGATCAACATGAAAAAAGTTAAACGTAATAAAGCAAATTGTAAAACTGCTTGAAGCACAACACATACTGTCAGATGGGTAGTATGGCTTCAGAAGTAATCATTCCACCTCACTAGCTCTAACAAAGCATACTGTGGTTCACACGTGTCGGGGGCTTATTTCCAACTACACAAGATGGCAAAAATTTGAAAATGCTTAATGACCCATGCGTGCAAGATGATCTTACAAGCACTTGTTACATCCAGACTGGATTATGGAAATGCTGTGCTGTTTGGAGTAAACATGCGTTTAATTCAAAAGCTTCAAATGGTGCAAAACTTGGCGGCTCGCCTAATAATGCGACAGTGGCGCTGTGACCATCAGCACATCACACCCAGTCTCATTGCACTTCACTGGCTGCTGGGCATGGACCACAGTCAAAATCCATCCGCCATTACATACATAAAGAATCCCAAGGAAAAAATTCATTGTGCAGATAGGGTTTATTTGTGAGAGCAGAAATTGTGTGGATGAGTGAGTGGAAGTGATGTTTTTTGTGCACAGTAGCATCTAAGCTTTGAAATGATGCCATTTGTCAGTAGGTATACCAGGTGTCTTAGTGGGTCTGTCATTTTCTGTGAATTTAAAAAAAAATTGTAGGATAAATTTTCAATGTAGGCGCAAGAATGTTATAATGGTCGTCTATGGGAAAAGTGACTGTGGTCCGTGCCCAATATGAAATTTTGACTGGCTTGTTACCAAGGCAACGCATCGTGGTAAAACAAGCATGGATGACATTTTTTTGAGAAAATATAGGTGGAGAATCAAGTTTAACACTGTCTTGTCAAGAAATGACAGTTGCATGTTATGGACTGGGTGTTTTAAAGCATATTGTATAGGCTAGCTAGCCCAGTATTGGGTCATATGTGTGAAATTTCCAGCTGGGAAATGGAAGACAGTTCTTGTACATAGATTAATGTATATGCTACACCATAATTTATCAAAGATTTCTAGACATCCAAGTTGTAGCCATATTTTCAATGTCAGCTTGTGTGTTAATCCACAGCATATAACACTGGAGCCACTGCATGTAAACAACAATAGACGACAGTGTGTGAGAGAGCAGCATTGTTTTGGTCATGGTCATTACCCTCAGTGTATTTAGAAATTGTGCAGTTGAACAGGTGAGAGACAAATCAATGAATTAATTAAGCCGGTGTTATCATTACTCACCAGTTTGTGTGTTTTTGCATGCTCAGCTGCTTGCCTGTCTGTCTGTGTGTCCATGCTTCGTTGTGCTCGCAGGGCTATGAGGTAATCCTCTCTTGAACTCCCCTCACATACATGTGGGGGGAGTGTGTGGCACACTTCCACCTTTACTAATAGAAGCTTCGCTTGTCTCCAATTTCCACAGTAGAGAGTCCCCCGCTCTGTAATTTAGCCTGTCAATGGCTGCACAGGCACGTCCCTTGACATTGCGACTGAAGTTCACATTTTTTGGTAGAGAAGCACTCAACCCTCTGTTCAGGCCATCATTTCGGTTTGTGTTAAGACACAGTTTTGTTAACGCTAGTGCATTTCCCCCTTATCTTAGTTGCAGAATCTTTCTCAGTGTAATCCTGTCTCTACTGGTCATGTTGAGACAGTGGAGAGTACCTATCTGCAGGTACATTGATTTTTTCCACCAGTTTCCTTTCCCACCTGAGCAGGCTATAGAGGAGTACCTGCATATCTTGCAGTCACCACCATAGCAATACAATGTCAATGCTGCTGTGCAGTTATCATGCCCTGGACATATAATCCTCTCCTTCAAAGTGAAGCCCCCAAGGTGCACAATTTATTCTGTATGTGTAGAACCACAATATCCTGGCATAGTGTGCCCCTTCTGAAAGCCACATCTCTCATTTTTGGCTATTCGGAACTTCCCCACACCTTCACTTTTCTTCTCCATGCTGATATCTGTATCAGAGTCAAAAACTTTTCCTATCTGACTGATCTGGGAGCAATCTGTCCAACTGACATTTAAGCAATGGCCATAATTTTAGTGGGGTAGACCACTTGTCTGTCATGCTGCACAGCTATTGGCTGAGAAAATACCCCAATGTAGATTCTGAATAGAATTTACAACCTCCTGTAGTTGAAATCTGAGCAAAAAGTAGGCTTATCGTCACTGTAGTTGCAACAGGAGACACTCAAAAGCAAAGCAAAGCAATTTGTGCGAAAAGGAGGTATGTCATTTTCACGAATTTTACACACCAGGTGTCTTAGTGGGTCTGTAATTTTCTGTGAATTTAAAAAAAAATTGTAGAATAAATTTTCAGTGTAGGCGCAAGAATGTTATGGTCGTCTATGGGAAAAGTGACTGTGATCCGTGCCCTGCTGGTCCGATGGCGAATCAACTGTGAGATTCTTCTGTTGACCTATCACGCATTACACGATCTCGCGCCCGCGTACATTGTTGACATCATCTCGCCGTACACACCAGGGCGTCGGCTTCGTTCCGCCGACAGCCACCTACTAACTGTACCACGCTATGATATGGAACGGTCTGGTTGACGAGGCTTCTCCATGATGGCACCGTGTCTTTGGAACGATCTTCCAGTATATATATATATCCATGTCGCTGACTCACTCGAATTGTTTAAGTCTCAACTTAAGACATACATTTTTAAGACAGTGTTTGAATATTATTTATAGAATCTTTTTTACAGTAACTGTTACATATCGTCACTAACATGATTTATCTTTTATTGCATTTTAATTATTTATTTGTATTACTTGATTTTAAAGCAGTGTTTACTCAGTATTTAGCCAATACTTTATTTTACATAAGTTATTTCTTTACAAATGTATATGTAACTTCCACTAACTATGATTTATATCCTTTTTTGTAGCGATTAAGTTTTACATGTATTTTAAGCGCCTCTGAATAGGTTTTATATCCAGATATATGGCACTATACAAATAAAAGTTATTACTGTCAGACGGGTAGGATGGCTTCAGAAATAATTATTCCACCTCACTAGCTCTAACTGAATTTGTCGAAAAGGTTACTTCTGCAATGGATAAATCCCAAACTACGATTGGTGTCTTTATCGATCTAAAAAAAGCTTTCGACACCGTTGACCACAATATGTAAAGTAAATTGCAATGCTTTGGAATAAGGGATTTGGCTCTGGAATGGATAAAAAGTTATTTATGCATTTACTTGGCTAGTAACATTGATGATGTAGTTAACAACGAATTAAAACAACTAGGCCTATGGTTCAGAGCGAATAAAGTATCGCTCAATGTGAACAAAACAAATTCTATAATGTTTAACACTAAAAAACAACCTAGAACAGATGTGCATATAATTTTGAATGGAAGAAACATTGAGTAAGTAACACATACAAAATTCCTTGGAATAACTTGATGAAAACTTAACATGGAGATAAAAATAAAAATGGTTGAAACAAAAGTATCAAAAAGCGTAGCAGTTTTATATAAAACTATGCATGTTCTTGATTGTCAAGCGTTACACATATTATATCAATCACTTGTTGAACCACATATGTCATATTGTTGTGAGATATGGGGAAGTACGTATCAACCACTTGTTGAACTACATATGTCATATTGCTGTGAGATATGGGGAAGTACGTATCAATCCAGACTCAAGAAACTATTTCTGTTACAAAGCTATACGGATTATATATAACCTTAATTACCATGATCATACATGTGTATTTTTTCATAGCTCAAAAATACTTAAACTTCATGATTTAGTAACATACAAGACTAATTATGATTATACTCTATAAAGCAAATAATCACTCTTTAAATGGTCGTGTTCAAGCATTCTTTAAACCAACCTCAGCTTTATACCCATGTATGGTACCAGACAAAGCAAACTGTTTTATGTTAAAAAATAAACACCACCCTCAGACTCAGACTCAGCTGCCAAGTTTAACACAATTAAAAAAACATTCAAGTTTTATCTGTGTATTTATAAACTTATTGGTGGTGGTGGTGGTGGTGGTGGTGGTGGTGGTGGTGGTGGTGGTGGTGGTGGTGGTGGTGGTGGTGGTGGTGGTGGTGGTGGTGGTGGTGGTGGTGGTGGTGGTGGTGGTGGTGGTGGTGGTGGTGGTGGTGGTGGTGGTGGTGGTGGTGGTGGTGGTGGTGGTGGTGGTGGTGGTGGTGGTGGTGGTGGTGATGGTAGTTTATTAAATTCCATAAATGGCACCTGAATGGTTTGTCTGATTGTTGATCATTATGACTAAAATATACTTGTATTTGACCTAATGTACTTGTATTTGATAAGATGTTGTACGTAAGAGTACATTTACATGTGCTTGACCCACCATCATGCACACCAGTTATGTTTAATCATTCTTGGCCATAGCATTCATAGAGGCAATGGCCCAGGAGTCTTCTCCCATGAAATGGTGAACTGAATTTCTTTGGTACTGGTGACAGCGCCGGATTTAGGACTGTGTGCAGTGAATGACCAGTCATCCTATCACAATAGTTCTCACTCTTCCCCACCTATTAAAATATGGACTTCACAACACAACTTTTTACAATTTAAAACTCAAGAACATGACAGACAACTGAGACAAGAACATGACGGACAACTGAGACAAGAACATGACGGACAACTGAGACAAGAACATGACGGACAACTGATACGAGAACATGACAGACAACTGAGACGAGAACATGACGGACAACTGAGACAAGAACATGACAGACAACTGAGACGAGAACATGATGGACAACTGAGACAAGAACATGACAGACAACTGAGACAAGAGCATGACGGACAACTGAGACAAGAACATGACAGACAACTGAGACAAGAACATGACGGACAACTGAGACGAGAACATGACAGACAACTGAGACAAGAACATGACGGACAACTGAGACAAGAACATGACGGACAACTGAGACGAGAACATGACGGACAACTGAGACGAGAACATGACGGACAACTGAGACGAGAACATGACGGACAACTGAGACGAGAACATGACGGACAACTGAGACGAGAACATGACGGACAACTGAGACGAGAACATGACGGACAACTGAGACGAGAACATGACGGACAACTGAGACGAGAACATGACGGACAACTGAGACGAGAACATGACGGACAACTGAGACGAGAACATGACGGACAACTGAGACGAGAACATGACGGACAACTGAGACGAGAACATGACGGACAACTGAGACGAGAACATGACGGACAACTGATACGAGAACATGACGGACAACTGAGACGAGAACATGACAGACAACTGAGACGAGAACATGACAGTGATTAAACTCAATTTAGTTAAAGACCAAGTATCTTGTGAGCCTTGCCACAAACAATGTCATTGACAAGCTCATCGAATTCTACCTCACACAAAATATCATATTCTATATTCATTAGTGCTAGATAGGCCTATTCTTGATGTTTCAATTTTTAATGACCGCTCATCACTGCAGTGAGTGACCATCAGCACGAGACATTGCAGTGAGTGACCATCAGCACGAGACATGTTATGCTATTTCTACATTTGGAAATGCACCCTTAACACGCTTATCAAGTATCAACTTATACAACATGTATTATTCAAAACGTATATTATTAGAATATGCATAACACAAGATATTGGCGACGAATAACAATGACAGTTACGACACAACTTGTTCAACAAAATATTAAAAACATTACTGTGTTCTGTAGCATTGAGTTCAACTGAAATTCTGCCACCTTAAAAAACCGTATTTGCTCAAATCAAAGACTGGTATGGGTCGACAAATAACCAAGATCCTGTTGAACAAGTCAGTGCAAAAAATGTTTTAAATGTTGGTTACCTTTGAGCACGTAAATAACCTAGCTTAATCACCCATTAGTTTGTCAATTGTCACGCTACCATGTAGTGGCACGACAGGTTATTCATGTAAATTATTTTGATCTCAAAGCCAAATGGGGCTGTGACCCAAAATAAGTTTTAACATTTTGTGGAGGCCTCTAGGCAGCAGCCCAGTGTAACTTGTCCTAAATCCGGCGCTGACTGGTGACATGCATTGTTTCTTTTGAAAGTTTTGTGGTCAACTGTTTCCTCTTCATTTCAGAGTGATCTAAAAGACACGTTGATGCGTGACATGGACCAAACAAAAAGGTCAGACAGGGAACTTGTCGCTCACTTGAATCGTCCCAAATTTGTGACGTCGGTATGCAAACTGGTGCGCACGTTGAGAAATGTCCACGAACACTACAACCATCTGTAAGTTGTTTTCTTTTACTGTTATTAAATGCTAATGTTTCTGTTGTCAACCATCATAAACATATCTTTGTTGTAAATATACTTCACGGTGTGGGCTGGAAAATCAAGAAGTGTATATACAGGTTTTCCACTGATATTTCTTTGTTATTTCTTTATCCTTTGTTTTTCCTTTATCAGGACGAATGTTCACAGATCATATCCAAAGAAAAGTATTAGGATATTGATAAACAGTCATAACTGCAGTCAACCGTAATGTGCATGTTCATTCATGTGTGTGTGTCTTTGTTCTTGCATTTATCATTATGATTTCTACCATAATTATTATTTTGAATGAGTTTATTTTGCAGGTCACCGGGGGCAAAGGCGATGTTTGGGAACACATGCTATCCATACAAGTTCTTTGACAGGGAAGTACCCAAGTTGTTTCCCACCATCTATGAAATCATCAAGACATCAGCTACAAAAGGAGAAGACTGGACAAAACGAGAAATATTGAATATGTACTTCACTGATTGAATGTACATGGCGATGTAGACAGGAGACATTTTTACTAATGACCTCTTTAGTATGAACTATGATGTAGTTATTCTTATCCCATAGACATGGCTAAGTAATCCTCCAACGTTGAAGATGTTTATGCTGTATGTTTTGGCTACAGTGCATACATGTATACATTGTTAGCGTTTAAATTATTTGTAATGAAATCTTCTGTTTAATCTCTTGCAGGGCAGGGCCACATCAGAGATTCCTTTCAGCCCTTTGAACGACTTGCCTCCATCCCTCTCGCTCTTCTTTTATTTTCTCCTGCTGTGATGTTCACACCTACCTTTTCAAGATCTCTCTTCACATTATCCCCCACCAAAATTCTGGGTTTTCTATTATCCTACCACCCTCTTCTATTTTCCGTGCTTGCTTTGACAATCTCTCCTCACTTATTCTCTGTGTGGGTCAAGTCCATCAGCGTGTGCCCAACTACCTTCCTTTTTAGGTATTTCGTCATTCAAATTTCTAATTCCACCGTCCTCCCATCGTCTTGTTTCTCACTACATATTATTCCTGTTGTTCTCTGCTGCCTGTAGCTTTGTCTCTCTGTCAGTGCATGTCTTCCCACCCATATACACAAACTAGTGCCACACAGGGCGGCAGCATTTTCCTTTTAGCTTTTTCTTTCTGTCCCAAATAATTCCCTCCATTTCATTCCATACGGGTGCTCCTTCGTGCTACTTTCTCCTAAGTTGTTTTGTTAAAAATAGAAACAAATTACCGTTAAAAATATAAACAAATTACCGTGAAATATTCAGTGTTTTTTTTATGGAACCTAGTAATATAATTTTTGCCAGAATGCATGCATCAGCCTAATAGAACATATAGGTTGTATGTGGTATTTATTGAATGTTGTTATAACAAAGTTCACAGTATAAGTCTAATTAATTTGAGATTATTTAACTATTGTAAGGTATATTATAGGTGGTGGGTGTTTTACAATGAGCATATATATGCTGATAACATATAATGGTTATTATAGTAGAATACTGATATGATATGATGTTGCTATAGTTTGACTGTTTGCACATTTACAGATGCATAGAAACTTTGTCTGCTTTGAATATTGTACACACGGTTAGATTAACTCACGATTGTATCATCCTTTTTATTTAGTTAGTACTTCTTTTACGTTAACTTTAGCAGGAACCATGCAAAGTTCTGCAGTACTTAACATTATGCTATGTGTTTTATCTCTGTTGGTTGTATATGAAATGTATCCAAGAGTTGCACTATTGTATGTAAAGTAAATGTTGAATGTTGAATACTATATATAATTAGACAGCTGCATATATGTTTATGTAAGGGCATCAGTGGGTAATTAATCGCACGCATTCTATTTTAGTAGATGAATCACAAGATTGTGTTAGCTAGCTAACATATATTCAAGACTAACAGGTGGTGGTTCTTATGTACTTCATGATTACATAAATGTTTAATGTGCTCATGTGACAGACAACACCAATGAAGACTTGCTCCAGTACATGCAAGTGGAATGGGCCGCAATTAACCCCAGGCATATCACCCACAATGACAGAATGCATAAACAATGCCAGGCGGTGATTGATGCCAGAGGACGGCATCTACCCGTTATTGATTGTTACTGTGACAAGATTTTTGTGAGTAAACATAAACAATATATTTTGTTTTGTGTTTTAAAATTATTCCAGAAATCAAATATTACCCAAAAAGTTTTTTTTATAAAACTTGTAGAAGTTACTTTTTGTGGAGGATATAGTGCATAGATAGTGTCTTTAATTACTGGTAATGTCACAACATTCTACATTTCGGAATTATCTTAAATCGACTGCCTAAGACCACCACCAATAAGTATAGATCTGACCTACTAAATACATCAATAGGCTCTTGATCCATGCCCATTTTGCCTACTGTAGCTTTATGGCTAATTCTCAGTCAGATTCCCAGTTCCCTACTTGCTAAGGCTCCCACTTTGCCTGTTCATACATTATTTGGTGTACTGGATACATGTACCTGTTTTGGCTCCAACAGTCAAAAGTTAATTGGATATGGTTTGCATAAAAATAATGGCTTTCCAGAAATCTGAGTTTTATTGAGATAAATCTATGTTCTTTTGCATTGAGTAAATGTATGTAATTAAATAATTAAGATTTATATCTAAGAAAAACCTCTGAAAAGCTTATTTTACATTTACGCATTTTTTAAAGTATTGAATTAAATTGTGATGTTGATAAATATTGTCTTTTAAATAAAAGTTATAATATCGATTGAAACTACGTCCATAATACCAAAAGTAAACGCAAATTATACATTTATTGGTAAAAAGAATGTTGATAAGAACCCAAACCTTTAAATGTTGTATATGTTGCAACTCTCGTGGATAAGCGGGATAACTTTGCTGTGGAATTGTTACAGAACATTTTGTTGTGTGATTTTAAAATAGCAAAAGTGATTTTTTTATTTTTGTGTGGAGATGAATTATAAATGTACATTTTGGCCATCTTTTACTGTAACAACATTATTCCTTGTGAGTCAAATGTAGGTTTTGATAAGAATGTTACCATAACATAGCATTTTACAAGAACATTTGGTTAGGATTGAGTTTTCAAGATAGCAAACCCAAATTATGGCCAACTATTACTGAAATGCCATTACGCATTGTGGTTAAATATAGCTGTTACTATGTACAATATTTTTTAACCATTGCTTAGGACCCCCAATTGTTTTTGCCTTGTTATGGAAATAAATGAACATCTTAGCCAAGTAGTATTGAAGTGACATTATTCCTTGTGGGTCAAATATTGTAGAAATTTAGCTAAAATGTGTTTTTTCCTCGACTTAATAAATTACATAAAATAATTTATTTTTGGTATGCGAGTTTAACATATTATGCTTTATATAATATGAGCATATCAGATTGCAACATTCCTGCAAGTTTTATATTTGAATAGTAAATAAATATTGTGTTTGACTGATTACAATCAGAGAACAGTATTTTGCTGGTGATGTAGCCAGCAATCACCAAAGGGTGAGAAAAGAGGTATTCATATAATGGATGTGGTGGATAAAAACAATACCAAATGATTCATTAGAGTTCCCCGAGTATGGTATAACAAACGGCAGCAATCTTAGGTGGGGTTTCCATCATTGTTTTTATCATTGCGTCATTCCATTAAATGAGTGCCCCTTTTCTCATCCTTTGGGGGGGTTGCTGGCAGGGGGAAGCCTCCACCTAAAATTGTTGGCCACGGTCAATGCGTACTCGGGGAACCCCAAGGAAAGATTTGACACTGTTTTTATCATCATTAAATAAATGCCCCCTTTTCTGACCCTTTGGGGTTGCTGGCAGGGGGAATCCCCCACCTAAAATCCACTTAAATCCCAGACCCAGCAACAACGCATGTTTGGGTGTCCCTTCAGTCCATTGGGTCAAACCTTTTGGCGTCAGTTTCATAAATAGTATCTCTGGGCTCCCACTATACTTCCTTGTATCCAATCATAATCGTCACAATGGAAACCGCACTTTTATTCCAGGCTCTCTTGTGTACACGGTCAATCTGTCGCTGGAATCGGGAATATCCCCAATTTGACCGACTATCGCCAGGGATAAACGCTAGTCGAAAGTGGCACACCACAGTGTCTAGCGCACATAATTTAGCTGCCCTGTGTCATGCGATACGGTGCATGTCGCCCGACCAATCGGACACGTATAAACGGACCTTTGCAGTGTATCAATGTTCCCCGTCACCAGTGCCAAAAACGAAGTGAGGTGGTTAATGTAACCCTTAGACCTCAGCCATTTTTAAAAAGACCCAGGTTCCCCATTATTTGACCAGATAGTCGAAAACGTGGGGCAAGTACGTTCAACTAAGATACCCAACGTGTTCTCTCAACTGCCCGCCAGACAATGGGGGTGATGACAGTGTGTAACAATGAGGCGAGCGAGAGTCGGATAAGCGTGAATATCTGCGGGCGGGTTTTGCCGACTTAAGGACTAAAGGCATGCATGCTCGTCCTCGGGGGGGGGGTTGGGAGTTTGAGCGAACCTCCCATTTATGAAAGAATTTTGTTTAACTAGCACTTGTAAGAAATTATCCCTCTGGGTACGCTCGAATCCTGATGTTCTATACATTGACTTTGATGTACAATACAATACGTAAATATCAACGTTTATTCGCGGCTCTACAATACACACGTGTTGATAAGTTCAGTTCCCAGCGTTGACTAAATTACCACGGATGCACCGCCCACCACTAAATGTTTTTATGCTAATGTCATTTGGGAACAACACTGGTGGGTTCAGCCTACTGTTACGTTTCCCGTTGACGACCATGTTAACGTTTTGCACGATTATAAGAAAATGGGACCATCAACAATTCTGAAACTTCTTACCTGCCGTTGTCATCATCTCATTGACATGTTGGTCGAGTTTAGTCAGAGTCTCATACTTCTAACTCTTTTAAAATGCCTGAACGTGCCATACCCGTCGATGTTTACCAATTTCTGCATGAATTACTACGCACACGTGCCTTGTGGCGAAATAATTGCTAAAAAAATCCTTCCGCCTATTGAAATCATCTAAAAATCCACAGTTACACTGCTAACATGTTCTACCAGCAAACTGGCCAATGTGCCTGCTCAAATGCAGTTATGTCAGATGATATGACTTTTTGAACATTACACATACCTAAAATTACTATGCCCTACATTCGTGTGTGACACACCAGGAAGTGTAACTGAGGCATGACCCCTGGTGTACTGGAATCCAAGGGTGTCCAAATATACCCTACCAACTAGAATGTGAGCTGGGGTATCTAGTGAAATCGTGACACCCGAGGACGGGCATGAAAGGGTAATAGATAACCCAGGCGACATAGAAAACCATCGCGTTAATCCACAGGAGGCGCCACTCTGCCTCAGTTGTGCCTTTGCACACATTCTGGAGAGTGATTGTGGAAACTCGTCCTTGATGAAGAAACTGGCCAGACTAATTTCATAAAAAAAATAGATCGAACTGAATCGGACGGTGTGGGTGGTATATCCTTTCCGTCACATCCCAGAAATGGTATCTACAGCCGACAATTCGTCGTTGGCGAATGCGAGGTAGCTTTTTATATATATATATATATATATATATATATATATATATATATATATATATATATATATATATATATATATATATATATATATATATATATATATATATATATATATATATATATATGCTACCTATATATATATATATATATATATATATATATATATATATATATATATATATATATATATATATATACAGGGCGGAACAGCAACGTGAACGACATTTAACGGAGAATAGCGTGGAGTGAGTGTCCGATATAAAGATGTCATTGACATCGTTATGCATATTGTCAGAATGATACGGGGGGGGGGAGCTGGGGCTAATGGAACTGGGAGAGCACATCTAAAATCGTAGGCGACTCGCCGAAGACAGGTTTGTTTGCCTCCTGAAATGTCTTAAGGTCATTGTCCAATCAGGAGCCTCTTCATAGTCATGTAAAAAACAGAAAATGGCGCAGTTTGAACCTCCACGTCCATACGGAGAAGCCCCAGAAACGAATAGTTGTTCAAACTAAATTCCAGTTCAAGTTTGTTGAACAGGCCCCTTTCTTCATGCTCCAACAGCCCCTGCTTCGTCCAGGATCATCGACGACTTTCCCGTCTTTGCCGACGACGTCGTAGAACTAGGTACGAGCAGCTCAAAGCCAGAACTCTCCATTGCTGTGCCGACAGTCCCGCCAGTTTCGCATAGTTCCACAATATTCCGCTGGGCATGCAATGGCGGAAGTTCTGTTACTACAACCAGGAATGCGTGCATCAACCTGTCGGCGACGCGAGTTGCATCGTGACGGGTATGACACCCTCCACCGGCGACTCATCTTGAACTAGCACGACCCTAGCGATTTTCATTCAAAAACATCCATGGTGACGAAGAAATGTGGGAATTGGAAAAAAGAAAACTGAAAATGTTGAGGCTTACTAGTCTAGCTGTTACGACGTAGGCGTCGCAAGCGAAACGGGCTGACGAAAAGGCTGTGGGTTAAGCCCTGGGTCGAGAAGAGGCTAGAACAGGAAGACTTCAAACAGGGGTGCTCACGCCAAAGATTAATATATTGACTTCCCTTTTCATCCGACCACATGTCTTAGCGCTGTGTTGTGTACGGCTGCAAGTCGTATAACTGAACGCATGTGTATGATTTGCTAACAGCCTACGACGATCGCCGCCCGGTCGTCGTACAGTGCCGCACATTGCTCCTATGAATCGTCGGAAATGTTGAACATGTTAAATTTGTATGACGATCCAAGACGCGAGAAACACTTCCATGACGGAAGTAGGCGACAGCCGAGTTGTGTCGCGTCACCAAAGACCTTCGTTTTAACAACCTGTTGGGGGCGCTATACTTGTACGGAAGTAGAGGACAGCCGAGTTGTGTCGCGTCACCAAAGACCTTCGTTTTAACAACCTGTTGGGGGCGCTATACTTGTACGGAAGTAGGCGACAGCCGAGTTGCGTCGCATCACCAAAGACTCTCGTATTAACAACCTGTTGGGGGCGCTATACTTGTACGGAAGTAGGCGACAGCCGAGTTGCGTCGCGTCACCAAAGACCTTCGTTTTAACAACCTGTTGGGGGCGCTATGCTTGTACGGAAGTAGGCGACAGCCGAGTTGCGTCGCGTCACCAAAGACCTTCGTTTTAACAACCTGTTGGGGGCGCTATGCTTGTACGGAAGTAGGCGACAGCCGAGTTGCGTCGCGTCACCAAAGACCTTCGTTTTAACAACCTGTTGGGGGCGCTATACTTGTACGGCTCCTAGTGAACCAGATTTCACTCTACAAACTGCTGCATTTCTGAAAATATCGACACAACGAGGAGCTGTGTCAGAAGAGGCTGCATTACGGAATAAATAAGCTGCCTCGTGTTAAAACCATGACGTTGTTATTGGGCGCATGACAAGGTACCCACAGACTTCGTTGTGTAATAGTGCTGTGTGATGTCTAGCTTTGGTATCCGCTGGGTGGCACTTCGATCGCCGTAGCCAGGATTTTCTACTGGGGTTGGGGGGGACGTATTTGTCAAAACTGTTAACCAAATGCGCCGCGCACCATTTATTTGCAGTAAATTAAAATGCGTGGCGCACTCATTACAACACTTTTACTGTTTAATGACGAATTTTATCAATAACAGCTGAAAAACTCATTTTTAATTGAATATTTTATTGAGATTATTTACATATAACAATATCCACATGGTGGCGTTTCGAAAATTACGCAATACCAAGGGAACTAACGTTTGACAATTTGAGGTGGGTGGATGTAGGAAATGCAGATGACAGTATGGTGGCGGCAATGTGCAAGGAGCCAACAAAGCTGGTGCAAAGGTTGAAAGAAATGTCAGAAGAGTTTGGAGTAGGAACTAAGCTTGGCCTCAGACAGGAAAGTACTTGCTAAGATCCGTGTTGTTCATTTTGGTGATGAACATGATCAGTTAAATGTATCAGGACAGGAAGTACCGAGGAAGACATTGTATACCGTCGACCTGGCAGTTGTGGTACGTAGCAAGGAGGAACTGCAAGACATTGTATACCGTCGACCTTGCAGTTGTGGTACTTAGCAAGGAGGAACTGCAAGACATTGTATACCGTCGACCTGGCAGTTGTGGGACTTAGCAAGGAGGAACTGCAAGACATTGTATACCGTCGACTTGGCAGTTGTGGTACGTAGCAAGGAGGAACTGCAAGACATTGTATACCGTCGACCTGGCAGTTGTGGTACGTAGCAAGGAAGAACTGCAAGACATTGCAAGAATGGCAAGCTATTTTAAGAAAGAATGAACTTAGGGAAGACCAAACTAATGTGGATAAGGGGGACCGAATGTAGACATATAGACGCTTATCGAGGGAAATATGATCAAGCAAGTTGACGGTTTTGTGTACTAGATGAGAACTGTGCGTGAGGACGAAGGAAGTAGCAAAAATGGTGCTACTAGGAGAGGCAGCATGGGGAAGGTAGAAGGCATTGTGTGGGTCACGAAGGAGAGGCAGCATGGGGAAGGTAGAAGGCATTGTGTGGGTCAGGAAGGAGAGGCAGCATGGGGAAGGTACAAGGCATTGTGTGGGTCAGGAAGTTGAAGAAAGAGAAGAAACAGCTAATGGGAAAGTGTTCGAGGCATGTGTGGTACCAGCTTGTGTATATGGGTTGGGAACACCAGCGTTGTCATGGAGACGCGATGGGAAGCTACAGTTAGCAGAGAACAGCTGTATTTGTAGAATACGTACAGCGAAACGAGATGACAGAAGGAGGATGTGGTGGAATTACGAGAAGTGATTGGAATGAAGGAACAGCTGAACAGGAAGGTAGTTGGCTGCGATGGACAGGACACATTGAGCGAGTAGGGATCGACAAAGAGAGCGCGGAAGACAGAAGGCAGTGGTAGAACAAAAGGAATACAAACACTAAAGTGGAGGAATATTGTGAACAGATAATTAGGTGTGATAATCAGATGTGATCACTGATCAGTAAAAAGTGGAATAAAATAGCAGAAGAGTGAAGTAATTGGAAACAAGTGATCGAGAGGGCGGGAAAGTCGTGATGTGCCCCCCGCCCCGAAAGGGATTAAATGGAGGAAGAAGATATAGCCAAGAAACAATAAAAGCAGCATAATCATAACCAATACATGTATCTAGGAGGAAAGACCAATTACAAAACTTGAAAGTATGCCCTACATTTGGCTACCTGGGTAAGCCTGCTTCAACAGTAGTTTACGGTGATACCTGTCTACAAATATATGAGGCGTTTATCCGTAAAAGGCATTAAACGCAAAATCAAAATAAAATTAGTTAAAGTTAAATAAGTGTGTTGCTGTCGTCTAATTGATAGCGGTGGGGGTAAAAGTGGTTTGGTCCTAAATGCGTTATACGCCACGCAATTGATACACTGTGACTAATGAAATAACAGTTGAAATAACAATGTATAATAGAAAGTCGTTTTGCACAAAAGTAGTTTTATTATTTTCTATTTACATAATATTTATAACATTTTATGCTCTTGCATTGTGGATGATTTTATGCACATGCATTTTGCATGGTTGCTGTACATATTGCTTCTGTATGATGGCAAAAATTGGCGAAAACAAGGTGGGCCTAATTTTAGACAAGTGCCAAATTGTTATTGTAGGGCCTAAGCTTCTCTGGTGATATTGGTGATAACATAGTTATTGTTTTAGAAAAGGCAACTTTAGTTGGTATTTAAGTTGGTATTTGGATACACAAAAGTAAAGCATGCAGTAGTTTTCACGGCAATCCACACAGACATGTCATGACAGTAATATAACTTGCTAGTAAAGTTTATATAAATTTATGCTGACACTGCAATACACATTTAATTGGGAAAAAGAATAGACTACTGTAACTGCTGCATAGTTGTAGGCAATTGAACCATTTATTAGAGCCGGATACAACGCATTTTGCAGCGAAATGCATGTTAATGCTGTAATTTTCTAATTAAAATGATTTACCAATTTGAATTTACTTGCTCACATACTGCCACAAGTGAGTGTGCTGACTTCAGACCGTTAAACAAACACAATATATCGATTAACAGCGTGTAATAGAATACATTGTTTATCTCAAAACGCGCAAAAAGGATAACTCGTTTTGCGGATAAGAGCCTTATATGTACAATTTGGATGTGTGTCAGCTTCGTCTGTCCCATGATAGTTCGTGCCATATATCTACATAAAATGCTCGTACGTAAGCTGATGGGTGTTTTTGTCGAGTGACTGTCTCGACTCGACTCTTGTGCCAATGTCATCAACATGTGCGACGTTTCCCAATCTGTACCGTACGTATTACTATTATTATTATTATTACGGTGGAACATTGGCCCCGCAAACAGGTGGGAGATGGGAACAATTGAGACTGCTACACCCCATTCAATAATTCTACCCAATAAATTAAGTTACCATAGTGTACAATGATTACCTTACAATAATACATTGTCCATCCACAAAGTTACCATAGTGTACAATGATTACCTAACAATAATGCATTGTCCATCCACAAAGTTACCATAGTGTACAATGATTACCTAACAATAATACATTGTCCATCCACAAAGTTACCATAGTGTAGAATGATTACCTAACAATAATTCTTTGTCCATCCACAAAGAATAGACTTGTTGGAAACAGAAAATACATTTTCTCGACGAGTAGGGCCTATTCTATACTTGATAAGTAGAAGGAACAAAGTGTAAATTTGTAATAAACTACACACAGTTTAGTAGCCACGATATAGGATTTGTTTTAGTGTAATTACAAATACCTATCCGAAAACGTAAATGTTCAGTAAGTTCCAAGAGCTAGGAAAAACGCGACTCATTAAGGCACAACGATTGCAAGCACACCTTCAGGGAAATGACACCGGTAGGACCGTCGGATCAGATCAAAAGTTTCAAGACATGAAAACTCCGTCAAAGATACATAGAGACTCTGGAAGGTAACTTATTTGTTGTAACTCCAGAATTGGTAGCTAAGAAAATAAAGGCAATGAAGGATAACAAATCACCGGGAGTGGATGGGATTCCTCCAAAATTACTAATGGAAACAGTAGAACAAATCAGTATACCACTTGCAAGAGTATTCAACTTGTCATTAAAAGAGGGAGTTGTTCCATTTGAATGGAAAGAAGCAAACATCATACCATTATTTAAAAAGGGTTCGAGAAATAAGTAAGAGAATTACAGACCAGTGAGTTTAACGTCAGTGATTTGTAAATTAGAAAGGTTAATTAAAGACCAAATGGAGGACTTCCTCGTTAAGCATAAATTATTAAATTCATCTCAACATGGATTCCTTAAAGCGAGGTCATGCTTAACAAATATGTTATGTTTTTTGGAAGAAATCACTAAGTGGATAGACGTGGGATCGCCAGTAGATATTATCTACTTAGATTTTCAGAAAGCTTTTGACAAAGTGCCACATCAAAGATTACTACTTAAATTAAAAGCCCATGGTATCGGGGATAGCATAACTGACTGGATAGAACAATGGCTGGCTAACAGAAGACAACGAGTTGTAGTAGATGGAGAAGTTTCAAATTGGAAATCGGTTTTGAGTGGGGTACCTCAAGGATCAGTATTAGGACCTATATTATTCTTAATATATATCAATGACTTGGACGACAGTATAACAAGTAACGTACTGAAATTTTCGGATGACACAAAACTGTTTAGAAAGGTTAATACTGATGGTGATATACAACATTTACAAAACGATCTAGACAGATTAGTGAAATGGTCTGAGAAATGGCAGATGTTGTTAAATTTTGGGAAATGTAAATGCCTACATACAAGACATGGGAACTTGATTGTAAACTATAAAATGGGAGATACTATTCTGGGTACTATTGTAAAAGAAAAGGACTTAGGAGTTACAACAAGCGCTGATATGAAAGTTTCAGGGCAGTGTGGTATTGCAGCTTCAAAGGGTAATCAAATTCTTGGATTGATTAGAAGAAACATAACATACAAGGGAAAAAAGTTAATTATACCTCTTTATAAAGCAATAGTTAGACTACATTTAGAATATTGTATACAAGCATGGAGACCATATCGTAAGAAGGATATAGATACGCTTGAACGCATACAATGGAGAGCAACTAAAATGATTCCAGAACTGAGAGACCTTAGTTATGAAGAACGCCTGAACGAATGTGGTTTAACAACTCTAGAGACAAGGAGGTTAAGAGGAGATTAGATTGAAGTTTTTAAGATATTGAATGGGTATGAAAATATTGATAGAAATATATATCTCACTCAAGAAGGATAGCAGAACTAGAGGACAAGAGGTAAAATTAGTAAAGGATCAATGTAGATTGGACATCAGGAAGCACTCGTTCTCACAGAGGACAATAAATGAATGGAACAAATTGTCTACAGATTGTGTAACTGCTAGCAGCGTGAATATGTTTAAAAACAAGGTTGACACATATCTCAGGAGGGCGGGTTATAAGTAGATGAACATTGTTGGATTCTCGATAAGCCAATGGCTTCCTTGTCCACTTGCCATCTGGGCCTTTGGCTTGGATGGCAAATCTTGTTAAATCTTGTTAAATCTTGTTAATGCAATGCGTGTTATGATAATAATAATTATAATAAAAACGAAAACAATGTATTTGACTATTTGTATTGTTAATAAACATGATCGACTTCGTTAATGTAAAATTAAAACTGCTATGTAAAATTAAAGATCCACACTGGGTATAAATTTTAAACAAGTAAAAAGCAAGATACAAAGTCATATGTTCAAAGTAGATGTCTACGAACACTGAACAGTAGGGGTATACTACCGTGACAGCAGCATGTACATGTACTACATCAATGTCTGTGAACACTGAACAGTAGGAGTATACTACCGTGACAGCAGCATGTACATGTACTACATCAATGTCTATGAACACTGAACAATAGGGGTATACTACCGTGACAGCAGCATGTACATGTACTACATCAATGTCTATGAACACTGAACAGTAGGGGTATACTACCGTGACAGCAGCATGTACATGTACTATATCAATGTCTGTGAACACTGAACAGTAGGGGTATACTACCGTGACAGCAGCATGTACATGTACTACATCAATGTCTATGAACACTGAACAGTAGGGGTATACTACCGTGACAGCAGCATGTACATGTAGCTACATCAATGTCTACGAACACTGAACAGTAGGGGTATACTATCGTGACAGCAGCATGTACATGTAGCTACATCAATGTCTATGAACACTGAACAGTAGGGGTATACTACCGTGACAGCAGCATGTACATGTAGCTACATCAATGTCTATGAACACTGAACAGTAGGGGTATACTACCGTGACAGCAGCATGTACATGTAGCTACATCAATGTCTATGAACACTGAACAGTAGGGGTATACTATCGTGACAGCAGCATGTGCATTTAGCTACATCAATGTCTACGAACACTGAACAGTAGGGGTATACTACCGTGACAGCAGCATGTACATGTACTATATCAATGTCTACGAACACTGAACAGTAGGGGTAAACTATCGTGACAGCAGCATGTACATGTACTATATCAATGTCTGTGAACACTGAACAGTAGGGGTATACAACCATGACAGCAGCATGTACATGTAGCTACATCAATGTCTACAAACACTGAACAGTAGGGGTATACTACCGTGACAGCAGCATGTGCATGTAGCTACATCAATGTCTGTGAACACTGAACAGTAGGGGTATACTACCATGACAGCAGCATGTACATGTACTACATCAATGTCTGTGAACACTGAACAGTAGGGGTATACTACCGTG
This sequence comes from Lamellibrachia satsuma, assembly GCA_033239005.1. NCBI lineage: Eukaryota > Metazoa > Annelida > Polychaeta > Sabellida > Siboglinidae > Lamellibrachia > Lamellibrachia satsuma. Next base: position 1,161,707 of record BSQZ01000018.1, read on the forward strand.
ACAGCAGCATGTACATGTACTACATCAATGTCTGTGAACACTGAACAGTAGCGGTATACTACCGTGACAGCAGCATGTACATGTACTACGTCAATGTCTGTGAACACTGAACAGTAGGGGTATACTACCATGACAGCAGCATGTACATGTAGTTACATCAATGTCTACGAACACTGAACAGAAGGGGTATACTACCGTGACAGCAGCATGTACATGTACTACGTCAATGTCTGTGAACACTGAACAGTAGGGGTATACTACCATGACAGCAGCATGTACATGTAGCTACATCAATGTCTACGAACACTGAACAGTAGGGGTATACTACCGTGACAGCAGCATGTACATGTACTACGTCAATGTCTGTGAACACTGAACAGTAGGGGTATACTACCATGACAGCAGCATGTACATGTAGTTACATCAATTACTGTGAACACTGAACAGTAGGGGTATACTACCGTGACAGCAGCATGTTCGTGTACTATATTTTAAACTGCATAAGTAGTTTTAGCAGACTTATTAGTTATGTTAGCAACAACAATTGGCGTATACATATTATTTCAATGATGAATTGCGTCAGGTGCTTTAGTCTGCAACATTAAAAAACAGTTATTTCAGCATGCTTATTTACACCAAGATGTAATTGTTACTTTAATTTAATTGAAATTAATTAATTATTAATTTAATTGAAACATTTGTTAGGTTAATTTTGCTTTATTTTATATACATGAACATTTTGTGAGATTAAAGGTACTTCCTCGATTCAATTTTTGGTTTGTCTCGTATTAGAATCATTTCGCGACAAATCGAACCTATTTAATACCCACTACGACATACTAGCTGGTTAGTGCAAATATGCTATTTAGTTTAGATGAAATAATTGGGAAAAAACTTATTAATTTATGTTTGACCGGATCCTGTCAAAATTCGGCGCAAAAGTGGTCCGGCTTTATATGCTCATTACGCTGTTCACTCTTTCGCAAGTTACCCTCTCCAACGTTCAACATTAATTCTTTCGATGATTTTAATAAAAAATACATACTCTTATTTAAAACGACTGCGCATATTATTTAAATTATTCACGCACTAAATATTTGAACTTCAACTAACCTGATTCGCAATGGCCTAAATTAATTCAGGAGGGAGTTTTAATTGTATTTACTTGAATATCTACTTTACTTGATTCTAGTTTAATTCATTATGTTAATTGCATGGTCAGAAATACGTACGACACCTGACACAGGCGTCAACATCTACTCGTGAAAAGCGGGAAAGTGCTCATGAAAAGCGATAAAACACCCTCCTCTAATTAACACTCGTCGTTTATTTGCGTTTTTCGTCGTTTCTTCGTCGGTTTTTAACGTGCTGTTATACGGATCGCCTATTTGATGTGCCGCTCTTGATCGCGGCGAACGCATTTCGTACAAATACCGAGAAAGTGGGACCAGGGTAAAAATCGGTATTTCCCGCCCGAAAGCAGTATTGATGACACCAATTCTTAGAGGGAGTTAGCAGATATTTCTCCTCTGTCAACATCCCCGTGTGATTTCAGTCGAAGAACGTCTTCAATGTTTCTCTTTTGGTCCAGTCTTCTCCTACTCTTGGTGATTCTTTGATGATTGCGTAGACGGCATGGAACAACTTAGGTACTTCCCTTTCAAAGAATCTGTACGGGAATTTCGTGTTCCCAAGCATTGCTTTTGCCCCAGGTGACCTACAAAATATGCTTATGTGTAATAATAAAAATTATAATTATATAATAATACTGACGTCATACCTGATAAGGGGCAGTCCATTGAATGCAAACACGTTTTGGTAAATAGCCGTTCAGCAGAGGTCAGCTAAATTAATTGAATGCACAATCATTAACTAATATTTGAACTTGCAAATGTCAAATCAGAACAAAAACACTTTATATAGCATTAGCATTGATGGGTAAATAGGGATTTAGTTTTTGTAAACTTGATTCTTTGATGTAGCCTTCACCATTAATTCATTCTAAGCTACGGACAAACTTTAATGTGGATGACATAATGGAGCTGCTGAAGTTCATTGTCGTAGGCCTAGACCCCGGTCTATGTGTCATAGTACGAATACTTGTATTTGGGATATATGCATTCCTTTTCGCATTGCACAAACTGCCTGTGTGTTTATACACATACTGCGTTTTACACAAGTCAGTAGTGTTCTACTAGATATGAGAAACTAGTTTCAAATGGAAAACAGCAGTGTATGTCACCAACAAATGAAACATAAAAACTTACAGCTGTCCACCCAATTTCCTCATAATGACCAGCAGTTGGCACATTGATGTCACACAACCAGGATACATGAAATGAGTCAAAATTTCGTAGTCTGACTCAACTTGTTCATCCAATCGAGTCTTCAACTTGTCCATGAGCGCACTCTGCAATCAATATACATCAGCTGATGAAGAAAAAATGTATGATGTTTAGCTAATATATATATAGATATATATTTTTTTCAGTAGATGTTCAGTTCACACACACACGCACGCACACGCACACGCACACATATGAACTGAACATCTACTTAAAAAAATCATATATATATATATATATATATATATATATATATATATATATATATATATATATATATATATATATATATATATATATCACATGACACTTCATAATTAAATTATACATATAATTATTAAAGCCAATACCTAAGCCATATTAATAAGGTTAATCACCAAGGAAGTTTTGTGTTATGACTATGCCATTATTCTTTTTCATATTTCACACGAATTCATGAAAAATAAGTAAATTGGTGCAAACGTATTAAAAAAATAGTGCAACATGTTGATGTCATCACCAGTACGTTTATGGTTTGTACATGACGGACAACATGTTGATGTCATCACCAGTACGTTTATGGTTTGGACATGACAACCAATTTCTTTTATTAACTATGTATATCATTTCATCGTAGATGAGTTGTTGAACCATGCAAATTTCAGATGGATTAAAAGTTGTTATACATGTACAAAATGACTTACTTCAACAACTACTTGGACATGGAAGTATATGACATATTATAGGTTCGTACAATATATTCAAGTGATTGACTGGTTTCGAGATGCTGATCTACTTACCAAGCCCAAATATAGGTGTGACTTGTTTAGATGGCATTTCCTTTAAGGTCGTTTAACAATAGCCTGCGAAGTGTCTTGAAATTGACGTGTGCGTGCGTGCGTGCGCGCGCGCGCGCGCGTCCGTGCATATGCATGCATGAAGGATTGTAAAATTGTATGAATAAGCAATATGTCAGTCAACTGTTAGTCTGAATATTGATCTTCTATGACCTACTTAATTACTCATACTACAGTACTACTATTACTACTGTAGGTAGGAAGATACTCATGATTGGTAGGAAGATCTAATATTACAAAGTATCCTGGTGTAGTATAAACACATAAGCACGATAATTAACACACGGAGATTATAATATAGCTATGCTTACCCAGTCGTGCTTATTTGGTAGAACATCAACCTTGGCCCTTTCAATTGTCTGTCTCACGAAACAACGTTCATGTTCTGGATCTTCACTGTGGAAAACAAATATGAAAGAACACAAGTTGTACATGTAAAAGCTGTAGCCACACGCACATTGGTGAAACATGGAGAACATTGGGAACAAGACTCTAGGACCACAAGAAGGAGGTTGACAATATCACAGCCAGACGGTTTTCCCGGGAACAATAGAGAGAGTCAGCGATGGTAGAGAATAAGTCTGCAGTCAGATGGATTAAAGAGGCCATAGGGATCAGAAAGACGACTCCAATAATGAACCGAGACGAGGGGAATACCGACTTAGCCACTTATGGAAGGCCTGTTTGCCCAGCCAACAAGCGCGCAGAAGAAGAACTAGTCTTTCCAGAATTCCTGATGAAGGCTGCCGACGGCTGCCGAAACTTTGAATAAGTAAATCAATACTTGTGGTTAGAAGAAAATCATGATTTATAAACAACATTTTAGTTTATGATTTCTTACGGACGCAAACGAGTTCAATTCGCGGGTTCAAATGTTCGATGTAAGAGTTAGATGCTACCGCAGAACACAGGTTAGAAACCAAATACTAGGCGGTTTTGTAAAACAAATGAGGTGTGTGGTCATGCCTTAGCGTGCCCCACCTTCCCCTACTATAAAAACTACAACAGTACACATACCTGAACACAATCTCTGGTTCGTTGCCTATTGATGTGAAAAACTCATATCGTTTCGTTTCAGACCAGAAGCATGGGTGTCTGCAAATATACATGTCACAAGCATTTATTTTCCATATGTATTTTCATCCTGAACTTTAAAACTGATATGACTATTGATTGCCATTTGTACGTCTTACACGACGACTGAACATTCAATACATCAGCATATGTTAAAACCAACCAGCCTATGACATAGAACAAAAATAACAATATGTATCAAACACTTATACTCAATACTATACACACACGCACACACTCACACACACACACACAGACACACACACACACACACACACACACACACACACACACACACACACACAAACACACACACATGTATACATGTATGGTTGTATGAGTGAAATGGTTTCCGATATATATATATATATATATATATATATATATATATATATATATATATATATATATATATATATTGTAAGAAACAGTTCATTTCATCTAAGCAAACACGAACCTTCTGTTACATATAATATAACTGCCATAAAACAATGACATCAGTCCAAAGGCTCCACATTTACTCAGTGACCACATTGTTAATCACAGAGCGCAACATGTACACAGCACAAATAGTTGACGTGTTTTCTATGACACCAAACCTCTCACCTCAACAGAGTTGCTGCTGATGGCCTGTCTGTTGGCTCAGGCTGCAGCATGCTCACGATCAAATCTTGCACAATGGGCTCATTTAGTGCAGACAAATTTGGATCATCGTGTAGGATCTTATGTTCTACATAATGACACGTGGACGCATGAAACGGGTGTTTGCCCCTTGACGTGATGTAGTAGCCGACCATCCCACAAACCTACAAGTCACAACATAGTGTAGTGAGTACATAAAACTAAATATGTAAAGTCTGCCATGGAAGATCAGACTGATGCGAATGAACACATCACAGCATCTAAACTGCTCTTGTCCGTATCCACGACGACATCATCCAGGGGCTTGGTCGTCGAAATGGAGTAGTACTCGTTCTACTCGACCTTACTGTGACATTCTCCCGCAGATGTATTCGATCGGCATACGAGACTCGGTACTAGCGTGGATGACGTCTCACCTGTCGTCAACAACAGCTTTGTTGTGGCGTGTGAAGTAGATGATGCTATCCGACGCAATGAGCAATGCACAGTAGACGTCAAACGATTGATGACAATGCTGAATGAGGCCAAGATAGAGACAATTGTTTTCTGTGCGCCTTACTGTAAATAAAACACCTCTCACTGTTAACACGTCCAACCTGTATGGGTGCGATATATCACTGCAATCATTTGCTCGAGATGTCGTGTTTTAAGCGCATCAGAACATATTGTATTTCCGGATAAACGGCGCTATATAAATAAAGGTTATTATTATTATTATTACTGTGTATTAACAGTGACGTGTGCGTGCGTGCATGCGTTCGTGCGTTCGTGCGTGCGTGTACCTTGTAAAATAATTAGAATACATACCACTTTAGACGATTAGTTGGGCAACAGCCTTACTACTGTTACTACTACTAAATTGTTATACGAAGCTTACATACTAAGATTTCTTCGTGTGTCTCAGTTAAATAAAACACTGACATCATTCTGCTTGCTCCTGTCACCCCATTGGTCAGGTCTGATTAAAATTAATTTTAAACTAATTTTGCATAACATTTGGATAACAAAATAGAGCGTATATTCATAAATAACTAGCTACGTGTTTAGTATTACGTCATAAATATCCAACTAAATACACTGTCAAAAGTATTATGTGTAAAACTGTAAACTTTTTTTATTGACCTATTGTCACATTATTAGCTTTTGAAATGCTATAAATGTATATGGCATGTTACATTTGGGAAAGAGTTGTGAACATGGAACTTATGTTGACATATTTTGTGTACATTTCTAGCAGAGCTAGGACCTTTCTGTTTAATACCTGGATATCGGTGGACTTTTTGTACATGAAGATGCCGTGACCTTGTCTTATTACCTCGGCTGCTCGCCATGTCATAGTCCCTGTGTGGAAGAAAAGCAAACGTTTCTTGTTATCAATGTCATCATCAAATGTTGTCTGTGCCATCAATATCGTCATTTATAAGTACTTGACATCGAAAGGGCAAATGGGCCAAACTCAACCCCAGCTAGAGTCTTAAAACAAGCTGCTCCAGAGATGGCCAACCATTGGCCAAGTAATTCCAGCTATGCTTTAACAAGGGAATCATGCCTAAGCGATGGAAGGTAGCCCGTGTTATCCCCTGCCACAAACAGAGGGAAAAGCATGACCTCAGCATTATCAGCAAGGTGATGGAAATACTTTTATACTCAGCCAGGAAGTATGTGTGTAGGCACAGTCTGGTTTCAGACAAACTGTTTGGATTCAGAGATGGTCACTTTACAGGCGATGCCTTCACATACATTATACAGCTGTACAATGCCATTGCCGAAAAACAAGAAGCTATATAAATCTGCCTTGACATCGGCAGAGCTTTCGATAGAGCGTGGCACAGCGGCCTGACGACCGAACTGGAGTCCACAGGGACTTAGGGAAATGAAGGGATGGAGTTCTGAAAGTTGCCGTCAATGGAATATGCTCTGGTGCCAAGTCCATCTACGCAGGGGTTCCCCAAGGATCCATTCTAGGAATTTCCTATTAATTAATTCATGATATGCCAGACAACTTCGGGCAATTGTGGCATGCTCACATAACGACAATCAGCTGCAGATTCAAACGTGGGCAGATAACTGGAATATGATGTTTGGTGTAGTAAAATGTTTTGTGTAGTAAAATGTTTGGTGTAGTAAAATGTTTGGTGTAGTAAAATGTTTGGTGTAGTAAAATGTTTGTTGTAGTAAAATGGACTTCTTACCAACTGCCTCCAACCTCTGGAATTAACTCCCAGAGGAAATGGCTACGATCAGGAAAAAAGAACATTTCAAGAAAGAAATCAACGCCAAATGTTGTGCCTTGCGTCCTCGCCCGCCCCCAAAGTAGAGAGGGACAGCTGCTCAGCGAATGGAAGAAGCAAGTGCATTTTTTTTAATATACGTACATGTGTGCGTGCGTGCGTGCGTGCGTGCGTGCGTGCGTGTGTGTCTATGTATGCACGCGTATATGTATTCATGTATACATGACACATAGTTTATATGTTATGATGGGACAAACGGTGCAAAGTTACTGCAATATGTATAATAATGTAAGTGAGAAAAAGTTATAATAATGGCGTAAAATCAACATCTCGTAAAATAAGTGTTCACTCTCAAGGTACAATCACCCATATATATATATATATAATATATATATATATATATATATATATATATATATATATATATATATATATATATATATATATATATATATATATATATATATATATATAAAATATATATATATATATATATAATGTAAGATGTTTGGACGTTTCTGTAAGGATTTCGGTTCGGGTGTAAATAAAAATACAAACCTGCTATGTCAGTAAATACAACACTTTGCCCATCATCCAACGAACGGCTGATACCGAAATCGGCAAGCTTCAAACAAGTCTTCTCGTTGTGAAACACAACAAGGACATTTTGTGGCTGCAACATAAAAACACACAAAATTAACAATGGTTGTGCCTGCCTGTGACTGCACCAAACAAGCTCTGTGCATATTGTGTATTTTTACCAGTTTTTAAAAGAGGATATCGTAGTGCAGTTTTACAGTTTGTTTTAGGAATGTCAGGACGATCCTGGACTACGCAGTTTGACCTAGTGTTTTATGTCTTTGTATTTTAGGAATTGTTATCCCTAGTTCACCTGTTCAGTGGATTGCGCCTGTGTGTAACAGCAACAAGAACACTGCTGGTAATCAAGCGTGACGCTGCACCTCAGGCGTGACGGCGTACGCCAGACAATTCCTGCTTCATCTGCAATTTGACAGGTGTACTTGCGGCTGTCTCTTTGAGCACATTGCTCGGAGTAACCTTTTCAGATCATCATTCACTGTTGACCACTCCCAACTTTGGCCCGCTTCATCCTTCGAGTGTCTCGATCTACAACTACGCTGCTACGGAGTCTCCTCTACACTACACTTCTTCGTCACCTACCGACGGTCGTCGTCCAGCCACAGACGTTCGCAATCTTCCACACCGAATTTCGAGATCTCGTCGGTAAGAAATCCGGTATCATCATCCTCGGCCATTTAAACGTTCGATACGGCGACAACAGCGATGCGCGCGAACGAGCTCTTCGTGACATTCTGTCAGACGCCATGAGACAGAACGTCACCGACGCGACGCACGACCGGGGTAATGTGCTTGAACTCGTCATCACCGCCTCTTTTTCTTCCCTCGTTACACGGGTATCCGTCGACAATCTTGTCACCGATCACTTTGCCGTTCTTTGTAACCTCGTCACGACCAAACAACGTCCGCCACGCAAGAAGATAACGTACCGTCGATATGTTGCGATAGACAACTCCAACTTCACGAAAGATCTCTGTGAGTGTGATTTCATCATCCAACCTGTCTGTGACGTAGGCGGCCTGTACGATCAGTACTACATGGAGCTTTCCTGTCTGGTCGATCGTCACGCACCACTTGTGCAGCGTAATGTCACCGAACTCCATGGTGGTGTCAGGAACTCGGCGAGTTGAAACGTCAGGTCCGTTTGCGTGAACGCACATGGCGACGCAGCAGAACCGACGACCATCGTATTTCTTATACTAAGCTGCGTGACCGATACTGCCGGACGCTGGCTTCCACGAAAGCTGCATTTTACAGTAAAGAGATCGAGTCAGCCTCGAACGACAACCGAGCAATGTTTAGCATTGCGAATGCAATGTTTAGCATTGCGAATCACCTTCTCGGTAGTAAATGCATGAATCTTCTTCCTAACGACACTAGTCGCCCTGACGTTGTTGCTGGCCGTTTCGCTTATCACTTCGCCGACAAGATCAACTCGATCCGCAGCCAAATCCAGCGTCCGTCAGCTAATGTCGATAACGCGCAGCCATGTATTGTTTATTCGCCTCTGTTTGCCTTTCAACCAACTTCGCTCAAAGAAGTAACGACACTGATAGAAACTGGCAAGACAAAGTCGTCCAAGATCCACTGCCCATTCGCTATTCCAAGTTACTAGAACGACACGTCTCCAAGTGCGTTTGCATCTGCAACACAATGGTATTGGAGATCCCTTTCAGAGCGCCTACCGCCCGTCACACAGCGTTGAGACAGCGATTATATATATTTAGGACGATGTATTGCGTTCACTGGATGCTCGTAAACACGTAGTTCTGGTACTGCTTAGCCTCAGCGCTGCGTTAGATACGATCGACCACGACCTTCTTCTCGCAGAATTAGGGTGCGAGGCGACGCACTTTGCTGGCTTGCGTCCTACCTCACCGCCCGAACACTGCGTCAGTGTTGACGGTCATCTTTCCTGCAACGTCCAACTGCGACATGGAGTTCCGCAAATACGATCATTTCTGCCGCTTACGTCGTGACTCGACTTCGGAAACGCGGCCCTGTACGGCATTACCGGAACCCTGCTGCATCGACTCGAGATGGTCCAGCGATCAGCTGCACGTGTCGTCCTCTGCCTACGTCGACGTGACCAACACAGCATGACGGCGGCACTACGATAGGTGCACTGGCTGCCTGTGGCGCAGCGAATTCAGTTTAAACTGTTGACCTAGATGCACGGCGCCGTGCATGCAAACACTCCACGTTACCTTGCTGACCGTATATCTCCCTATGTTCCCTGTCGATGTCTTCGTTCGGCTGACCAATCTCTCATTTTTTCCTAGGGAAAGTAAACCTGGAACGGCTCGGCCGTTGCTTTTCAATGCTGCCATTTGGCAATTTATAACCCGAGGGGTTAAAATCTCGAACAGAACGAGATACGATAACGAGGCAACCACGTGACGTCGCCATTTTAGCATAGTACGTTTTGTGGCCTGCCCTGTTTTTGGCATCGTCTGTCGACAGTTTGAACTTTGCTTTGTTTGTTTAAATTGTATTTTGTTAGTACGACCATACTGCTAAGCACATGTTTGTGTGAAAGAGTTTGAAATCTTTCGGGCGTTGGCTTTACATAATTTTGAATTGAAACAAACACATTCCAGTCACAATACACAAAACACAAATGGCAGCCGTCAGCAAAATGTTCATGTCCTCGTGACGTTGACAAAAATGTGCATAATAATAATAATAATAATAATAATAAAAAGTAACCAGCATAATAGAATAATAATTATTGTTTTAGTGGAATAAGATTAACTAGCATGGCTACAGTTGCTTCTCTGCGTTGATGGTAATGCATTGGGATTTTTTTAATAGTATGGTGAAGTTGACGTCTGTTTTTCGTCAATATTCCCCGAAGTTCGTTTCATGATTTGAAAATCAAATATTTGTAAAACAGCAATTTAACAGCACATTTCATTCACAAATGCATTTGGTTGTTGGCATATTGATTTTGCTGTAAGCGACGTGCGACATAAGACACAAGTGGTTACTATCTTAACGTAAACCAGTTATCAAAAAATTCTGCCCGTATAAAAACTTCTCACTGCCCCTATGAGCTGAACATAAAAAAACCTGCAGGCAGCTACCAAAACCATTGGTGGTCTACGAAAACGGGTCTGGTCAAAATGTGGCATCAAATCAGCCTCCAAGTGAAAGGTCTCTCTTTCCATCGACCTGTCATCGCTTATATGTACTCAACCGAATCGTACACACTCTATCGGCGGCACACCAAACAGCTTAACAGCGTTTAGACGCGGCACCTGCGACAAATCTTGATCATGTAATGTGATGACATGGTACTCAATGTCAAGGTTCTGCGGAGAGCAAATATGCCAAGTGTCAAAGCAATGTTAGCTGCTTCACCCCTGCTCTGGGCTGGACGTGTATACATACATACATACATACATACATACATACGTACATACAAGTGTCAAAGCAATGTTAGCTGCTTCACCCCTGCTCTGGGCTGGACGTGTATACATACATACATACATACATACATACGTACATACAAGTGTCAAAGCAATGTTAGCTGCTTCACCCCTGCTCTGGGCTGGACGTGCAGTGAGAATGGGCGATGACAGTCTACCAAAGAGTGTATTACACGGTGAAATGACTGAGAGCAAGAGACGAGTGGGAAGTCAAATACTGCGCTACCATAAGGACAAACATCCCGGTTGACACATGGGAAAGAGTTGCAGCTAACCGTTCCGCATCCATACATGCATGCATGTATGTATGCATGCATGCATGCATGCATGCATGCATGCATACATACGTACACGTACGTACGTATGTACATACATACATACATACATACATACATACATACATACATACATACATACATATATACATACATATATATATAAATAAATATTATTTGAATTGCCTGAAACATACATTAAAACCAGCTCCAATACAGACCTTAATGTCTCGGTGAAGAATCATTGGATCGTGCGAGTGAAGGTGATTAAGTCCACTGAGCAGATCTTTCAACAATCCAGGAACCTCTCTGTTCCATTCCTCATCTGACAGTCTTGTCACCTGGTCCTCTTGAAGCCACACATTGAGCGTGAACTCACACAGTTCAGTGACGATATAGCCAACATGCCCCTCAGGCCATTCTGTCAGCTAAAACCAACATTGAACACAGTAGCGGAAAACAATTAATGCATACAGGCGTGAATGTGATGACACCCACTTGATCTGGCGTCCTTAAATGTGTCATGAGCTTCCAACACTAAAGTCTGTGCAACACTTTTTAAAGTTAATTTCAAAATCATCAAGTATCTGAAGTATCTCAGATACACCCTAAATCCTACTCTAAGATCAAGCACCTTTGTAGTGGTGGGTACCTTAATTTGATGCAATTTCAACCTATGAAAAGGTATTTTCCACTATTGTACCAATGAACATGGGTATGGCAGGGGTGGGGTGGGGCGATTTGGGGTGGGGCGATTTGGGGTGGGGGCGATTTGGGGTGGGGCGATTTGGGGTGGGGGCTATTTGGGGTGGGCTTCCCTCTCCTCCCTCTCCCATCAACTTCAACGATAAAAATTTACGAAAACTAAAACAAAAACTCGCCATATCCTACGCCTAGCGAGTCTAGCTGGTAATTGTTTTTCGTTATATAGAAGTAAGAGTAGTTTTTGACCACGTGTCAGGTGTATACATTTTTTTGTATTTTAGATATATGAGGAGAAGTTTGGTGGCTCTACGTGGTCGCTTTCATGGTTAGATCAGAAAGTCAAAGATCGGAGGCTACAGCCCTGGCAATGCTGGTATCGCTAATCTTCTCCGAGTTAGCCGAATTCGAAGATGATTCTGCAGCATCACTTGCCGAAATCGTAACATTGTACTTTGTGTTTTGGGAAATTGTCATCGCCACCACTCGCCATAGTGACGCGAGTGAAACCAGACTGAAGCAGTGCATAGAAATCACTGACTGGATGTAAACGAATACCACCAGCGACGTCGCAAAACCACGTGATCGCCCATCTCATTAACTTCGAATTTTACGCTCGCTTTGCGATATAGACGTGTTAATCATCTAGTTTTACCTATACATAAATGTTTCTGTTAAATGTGTTATGTTGGCATATAGAACATACAATATTAATGTTTGTGTACATACCGAAAAGCATTTGAGCTATTGCCTTGTTGTTATTCCCTTTAAGTCAGGTAGAAAAAAATAGAGAGCACGAAGTAGCAATAGTAAAAGGAGAATGTATATTGGATCTAAGGAATTACTCATACTTATAGAAGATGATATGTGAATGAAACTAATTATCTGCTGATGTGGAAACGCCAGCAGCATGAACATAGTTAAATACAGAATTGGCATTATTTGCCCAAGGAAGGCCATAACTTAAAGAAACATAGTTGGACTGTTTATTAACCGATTACTTCCTTGTTTACTTGCTATTTGAGGTATGTACTATGTACATAAATGTGAATGTATGCTAGAATGCCGTATGTATTTTTAATAATAAATACCTTCAAAGTGACAGCAATTCAAACATACCAGATACGCATCGAGATGCCTACCCATGTATCACCTTGGAAAACTACTGGGAACGCGACCTAACATCCGTTCTGTTTACTCACAAATGCCATTAATACACATTTCCAGTCAATTGAGGTAATTTCATTGGGGTAATCCAACAGCAAGTTTTGAATAAGTGTTTTAAAGATGTATTGGTTAGCATCGACAATAAGTGATATCCATCAACGTCCAATTTGGTGTTGATAATTTCCAATTTCTTGTTGAATATCACTAATTTCCCATTTGCCGCAACCGTTCTAAAGTGCACGTAGATATTACACCTATTTTATGATGAATATGTAAGTCAGTCTATCGCGTTGTTATGTGCAGCATTACATCTAAGCATGGCATCACAAATTATTTCTTTCCTAGTATTATATAAACATAAGATAATTATACCATGTTATCATATTACCTTGTAGGACACGATGTTGTCATGAGGTCGTAACTTGACGAGTATGTCCACTTCCTTTTGTATAGATGTCTTCCCCTGTGGGCCTGTTTTTAACAGTTCTTTAACGGCTACTTCCCGTCCGTCAGTCATCAACGCCGCATACACAGTTGTTCCGAATGATCTGAAACAATTAGTATATTGTGAAATAAAAAAACATACAAGTAAAATGAGCCAAATCAACACAACTAAATCAACACAACTAAAAAACTAAAGATACAACCAATCTGTTCGACTTTTTTGGCTTTATTTGATAATATCTTAGAACAAAGACGAGGTTATCACTTTTATGAAAATCACTTTGGGAACATGTTCTGAGGTTGCAGTATACATTGATTATGCATCCGTGTGATGTGTCTATTTCTTTGGAATTCATATTGTTCGTATACACTCTTTCTACTGATAGCATTTGCATTCATGTTTCCGTTAAGAAGTGCAATTGAAGTATTGTGTCATCTTGGGTAAAATTAACTTTCTCTGTTCTATGTTATCTCTGTTCGTCCAGTAGATGATCTATATTTGCCTGGTCAGCGTGCAGCCAGATGTTTGTCTGGTCGTTGGCGCGTGCAGTGTGACGTTCCATGGCATCTCTGGTTGCGGGTAACATCTCTAGACCCATTTTGGCTTTACCAAAGAGTTGATGCCTGGCGTGGTCAACTGTTGAGGATGTGCCATACAGGTGTGCCATACAGGTGTGCCATACAGGTGTGCCATACAGATGTGTCATACAGGTGTGCCATACAGATGTGCCATACAGGTGACACACAAACTGTTCAATTGGGGCGACTTCTACGTCACGACCAGCTCCGTTGACAATAAGTGGTTGAATCTGGAAAGTTTTCAAGCACGAGTTTTCCTTCGTGATGAACTCGGATACAAATCGGGCAACACGGGCCTTGCTAGCATAAAAGACAATTGATTGGCTCTAAACCTGGGGATATGGGACATGTTGTCCAACGAAGAGCTTGCGAATTGGCTTCTTCTTACATATTCACTTTGACCAGATCACTGCCAATGTAGCGACCCATACCATATGAAATAAATTCTTGTTAAATTTCTTACCCTGCGCCAATCCTGAACTCGTCATCGGTGCACATAACGATTTGCTTAAGTCCTTGAACCAACTTCTCTGGGCTCTTCTCCTGCAGCTCACACAGTTTCCCTAATCGGTATCTCCAATGTTTGCTGTTTTCATCCCATTTGCATTTGTTTCTCTGAAAGAAGACAACAGTCAATAAAGCAACATTTGACTTCGCCCATTTCATATCAGCTGCACAAAACACACTAATGTAATGTAATTGTCATATATTATATATATATATATATATATATATATATATATATATATATATATATATATATATATATATATATATATATATATATATATATATATATATATATATATATGTATATATATATATATGAATTAATGATAATTATATATTAATGATATTTATATATTGTATATACGCTGCGCTTCTTTCTTTGCACATCCATCGGGATGGGAGAACGATAGTCCGAGTTTGGACATTGGTGTAGGTGGAATACGTTTAACAGAAAACATGCAACGACACATCCTTGTTTCACATTTGTCGGCGTTATATAGTACGAAAAGATGGGGCATGTTTGCACCCCTAAGTTGCAATGCCTGACATTCGAAACCAATTCAAATCTGTTATCGTGGTTGACGTCAGCTCCGTTGCATAACTTAGCAATCTGGTGGGTGATGACAATTAAGCATGTAGGTCATGTGTAGGTCATATGTTATTATATTGTCTTCAACATACCACCGTATTATAAAAAAATTAGATACATTCCAACTGGGGCACAGGCGAAGATAAATGCTTTTGTGGTAAAACCAGTTGATGACAGGGAGGTTTATTTGAGTTACAACAACAATAATAGTACAAATGTAAACGTACATAAACATTTCGCAAGTAAACATTTGATTTTATAATGTCTTACATACGATAATTAAATGAAATCGTGAGTTCAGACTTTAGTTGTGTGCGTTATGGGTGCTATTAAATAACACTGTTCTGAAACCAGTCAATAATAAAATGTGCGAAAATGCCTCAGCATGCAAACATGCCGCACTTTCTCCTACACATGCCGCACTTTCTCCTACACATGCCCCACTTTCTCCTACACATGCCGCATTTTCTCCTATACATGCCGCACTTTCTCCTACACATGCCGCACTTTCTCCTACACATGCCGCACTTTCTCATACACATGCCGCACTTTCTCCTACACATGCCGCACTTTCTCCTACACAAGCTTTCATGTTTTCGTGGAGTTGTTGAATTGTAGAAACGAATGTTTGCTACTTTCATACTGATTACAGCTCTGCAATTGTTTCCCGACTGCTGACATTAACATAACCATTCGGCATCGATTGTTGTCAATTTAACACAATGTTCACACAACATTAGTATCGCAGCTGATTTAAGGTATCACAGCATATGCAAAGATAATTGCATTGTATACAGTTTATTTTTCCCTTTAACAAAATTACATTTGGTTTATCAATGCTTATTATTGTAACAAATAGAAAAGGAAATTTACCTCAGAGCTTTGTGTGGGTGTAGCCTGCAAAATAAACAAATTCGTTATGAACTCACGAGATTGTTATTGTATCAAATGTCAAGTGCTACAAACCTGAATTTACTAAAACAAGGATAAGCGTAATCACTTTATAAACATGGACAATATGAACTACTATATACAGATACGAATCTACGGCACACATACCCAGCCTGACAGAGTCAAAGGAAACTTGCTACTTCTATAACGTTGGAAAATAATGTTGTGTTACATAAATAATAAAAATAATTGTATTGAGATGGAAAGACAGAAATAACACATTAGATCAGTAGTAAGAGCAGCGACCACTGCGCATGTCAGCCATACGTCTCGCAAAGCGATTTTGCAAAATCTCACTTCAATAACGTGTGTGGCCACCGTTGGCTGTGATACGGGCTATGTATGTTCGCATTATTTGCACCAGGCGCCGTGTGGTCTGCTGGGGATTCTGTCGTATTAATCTAGCAGTACCTGGATCAGTTCCTGTCTGTTAGTTCGTATCTGACCCCTTCGATACACGCGCCTCGGAAGTTCGGTGTTGCTTAGATCTGGTGAATACGGCGTCCACGGCATGACCACGACAGCGCTGGTGGTTCCACCGAAGATGCTCCTGGCACCACACTAATCTCCTTAGGTCTCCTTCCAGACAGGTAACTATTGTGAAACCTCCTTCTAACAGTTGAGTTGCTGGTTCGCTGGTTGTTGCGACCCGGTGTTACAGCAGCTGTTTGGCCCGGATTGTGACCTGTCATTGTTGACTGCATGTTGTTGCACAGGCTGGCTAAACTTTATATTGCTCGATGAGAGCAGCCATGGCGATACATGAGTCCATATGCCTCACGATACATGAGTCCATATGCCTCACGATACATGAGTCCATATGCCTCACGATGTAAGAGTCCATATGCCTCACGATGTATGAGTCCATATGCCTCACGATGTAAGAGTCCATATGCCTCACGATGTATGAGTCCATATGCCTCACGATGTATGAGTCCATATGCCTCACGATGTAAGAATCCATATGCCTCACGATGTAAGAGTCCATATGCCTCACGATGTATGAGTCCATATGCCTCACGATGTATGAGTCCATATGCTTCACGATGTATGAGTCCATATGCTTCACGATGCATGAGTCCATATGCCTCACGATGTATGAGTCCATATGCCTCACGATGTAAGAGTCCATATGCCTCACGATGTATGAGTCCATATACCTCACGATGTAAGAGTCCATATGCCTCATGATGTAAGAGTCCATATGCCTCACGATGTAAGAGTCCATATGCCTCACGATGTAAGAGTCCATATGCCTCACGATGTATGAGTCCATATGCTTCACGATGTATGAGTCCATATGCTTCACGATGCATGAGTCCATATGCCTCACGATGTAAGAGTCCATATGCCTCACGATGTATGAGTCCATATGCCTCACGATGTAAGAGTCCATATGCCTCACGATGTATGAGTCCATATGCTTCACGATGCATGAGTCCATATGCCTCACGATGTAAGAGTCCATATGCCTCACGATGTAAGAGTCCATATGCCTCACGATGTATGAGTCCATATGCCTCACGATGTATGAGTCCATATGCTTCACGATGCATGAGTCCATATGCTTCACGATGTAAGAGTCCATATGCCTCACGATGTAAGAGTCCATATGCCTCACGATGTATGAGTCCATATGCCTCACGATGTATGAGTCCATATGCTTCACGATGCATGAGTCCATATGCCTCACGATGTAAGAGTCCATATGCCTCACGATGTAAGAGTCCATATGCCTCACGATGTATGAGTCCATATGCCTCACGATGTATGAGTCCATATGCTTCACGATGTATGAGTCCATATGCTTCACGATGTATGAGTCCATATGCTTCACGATGCATGAGTCCATACGCCAACATGCCGAGAGCGCGGTTGTGTTCATCACTTGATACGCTCGGCATTTTGATTCTTAGATACAGTTATAGGGTGGCCGTTTTATTGGCTTTATCAAGGGTACGCACGCCACTCCTTAAAATCGCCCTTTTTACTAATTGACTATCACCAAAATGAGGTGATTAACACTTGATCATCAGCAGACTAACTTAAGCATGTCATAGTCACGCATGACTGATTAACTGTTTACCAGGGAATCTACACCAACAAATTCATGCCAAAAACCTACCCACATATTGCAATCACAGATATTTGCGTAAGATAAAAGTGGTAAATTTTTACGCTAAGTATATTATGTTGTGGCCATCACCACACTGGTGTACAAAGCAACTTACTGGACTTTCCGGGTTCACGTTGATGATGGTTACGAACTGCAAAGACCAAATTAATATTTATTTATTTATTTTAACACCTCAAATTATGCATCATTAAATTTACTTCTTTTTTTGCAATGAGAAACATTAGCCTAACTTGACATTTCTATTGTTTTTGTAAACTATTACCAGAACTACACATACTTTAAGCCTGTGGTATTTTTAAGTATGTACTTTTTGGTAAATAAAGAAACTTATTATGAATAAACGTGTAGATATTTAAATTTTATTGAATTGCATCATCATAGTAATTTAATTATGTGATATATATGTTTATCAACTAATAGAAAATATAATTTACCTTATTTTCATTTGACAATGTAGCCTGCAAAATGAACACATTTGTTGATATAAATATGAATTTGTTCAAACATGGATTAATGTAATCATTACCATTGTAAGCATCAACAATATCACCATGCGTGCTTTGATGTCGGTACAAAATGCCTTCTGTTTTGTTCACATAGATTGGATATGTGTCATTCGTCCACTGATTAACATATTTGTTTGCAATAACATATATTAAATACACTGTAATATATATATATATATATATATATATATATATATATATATATATATATATATATATATATATATATATATATATATATATATATATCTAAATCAGTCACATATTTTAAATATAATATTTTTATCGCACTGTCAATGTAATGCACATGTCGGCACCCCCTCTCTAATAAGGACACTGTTGAGAGACATACCCTCTCATAATGCCACTTTGTTGTGGCCGACGCGTGGCCCATAATAGGGGATCACAATATACAAACATACGCACGCACATAAACATTCGTGTGTGCTAACGTGCGTGTTATGGCGTGTTTCATCACATACATGGGACAATTGATGTTGACTTGTGGCGTCAAATCATGGTTAGTTTAAATATAATTTTCCGGCTGAATTAGTACGTCATATTACAATTGTGTTATAATCTTCATAAATAGCTTTAATCATACACATGATTAGTGATGTTACCACGCATCATTTACTAGAAGTAGAAATAAAAACCAAGCAAATCAAATGCGTCGTGAACGTATCAACATTATTAATTGTTTATCATTACACTTCCATGTATAGATATCTTACTTCAATCGGTCCACCCTCTGCATTTTCTGAATTCTGCAACGAACAAATCAGAAAATATTAATCGTCATGTCAGTACAAAAATCTTAATACTTAAAAGTACAATTATCAATATTTCTCATTATATGCCATTATAAGCAGATTTGAACTTGTGGTTGAATTGTAGCCTGGCGTTATTGATCTGTAATATTTGTTCGTCACCAATTTGGTACATTAGTCTAGCAAGACACTCCACTCCAACATTCATAACTGTCAATGGAGTTACGTGTATTAATCAACGAGAGCCGGTTAAACTCAAGAGATAAATATGAAGGGAAATATGGGGTGTAAAAAGGTTTGGGCCAGTCTTTTCAGAAAAGAAGTTACGTTATATATATATATATATATATATATATATATATATATATATATATATATATATATATATATATATATATATATATATATATATATATATATATATATATATATATATATATATATATATATATATATATACACACATATATACATACATATATATATATATATATATATATATATATATATATATATATATATATATATATATATATATATATATATATATATATATATATATATATATATATATATATATATATATATATATATATATATATATATATATATATATATATATGCATTGGCATGTAACAACAAATAAAATTAATGCTTCCTATAGCGGGAACTTTCTACAAATTGATTCAGTTGCCTTGTCTTTGTTTGCATGTGTGTGTAGCATGATGACATGAGTACTATGTCATCAGCAAAATCCAGGTCCTCTAGTTTTGACGTGAAGTTCCATCTTATCCCTGTTTTATTTCCTGCTGTTGTGTTTCTCGCTTTACCTGGGTGCTAACGTCAGTAAGCAAGGAGGAGGCGGTGATGAATTGTCAACATAATTCGTAAAGCTAGGGTATCTTTCATGAAGCTAAAGCAAATATATACTCATTAAGATCTAAATTGTGGCTTTCAACACACTTTTTAAACAAGTGTTGTTATATGGAAGTGAAATATGGAATAATAAACGAAGGCGATAACAGAAAATAGATTTAAAAAATTAAATGCTTAAGACGAATCCTCGGTGACTCGTCGCGAGGAGACAACGTGATCGAAATAAATTTCTTTCACAACAACGAATTCCCAAAAATCTACGAATTCAACCATCTCCTCCACACAGAGCAGCTGAACTAGTGCTTGGTTCGCCACCCTACTGCAATTCCGATATCCCTGACCCTTGCCTCCCATTACTTGTAACATCCCTGACATAATTATCTGCACAACCCGTGCCTGCTTTAGCTTCCTGACTAACTTCCTTTATGTCTTAACTATGACCGTTCTACCCTTCCACTATGCGTTGTTTGTGCCAACGTGCATCAGAATGGAACCTCCCTTGCAAGGACCCACGACTTTCTCAACTCTTTCTGAGGCATGGTTGTTCTTGCATCACTGAATTGCTTATTTTACACTTAAATATATAACGCACATAATGTATAGCAACGCCAGTTTAAGAAACAACATATTCCATTGCCCTAACATACCTCTCCGTTTTCGGGATGACCAATACTTGGCTGCTGATTTACTTCCACGGGAGCCGCCCTGTTAGCCTGGATCCTGTTAGGAGAAGATATCGTAACACCACATACCGATCATTAGCAACATTTAGAGTACGTTTTATGCATCCGCTATTTTATTCATAATGGTGCTCTGCAATGAAAAACATAACATTGTTATGTTGTTACATAACATTGTTATGTTGCTACATAACATTGTTATGTTACTACATAACATTGCTATGTTACTACTATATGTAACAATAATATACACTATAAAAGTTAGTATTCGTTTTTCAATAGTCATTTACAATTGTTTGTAATATATATATTTATAAGCTACGTATATAACTGTAAATAATATATTCACACAGAAGTTTATTGTCCGGAAAGTAAACGAAATGTTCATTTCAACTATTAATACACACATATATGAATTCCAATAAAAGCACCGAGAACGCAATCCAATTGTCGTACACTGTGCAACTCCAAAGACTTCACGAAGTTCATACACAATTAAGAATAAATAGACACAAACCATTCGATGCTATCTTCAACTGTTTTGTTTCCCGCCTGTACTGCGTCCCGGCAGTCGTCGACATCAAACCCCATACTGGCCAGCTTGTCACATATGTTCTACATGAAACCACAAACACACCAAAGTAAACCCATGCTGGCCAGCTTGTCACATATGTTCTACAAGTAACCACAAACACACCAAACTAAACCCATGCTGGCCAGCTTGTCACATATGTTCTACAAGTAACCACAAACACACCAAACTAAACCCATGTTGGCCAGCTTGTCGCATATGTTCTACAAGTAACCACAAACACACAAAACTAAACCCATGCATGCCAGCAATTCATTTAAATTATATAAGTAACCACGAACATTGCAAACAAAATCCACACCAGCCATGCGCCAATATGATTCCCTCTCGCCCGTGTCGCGGAACCTCTACTTGAGTTGTTTAGCTCATCACACTCAAAGCGTTGTTGGGGTCTGATTGTTAGTAAGTCTGCAGTGTGATCATTGGACCAGTGTGGCGTGGTGGCAGCCTTCTAAAGAAACTATGTGCAACACAATTCGTTTGAATACTGGAAACTAACACTGGCAGACCTTCCGTATGGGCGGATCCAGACCCTGAAAGGGGGTGCCCAAAATAACACCGGGGGAGGGGGGGCGGAGCGACAACACGTTTTTGTGTGTGTGTGTGTGTGTGTGTGCGTGTGCGTGCGTGCGTGCGAGCGTGCGTGCGTGCATGCGAGCGAGTGTGTGCGTGTGCATGAGCGTGTGCGTGAGCGTGTGCGTGTGCGTGAGCGTGTGCGTGTGTGTGTGTGTGAGCGTGTGCGTGAGCGTGAGCGTGTGCGTGAGCGTGTGCGTGTGCTTCAGCGTGTGCGTGTGCGTGAGCGTAAGCGTGTGCGTGAGCGTGTGCGTGTGCGTGAGCGTGTGCGTGAGCGTGTGCGTGAGTCCGTCGACAGCAAGTGCCATGCGGGCCGCATTAGACTCGGAACTGAAACTCGATTCAATCATTAAATTATTCTAATATAATCTCATTTTATGTGTTGTTTTTTTAATAAATAAAATGGGTCTAAATTAGCAAAAAAATCCTATCGTCCCCAAAAGTTCCACTTTCTCTAAAAACGCACCCACCGGAAATCACCCACGCTACAGGTTTAAACACGCATACTTGCAAGCACTGTGCATACTATGTTCTGACCACCACTACAGCTTAGTGTAAACAAGAACGTACCTGGGACAATGACTCCCGTCTCACATTGCCGAGTGTCTCATACTGTAAAAAGAATACATTTGAAAAAAAAAACTTGACACGAGAAAACCCACATTCCATTTAACTGTATCTTCAATTACATTAGATCACGCAAACTGTTTCTTAATAGATGTCAGTTAACACAACATTTAGTGACATTATTTTCAGAAAGTTATTTCTATTGGTTTTGAAAAATGTTACCAGTACTACACACGATTGAAGCGTCTATGACTATTAAATAAGTATATTTGTGAATTAAGACAAGTGTACATGAATGTGGATATATATTCATTATTATCACCATCGTTGTAATTATGTTATATTTTGCTATTGTAGCAAATAAACAACTGCTATATATATACATATATATATATATAAGGTTACTGTAAGGAGGTACTTACTTCAGACACTTTTTCCCGTGATAGAGCGTCTAAACTTTCGTACTGTAAAGATTAAATGACAGACTATTTATATACCACTACGCCACAGCTTACATTCAGAAAAATTAACTAGAAGAAAATAGTATGTTATATATATACATATACATATATATATATATATATATATATATATATATATATATATATATATATATATATATATATATATATATATATATATATATATATATATATATATATATATATGGTTACGTGTGTCATACATTAATTTGTGTTGTATATGTAATGCATTTGTATGCGTGTTTCTTGTGATTATATACAACTTTTAATTTTGTTAATTTAGGTTTTATACTTTTGCAATCAAAAAATTAAATAAATCCACCTTGACCAGATAGAAAACACATTATTCTGTACAGTATTTTTAATGACTGCCCCACATTGTGCAGATTGCTTTTTAATAAACATTGATACCCTTCCCCTCATGAGAGGCTATGGCCGAAGAAGGAGACCACTATATATGCACACACGCGCGTACTCACGCACACACGCACGTATGTTCACATGCAAATGCGTGAGTGTGTGCGTGCGCGTACTTGTACAAACACGTGTCATTACATTCATGTCATTGAATGTTGACTTGTGGTGACACATCATGGCTTAGAGTGAGCAGATATGATTTGTGTCACTACAAGTAAGTCATATTATTACTGTCGTAATCTTAAAAAACACCCGATAAGTGATATGACATTAGTATACGTTATTCACTACAATCAAATCAACGTCTAGCTAACATGTTAATATGTATGAATTATTTAATAACTACACCATGTATACTACTTCCAATTATTTAATAACTACACCATGTATACTACTTCCATGTATAAACTTAAAGGATCTTACTTCAGATGGTGGTTGTCTTTCTACCATCTCTACGTATTATGCCAGTATTAATCATAATGTCAGTACACATATCTTAATATTCTTAATCTTTATATATATATATTTTTATAGAAAATAAAACACATGACAAATCGTATTGTATACATTATTCAAGTAAAAAGTACAAACAAAACTCAAGCAAATGAACTGCTAATGAGCCTGTGAACATGTATCAATTGTTTAATCCATGTATAAAAAGACCTTACTTCTGATGGTGATTGTCTGTCTACTATCTCTTCATATTCTGATTCCTGAAATTAACAAAATAAGACATTATCATCAAGTCACTGCAAAAATTAATGCGTGGTCTTCACACATCATTTGTTTCACTTATAGCTTCTTCCAGTAGTTCATATTTAAAACATGGTTTAAGATTACATATCCCTAAAAGCAGATTTCACCTTTTGATTGAATTGTAGCGTGTCAAGTGTGTACGATGAAGGGAGAACCATTTAGTCTCAGAAATATATGTATGCCTTCATAGTGAAGCCAGTATAATTTCAGACAAGTAGTTGGGATTCCGAGCTCACCAATCTACAGACGATGCCTTAAAGGGAAGCAGAAATCATGGTTTTGGGCCTATGCACCTATAACAGTTACTAAAACATAGCCATTTGTAACTACAGTTAAGACTACCATGCCAGTGGTTTATCGGGAAACCTTATTGAACACACATCATCTTAATTTCATGGGCCGCGCCATACTGTTGAATAACCACGCCACGTGTGTCAGTCTAGCAAAATTCGTTCGCCAAATGAAATTATATTCATATACACCTACTACTATACTTGCCAATAGGATATGGCCATGTTCTTTGCGTCCAAAATCTACTTCGGTAACATATTTTGGCATTTGTTTATTAAATTTAATTTAGTATTATACGCTTGTTTGAGATTTTGTTTTGGCTCTGTGTACGCCGGCCTTACTTGATACGTCACACGTAGCGTAGGCTACCCGATTATCATAGAACTGCCCATGTGCTTATCTGTCGCGCTGATTAACATGTCAGTGCTCAGTCAACCGGAGAAATGACCGGAATATCCCACTTTTAGAACACACTATTAGTGAACCACTGGCGTTGATAGTCTTGATTTTAGTTGCGCATGGTTAATTTTTATTATCCCTTTTAGGTGCATAGCCCCCAAACCATGACGGTTGTTTCGCTTTAACATACATTATACAACAGCTCCACAATGCTGTTGACTAAAAGCTAAATAAATCTGCCTTGTTATCGGCTGAGCATTCGATAGAGTGTGGCGCAAAGGCCTATCGGCCAAAATGGAATCCATATGAATACAGGGAAAACTGCTGTCCTGGCTAAATTCGTTACAGTCAGGGACAGAGAACGTTTCAAGAAAGAAGTCATCGCCTACCGAGGTTTATATATACAGCTGTTCTCCTCTTATAACCCTCTATCACAAGAGGTTACCTTCTCATAGGTCGAATAGGTGATGTGCCCTACATCGTCTTGGGTGGTACCGGTAGCGATGTTGTGGTCGGTAAGAAAGATTTGGTCGAGACACGTCATTTGACAAGGACAAACCAGAAACTCGTTCTGATGGAACACTCGGTCATCGACGTATCCGTGGCACGATGCGATAGTGGCTAGAACTATAGCTAGAACTATCGGACTCTCAATCCAGACAATCCGGGTTCGAATTATCTTGCTGCCGTTTCGAAGCTTGATTACTTTTAGATACTCAGAAAAAATCACCATGAGCATTCGTCCCTCAGATTGTACCGACCAATCCTAGTGGTTCACTGACTATATTAATGTTATAGTCATGGTCAATTAAAAGAGATGTCATCACAATTTGGGCCGAAATTATATAAGGACCCTCATTCTACCTGGATTTACCTCTTCGTGACTTGTTTCCACGGAAGGCCTATTGGCCTGGATCCTGAAAGTAAAAAATAACATAATCACTGCATTGTACGAGAGTATACAGATCAATTAGGATGAGCAACAAAATTATGTAAAACTTAGCAGGCACCTTGGAATTTAACATTGTTCTGAGGGTTTCCTGCACACCAACAGTTCCCGGATTATATGTGAAATCCCTTGAAAAAACAGAATAGCAATCTTTGACAACATATGTTGAATGTTAATGAGGTCACCATACATGACCCATTGCATATGCACGTAGTGTGTAGAGTTGACATAGTATAGTTAATTCGGATCAATGTGTTCACATTGGCGGTTGATCCGTAGTAACCTCGATTTGTAAGTTACGAACCCTATTTGCTATGAGAGTTCGTCACTCCGGGTTGAATTCGGATTTAAAATGATTGAGTTTGAACGGGTAAACCGGGTTAACGATTTAACCCGGGTTTAACCCGGATTAAAATACCAGCGTGAACATAAATGTAGTTTTATTCTCCCTATTCCATTTTGTTGCCCTGTCCCTTGTACCTCCTGTCCTGTTCGTTCTCTACCCCGTCCTGTTCGTTGTCTACCCCGTCCTGTTCGTTGTCTACCCCGTCCTGTTCGTTGTCTACCCCGTCCTTCAAAGGGTAATCAAATTCTTGGATTGATTAGAAGAAACATAACATACAAGGGAAAAAAGTTAATTATACCTCTTTATAAAGCAATAGTTAGACCTCATTTAGAATACTGTATACAAGCATGGAGACCATATCGTAAGAAGGATATAGATACGCTTGAACGCATACAAAGGAGAGCAACTAAAATGATTCCAGAACTTAGAGACCTTAGTTATGAAGAACGCCTGAAAGAATGTGGTTTAACAACTCTAGAGACAAGGAGGTTAAGAGGAGATCAGATTGAAGTTTTTAAGATATTGAATGGGTATGAAAATATTGATAGAAATATGTTTTTCTCACTCAAGAAGGATAGCAGAACTAGAGGACATGAGGTAAAATTAGTAAAGGATCAATGTAGATTGGACATCAGGAAGCACTCGTTCTCACAGAGGACAGTAAATGAATGGAACAAACTGTCTACAGATTGTGTAACTGCTAGCAGCGTGAATATGTTTAAAAACAAGGTTGACACATATATCAGAAGGGCGGGTTATAAGTAGGTGAACATTGTTGGACTCTCGATAAGCCAATGGCTTCCTTGTCCACTTGCCATCTGGGCCTTTGGCTTGGATGGCAAATCTTGTTAAATCTTGTTAAAATCTTGTCCTGTTCGTTGTCTACCCCTTTCTCCCATCGTCGCCCCCTTCTGTCCAATGTCTCTCCCACCATGTTGTTGCCTTCACTTCTTGGTTATATAGTATTCAATGGTGACTGACTGACTGACTGACTGACTGACTGACTGACTGACTGACTCAGTCAGTCAGTCAGTCAGTCAGTCAGTCAGTCAGTCAGTCAGTAAGTCCTCTTCGTGCCTCAGCTTTCCACAAGACTACTGCTGTCGGTCTGCAGGCCGCCTGGTGATGGTTTCCCATGTCAGGTTGTATGGTTTCATCTCTTTTTCCACGATCCTTCCCCGTGTTGCCTTTGTGTGACACCGTCTCCTTCTTCCGTCCGCTGTCCATCGTAAGGGTACCTTGGATATTTTCCCATTGGACATTCGACACCCGTGCCATGTCCACTTCCGTCTACGTCTCTATATGTTGTTCCGTCATAAATTATTATTATTATTATAGTCTGGGCAGCTCTGAAGACTTCAATCTGACAGAGGCAATTACTGATTAACATATACAAACCACTCGATGCCTTCTTCAACGGTCTGGATGCCTGCCAACACCGCATCGCGACAGTCATCAAAGGGGAAGCCCATGTTGGCCAGCAAGTCACCGACGTTCTACGTGCAACCATAAATAAATACATCCAGCACAAATCTACGCATTTACTTCAACACAGCATCTACATCCATGTCGACTTCAGACACAGACATATGCTATGCTTTACTAAGTTGACGCTGCATGCAGCTTCAATATATTACATTAAACAATATAATCGTAGATACAATTAATGTTGTCTGCCATCGTGTATCTAAAGACTTCATGCCACGTCCGTTACAGTAGACGCTGCATGGAGCTTCAATATATTACATTATAACAATTAAGAAAGTAGATTCAATTAACGTTGTCTGTCATCGTGTATCTAAAGACTTCGTGCCACGTCCGTTACAGTCACATTGATATACTGAAAGTTGCAATGTCGCTACAGGTTAAAATATTTACCTCATCTTCTGGTTGACTCATTGTCGTTTGCTGCCTACTGTTTGCCTGGATCAAAGATTAGAAATTACGAATAAATGCTGATGTTACAAAATCAATTAAATAAAAAGAAATTACTCCTCTATGTGAATTAGCAAAAAAAATACTAGTGCGTGCGTTCGTACATATGTGCGCGCGTGTGTGCGTGTGCGACTTGTGCGTTTTAAAAATGGACCAATAATTAGAGACATCGAGGCTGGACACCGTTTACAAGTAAACTGTAACATGAGTTCCCATTAGGAGCCAGTCATGTATATTTATTTGGTGATAAAATTGCATAAGGGGTCGTCTAGTAGGTTCTCGAAGTCCAAATATTAGTCGCCACCACTCACGATACGCTACGTAGTTTGGGGCATAAAATGACGCGTATATTGCTAATCACAATACAAAGCCAATAGGTTCCAGCCCCCTACCCATATGTATGTATGTATGTATATATATATATATATATATATATATATATATATATATATATATATATATATATATATATATATATATATATATATATATATATATATATATATATATATATATATATATATATATATATATATATATATATAATCTTACAAAAAGCTCACCGTGTTATATACATTTGCATATGTATGCTTTCTGTAGACAATGTTCATTTTGACATTCCGATTCATAGGGAGTTGCCACCCATTAAGTACGTATTGTTGGCTACAGGTGTTTTTGTCATTAAAATACATAACAAAATATATACGTGTGCAGCAAAAACACGAACAAATGGCCTATGTGCAGGCTGCACACACACACGCACACGCACACGCACACACAGACTCACACACGCAGGCTGCACACACACGCACGCACGCACGCACGCACGCACGCACGCACGCACACACACACACACACACACACACACACGAGTGAGTTCTAATGTATGTACTTGTACGTACTCGTTTTAAAATTATTTACACAGGCATCGGCAAAAAATTTACGCACGCCGCATTACTCCAAAAGTTTGGAGGCGGCGGAGTAATTTAAGATGCGCTGAGCTAGACGCTCTCTTTTTCTTGAAAACAAGGGAATCAGATCAGTGTTGTAAGCGCAACAACAACTCATGGGCGGATGTAGACCTTGACAAATGGGTGCCCGATTTCCTAAAAGCGATACCGGGTGGCAGGACATATAGTTATCAAACTACACGCACCCACGCACGCATGCACGCACACAAACGTAATAGCCCCCTTCTTATAACGCCCCCACATCTGCAAAGGTGCTATGGTCTTATAAGAGGGAAGGCCTTTCGAGAGGGGGCATTATCATATGGGAAACCTTATTTATTACATGGCAAGGTGGCCTCTTGTGAGAAGGAAACCTCTGGTGGTAGAGGCTTATCAGAGGAGAACAGCTGCATATATAAACTACAGTAGACTGTGTATGCGAAATATAAAAGAAATAGCATGAATAGTTCTTGTTTAAATGTTTAATCTATTTAACAAATTAATATTTTTGCCAATTAAGCGACCACCCACTTTTATGTAAATTTAATGCATTCTAGTTTGACCTTGTGCGATCATATCAAACACTTCCACACACGTCTTGCAAAAATCCATAAACTTGATGCGACAGACATCGAACACCAACTTTGTGATCATACTTCCAGCTTTAACTTGCAACTTTGGGGTGAAATAAAAAGTTCTCCACTGCTATGTAACTGATGAAATCATAGAAGATACAAAGTTCTATCACTTTCCATGCCTTAGCGATGCTCATGTTTTCATTGTTTGATTGCATCCGGTGCATTCGTGGCGCTCGTCTTCGATTCTACTTCCGGTAACGACATCGCATCCGGTGCATTCGTGGCGCTCGTCTTCGATTCTACTTCCGGTAACGACATCGCATCCGGCGCATTTGTCCTGCGATTCTACTTCCGGCGACGACATCGCATCCGGTGCATTCGTGGTGCTCGTCTTCGATTCTACTTCCAGTAACGACATCGCATCCGGTGCATTTGTCCTGCGATTCTACTTCCGGCGACGACATCGCATCCGGTGCATTCGTGGCGCTCGTCTTCGATTCTACTTCCGGTAACGACATCGCATCCGGTGCATTTGTCCTGCGATTCTACTTCCGGCGACGACATCGCATCCGGTGCATTCGTGGTGCTCGTCTTCGATTCTACTTCCAGTAACGACATCGCATCCGGCGCATTTGTCCTGCAATTCTACTTCCGGTAACGACATCGCATCCGGTGTATTCGTCTTCGATTCTACTTCCAACGACGACATCGCATCCGGTGCATTCGTCTTCGATTCTACTTTCAACGACGACATCGCATCCGGTGCATTCGTCTTCGATTCTACTTTCAACGACAACATCGAATTTGTTGCATTCGTCTTTGATTCTACTTCCCACGACGACATCGCATCCGGTGCATTCGTCTTCGATTCTACTTTCAACGACAACATCGCATTTGTTGCATCCGGTGCATTCGTCTTCGATTCTACTTTCAACGACAACATCGAATTTGTTGCATTCGTCTTTGATTCTACTTCCCACGACGACATCGCATCCGGTGCATTCGTCTTTGATTCTACTTCCGACGACGACATCGCATCCGGTGCATTCGTCTTCGATTCTACTTCCGACATCGCATCCGGCACATTTGTGAAGCTCGTCTTCTATTCTACTTCCGGTGACGACATCACATCCGACGCATTCGTCTTCGATTCAATTTCCGACATCGCATCCGGCGCATTTGTGAAGCTCGTCTTCGATTCTACTTTCGACGACGACATCGCATCCGGTGCATTAGTCTTCGATTCTACTTCAAACAAAAGCATCGCATTTGGCGAATTCGTCTTCGATTCTACTTCCGACATCGCATTCGGCGCATTTGTGAAGCTCGTCTTCGATTCTACTTCCGACGATGACATCGCATCCGGTGCATTCATCTTCGATTTTACTTCCGGCGACGACATCGCATCCAGTGCATTCGTCTTCGATTCTACTTCCGACGATGACATCGCATCCGGCGCATTCGTCTTCGATTTTACTTCCTGCGACGACATCGCATCCGGTGCATTCGTCTTCGATTTTATTTCCGGCGATGACATCGCATCGGGTGCATTCGTCTTCGATTTTATTTCCGGCGACGACACCGCATCCGGTGCATTCGTCTTCGATTTTATTTCCGGCGACGACATTGCATCCGGTGCATTCGTCTTCGATTTTATTTCCGGCGACGACATCGCATCGGGTGCGTTCGACGCAAACGTCGTCGATTCGTCTTCGTGCGATGACGTTGCGACATATGGTTATAACCTTTAACATCTGCCAATGACAGAACTTATCGGCGACTCTTGCCGTTCCTCGACTCCGAGTTAGGCAGTCATTGTTTGGGTTGACAAGTTTACCAAATTATTTTTGTTGTAAATGTCTTGGAGCTAGTAAACCTTTGTCTTTGTTGTACATTGTTATGTTGCATACTCCTAAATGTGATTCTTACCTAGCATCATTAAAGCCTAGTCTGCCTGTCGAACTCTGTATATTTGTGTCAAACACCTGCTCACAGGGCCTCGACAAGAGTTATATATCTTGGCTCGCAAAGTTGTGACATACCTTACCTTACCTTATGATACTTTATGACGATTCTGATCGCAGGATCCAGATGATTCCTCAATGATCAGATCTTCTTCTTTAGAATCAAATATTTTATAATTTCCATGATAGAGCACTGGTCATATATACTACAGAACTGTGGATGTCCCCCAGACACGTCTACAGACAGGCAGGCAGGCAGGCAGGCAGGCAGGCAGGCAGGCAGGCAGGCAGGCAGGCAGGCAGGCAGGCAGGCAGGCAGGCAGGCAGGCAGGCAGGCAGGCAGGCAGGCAGGCAGGCAGGCAGGCAGGCAGGCAGGCAGGCAGGCAGGCAGGCAGGCAGGCAGGCAAATTGCAATATTCCTTCAAGTGTTATATATGAATAGTAAATAAATCTTGTGATATGACTTATTATGATCAGAGTACAGTATTTTGGTAATTTTGCTGTTGATGTAGCTGTTACTATGTGAGATACTGAGTATTTCATATATTTGTACAGGACCTCTTTTTTGTGTGCTTTTTTGTAGTCTAATGAATTTCAAACAATCTTTACAATTTAAGGCATCATAATTATGGCAGCCTTGTTTTATTTTAAATGGCTGACACACATACACAAAATGTATTAAGTTGTATAGCTCATGATGTTTGACTATTAAGACTGCCAGCTTCCATATGCTATACAGGTGTATATTACATGCTATACTCACAACAAAATAATTTAGTTTTAAACTTAATTATTTTGCTTCTGTAAAGATTATGAAAATTAATAAAAATCTGATGAACGCAATTTTGTAAAATGTTTCAGGCTTTTGTATATTTCATTTCTAGAACTCAAAATATATATCAACGTACCATATGTCAGTGACAAACATTGATATAACTGTTTGATCAGTCTTAATCAAATCTTTATTATGCCCTAATTTTGTTCCACTTTCTGGTTCATTGTCATTGTACAAGATATAGGTGCTACAATCCCCAAAATGGGTTAAATGCAACATATTAAAAAAAAAATCATACATCAAAAACCGATTTAGAAAATTTTTTACAGTTCAGTTTTTCACGGCTCCTATCATAATAAAAATAGAAAATAACATGCATAATCAATATACAATTTTTAGACGACTACTACACTGTGGCGTATCTAGGATCTCGCAAAGGGGGAGGCCAAAGGGGGAGGCCAAAGGGGGAGGCCAAAGGGGAGGCCAAAGGGGGAGGCCAAAGGGGGAGGCCAAAGGGGGAGGCCAAAGGGGAGGTCAAAGGGGGAGGCCAAAGGGGGAGGCCAAAGGGGGCCACACCTAGTAACCCACTAGTTTATCATGCTACTATGTAGTGGTGCAACAGGTTACATATGGCGTTGCTGACAAGTGTACAGAACTACAAATTCCTATTTTTTCAAGTTATGTAATCTACGTCAAAACTCCACATAAACTCGTAATATCCCCACCCCCAGGATTTTTAATTTACATAATGTCTGAACCATCCCCATAGGCCCCCAGGCAGGCATACACAAATTCAGCCTCATAAATGTAAAATTGACAGAGATATGAGGGAACAACAAGCTATCCAGCCAGCCAGCCAGCCAGCCAGCCAGCCAGGCAGCCAGCCAGCCAGCCAGCCAGCCAGCCAGCCAGCCAGCCAGCCAGCCAGGCACAGCCACAGGCACAGCCACAAACTACTTCATAATATAGATAGCACAGATGATTATGTAAAATTACACTGTTCCTGCAAGTGTTATATAATATTATGAATAGTAAATAAATCTTGTGATATGACTTAATATGATTTCAGCACAGTATTTTGGTAATTTTGCTGTTGACGTAGCTGTTACTACGCCAGATACCGGGTATTTCACAAATTTCCACAGGATCGCCCAACTTTTTTTGCCTTTTTGGGGTCTAATGGATATTACACGCCATATATTACATGCCATGCTCACAACAACAGTTTTTAGACTTAATTAGTTCAATGGTTCAGGTTTTTGCATGTTTGAATTCTAGAACTCAAAATATATATCAGCGTAATATCATTGATAAACATTGAATATAACTGTTTGATCAGTTTTAATCAAATCTTTACTATGCCCCGATTTTTTGCCACTTTCTGGTTCATTGTTATTGTACAAGATATAGCTGCCACAATCCCCAAAATAGGTTAAATGAAATATTAAAAAAATCATACATCAAAAACTGATTTTGACAATTTTTTACAGTTCAGTTTTTCATGGTTCCTGTCCTACCATAATAAAAATAGAAAATAACATACATAGTCAATATGTAATGTTAGACATTGTTACCACACAGTGGTGTATCTAGATTCTCGCAAAGGGGGAGGCCACAGGGGGAGGCCAAAGGGGAAGGCCAAAGGGGAGGCCACAGGGGGAGACCAAAGGGGAAGGCCAAAGGGGGAGGTCAAAGGGGGAGGCCAAAGGGGGAGGCCAAAGGGGAGGCCAAAAGGGAAGGTCAAAGGGGGAGGCCACAGGGGGAGGCCAAAGGGGAAGGCCAAAGGGGAAGGTCAAAGGGGGAGGCCAAAGGGGGAGGCCAAAGGGGAAGGTCAAAGGGGAGGCCACAGGGGGAGGTCAAAGGGGGAGGCCACAGGGGGAGGCCAAAGGGGAAGGCCAAAGGGGAAGGTCAAAGGGGGAGGCCACAGGGGGAGGCCAAAGGGGAAGGCCAAAGGGGGAGGTCAAAGGGGGAGGCCAAAGGGGGAGGCCAAAAGTGGTCAAACCATGTCACCCACTAGTTTATCATGCTACTATGTAGTGGAACAACAGGTTACATATGGCGTTGCTAACAATTATACGTAACTACAAATTCCAAGTTAAACTCATAATATCCCCACCACTGCTTAATGTCTGAACCATCCCCGTAGGCCCCCGGGCCATCCCCGTAGGCCCCCGGGAGGCGGCAGGCAGACAACTACAAACTACTTTATAGCATAGATGATCATATCAAATTGCAATGTTCCTGCAAGTTTTATAAATAAATAAATCTTGTGATATGATCAGAGTACAGTATTTTGGTAATTTTGCTGTTGACATAGCTGTTACTATGTCAGATATTGGTATTTCACAAATTTGCACGGGACCCCCAATGTTTTTTTGCCTTTTTGGGGTCTAAAGTATCTCAAACAACCTTTAAAATTTAAGGTTTCATATGGCAGCCTTTTTTATTTTAAATGACTGACACACATACACAAAATGTACTAATTTGCAAAGCTCATGATATGTTTGACTACTAAGATTGCCAGCTTCCATATGCTATGTATTACTCACAACAAAATAATTTTGTTGTTTGCTTCTGCCAAGATTATAGAAATTTATCAACATTTTACCAATGCAATCTTGTAAAATTGTTCTGATTTTTTATATTTGAATTCTAGAACTGAAAATATATATGAGTGTACTAACTGTCATTGACAAACGTTGAATATAACTGTTTGATCAGTTTTTATCAGATCATTACTATGCCTTGATTTTTTTTGCCAGTTTCTGGTTCATTGTCATTGTATAAGATATAGGTGCTACAATCCTAAAAATGGGTTAAATGGAACTTCTTTAAAAAATCATACATCAAAAACTTATTTTGAAAAACAAATTATAATTAAGTTTTTCATGGCTCCAGTCCTATCACAATAAAAATAGAAAATAACATACATAATCAATATATAATTTTTATAGCCATGAATACCACACTGTGGCATATCTAGGATCTTGTAAAGGGGGAGGCCAAAGGGGGAGGTCAAAGGGGAGGCCAAAGGGGGAGGCCAAAGGGGGAGGCCAAAGGGGAGGCCAAAGGGGAGGCCAAAGGGGAGGCCAAAGGGGAGGCCAAAGGGGAGGCCAAAGGTGGAGGCCAAAGGGGATGCCAAAGGGGAGGCCAAAGGGGGAGGCCAAAGGGGAGGCCAAGGGGAGGCCAAAGGAGGAGGCCAAAGGGGAGGCCAAAGGGGAGGCCAAAGGGGAGGCCAAAAGGGGAGGCCAAAGGGGAGGCCAAAAGGGGAGGCCAAAGGGGAGGCCAAAGGGGGAGGCCAAAGGGGAGGCCAAAGGGGAGGCCAAAAGGGGAGGCCAAAGGGGAGGCCAAAGGGGGAGGCCAAAGGGGGATGTCAAAGGGGGATGCCAAAGGGGAGGCCAAAGGGGAGCCAAGCCTACTAGTCACCCATTAGTCTACCATGCTACCACGTAGTGGCACAACAGGTTACAAATGAACAAAATAAAAAAATTTAACCAAAGGAACCATGGCCCAATGTTCCCTAAATACACCACTGTTACCACAGACCCTTCTCTAGGTGTCTATGCCAGGGGAAATAACAAACCCCACACAGGGGGTAAATGCATAACCTGTCCTGGACTGGTACATGGTCTCAATGTGTAAACCCACTAACATGACAATACCCCTGTGTCAACCCTGGGAGCTGTTTGAAGAATAACCACATAAGACATCAGCCAAAATTAGGAAGTTGGCAACCGTTTGTTGACATGGGCAGCAGTAATGAATGATATAATTATTATATCTGTTAGAAAACCAGGAAGTTGTGTAGCAAAACCCAGGGCTGTATGGAATAATTTGGTAACCCCCAAATGTTTCCAGAGGCATACATTGTGTCCTTGTTTCAGCAACAGAAACAAACATGGATACCATCAGAATTACAGTGTATATGCTCAACTGGTACTGAAAATGTCACATATACAGCCATTATTATGTAAATCAATCCACCATTTCTACTTCCTGTTTGCTCACAGCTGTGAACCAACAACATGGGTTAAATTATAAGCTGATGTAATGTCAACTTTCATATATAAATATGACTAACCTTCCTCCATAGACAGCGATCCAAGTGGCACCTGTATTACAAAAAACAAGTTTGATGTCTGCACACCTCCGGAGTCGTCCAAATGAGAGCACTCACAGTAACAGAGATAAAGGCACTGGCTGTGACTCATTAACTGTGCAGTGATGTTATCAGAGAACACATCAAACATCAGTCAATATGCCAGTGGGGTTTACCAAGTACAGTGGCATATCTTGTATTTCACCAAAGGGTAAGCCACGGGGGGGGGCAAGCTTAGTAAAGGTGTAACCCATTAGTTTAACATATTATCATGTTGTGGCACAACAGGTTATATATTAAAAAAAACAAAGGTGCGATGGCCAAATGCCCCCAAATGCTCCACTGACCCAGTATTATTTAAATAACCACATGCATGACTGACATTTTATATAACAATTCAAGCCATTTTGTTGCTAACCTACAAACATGCCAACTACACTTTAGGAAGATTTGAAAAATACAATTTATTAAAAAATTATTTACTTTTAATCTATTTATTTGTTACATGATTATTTTTCTTGTTAATCTTGGCTTTGTACAAGTAAAATGCATTAAAATGTTGTAGTGAAACACATGACACAAGACACATGACACATGACACAAGACACAAGACACATGACAGTGCTTGTTAGTTTAGAAATCATTAATATTAATGAGCAAATTATCATTTGTTTGCTCCCACATTATTCCAGCTCCCACATTATTCCAGCTCCCACATTATTCCTGCTCCCACATTATTCCTGCTCCCACATTATTCCAGCTCCCACATTATTCCTGCTCCCACATTATTACTGCTCCCACATTATTCCTGCTCCCACATTATTCCTGCTCCCACATTATTCCTGCTCCCACATTATTCCTGCTCCCACATTATTCCTGCTCCCACATTATTCCTGCTCCCATATTATTCCTGCTCCCACATTATTCCTGCTCCCACATTATTCCTGCTCCCACATTATTCCTGCTCCCATATTATTCCTGCTCCCACATTATTCCTGCCCCCACATTATTCCTGCTTCAACATTATTCCTGCTCCCTTCCTGCAGCAACCTGTTATTTCAAGTGTAATCCTTAACAAAAAGATTTATAGAATTGTCTAAAAATATATAGAATTCTACAGAGTAAGTAGAAATTCAATGTTGTATAGAAAGCTATAGAATATTACAGGTTCTATAGAAATAGTTTACGTCAAATTCAATTTTATATAGAACTGTATAGAATTCCACAGAGCATAGTAGAACGTTGTATAGAAAACTATTGAGTACCACAAATTGTATAGTTGCCTGCAAAAATCCTATAGAATATTTTCTGAATTCTACAGAGTTGTGTGTGCAAAAATCCTATAGAATATTCGATATAAATTCTATAGAATTTTTTGCTAAGGGAACACATGCACTATTTATTACAAAACTGTCAAATCACAATTTTCACTACATGTATTTAATATATATATATATATATATATATATATATATATATATATATATATATATATATATATATATATATATATATATATATATATATATATATATATATATATATATATATATATATATATATATATATATATATATATATATATATATATATATATATATTCAGAAAATATTCTATATATATAACAGAATCATGGATATAACAAAATCAGCCTCTTACTAGAATCAAATATATTGGTGAGGACAGAATCACTCCCTATTCCAACTGTATTAAAATGTGCTGCTCAAGTTAATCAGCCGTTTAACAGAATTAAAATGTACTGGCCCAAAGTTATTCTGTTAAGTGAAGCCCTCTGTATATATATATATTCACCCATATAGATATATGCATGCATGCACTTGTTCCTATTTTAGTCACAGTCGCTGGTAGTAAGGGTCATTAGTTCACGTCTCTAGCCAGTCGACTGAAGGCCAAACGTCATGCTCTGTTTATTTTAGAGTCATTTTGCCTGTCTCAGATCCTGGAACAACAATAACACTGCCAAACAGCCTTAATCTCCACCGTCTCCAAATGAGTGTAGGACTGTCAAGGGTGGCAGAAACTATGGCAGCATTTCATTAAGACTTGGACTAAGTTGGATTTGTGGATTTATGGGGAAGTTTTGTTGGGAGGGCTGATATGTACATGAAGGATGGGCTTCATCTAAGTGGAAAGGGGGTGGCAGTATTTGCGGACAAACTTTCAGCAGCAGTAGATAGTGACATGGGTACAATGACAAATATTTTTGGAAGTAAACATTGTTTAAACTAGAAGTGCAGGGGGGTTACCTAGAGGTGTCTGAAGCAGAACAAGAGGCTACAAGCACAGATAAACCAATATTAAATCATCCGGAAAACATCTCTGAAAAAGGTTATAGATGCGTATGTTTAAATGCAAGGAGCATAGTAAATAAGAAAAACGAGTTAAACATTATGGTAGAAGATATTGACCCTCACATAATTGGTATAACTGAATCATGGGCCAGCACAGATATATCAGATGCTGAATTAGGACTGACAGGATACGTAATGTTTAGGTAAGATCTGTTTGAAGCTGTTTGGTGCAAAATTGTTTCAGGAAATTAAAAATTAACTGTTGGATTAGTTTACCGAAGTCCAAACATAAACAAAGAGGACAACACAAAAATAAAAACGCTATAAAGGAAGTTAGTAAAGAGGATTGTATCATAATGGGAGATTTTAATCATGGACACATACAATGGAATTCTCTAGAGAGCACAGGGATTGAGGACCAACAATTTCTATTTTTAATCCAGAATAGCTTTCTTACTCAGCACGTGCTAGAACCAACCAGGGGAGAAAATGTATTAGATATAGTTTTGTCATCACAAAAAGAATTAGTGGACAATGTAAAAATATTTGAACCATTGGGTAACAAGTGACCATAATCAAATACATGTTGACATCAATGTAAAATCAGAAAGTAAAAATAAGAAAGCGTACAAGAGAAACTTCCACAAAGGTAACTACAAAGAGAAAATACTTAGCAAAGCTAGATTGGAATAACATGCTGATGAATAAGACCGCAATTGAATGTTGGAAAATTCTAAAATATGAAATAGAGAGTATCATCGATAAATTTGTTCCCTTCCAAAAACAAGGAAAACGGTGTAGAAAGAAACACTTGTCAAAAGAGGCTATTAGAAAAATAGTGTTAAAACAAACTATGTGGAGGGTTTATAGGCGTACCAGAAAGGAAGAAGACTATGCAAATTACAAAGAGGCACTTAATGCAGCTACAACTGAAATCAGACAATCTAAAAGAAGCTATGAGCAAAAACTAGCATGTAATATAAAACATGACAGCAAGAGTTTTTATGCATATGTCAGGAGCAAACAAAACGTACAAGACAAGGTTGGACCTCTAGAAGACAGTGCTGGAAATATAGTATCACAGGGGTTTTTAATGGCGGAAGACCTAAATGGTTACTTCAGTTCAGTGTTTACCAAAGAAGATATTAGTTCATTACCAGTTGCTGATGCTAAATTTCAGGAGGCTAAATCTGACTATTTAGGTCCGTTAGTTGTAACTCCAGAATTGGTAGCTAAGAAAATAAAGGCAATGAAGGATAACAAATCACCGGGAGTGGATGGGATTCCTCCAAAATTACTAATGGAAACAGTAGAACAAATCAGAATACCACTTGCAAGAGTATTCAACTTGTCATTAAAAGAGGGAGTTGTTCCATTTGAATGGAAAGAAGCAAACATCATACCATTATTTAAAAAGGGTTCGAGAAATAAGTCAGAAAATTACAGACCAGTGAATTTAACGTCAGTGATTTGTAAATTATTAGAAAGGTTAATTAAAGAACATATGGTGGACTTCCTCATTAAGCATAAATTATTAAATTCATCTCAACATGGATTCCTTAAAGCGAGGTCATGCTTAACAAATATGTTATGTTTTTTGGAAGAAATCACTAAGTGGATAGATGTGGGATTGCCAGTAGATATTATATACTTAGATTTTCAGAAAGCTTTTGACAAAGTGCCACATCAAAGATTACTGCTTAAATTAAAAGCCCATGGTATCGGGGATAGCATAACTGACTGGATAGAAGAATGGCTGACTGACAGAAGACAACGAGTTGTAGTAGATGGAGAAGTTTCAAATTGGAAATTGGTTTTGAGTGGGGTACCTCAAGGATCAGTATTAGGACCTATATTATTCTTAATATATATCAATGACTTGGATGACAGTATAACAAGTAACGTACTGAAATTTGCGGATGACACAAAACTGTTTAGAAACGTTAATACTGATGGCGATAAAC
Source organism: Lamellibrachia satsuma (assembly GCA_033239005.1). Classification (NCBI taxonomy): domain Eukaryota; kingdom Metazoa; phylum Annelida; class Polychaeta; order Sabellida; family Siboglinidae; genus Lamellibrachia; species Lamellibrachia satsuma. Next base: position 1,203,001 of record BSQZ01000018.1, read on the forward strand.
AACATTTACAAAACGATCTAGACAGATTAGTGAAATGGTCTGAGAAATGGCAGATGCTGTTCAATTTTGGGAAATGTAAATGCCTACATACAGGACATGGGAGCTTGAATGTAAAGTATAAAATGGGAGGTACTGTTCTGGGTACTACTGTAAAAGAAAAGGACTTAGGAGTTACAATAAACGATGATATGAAAGTTTCAGAGCAGTGTGGTATTGCAGCTTCAAAGGGTAATCAAATTCTTGGATTGATTAGAAGAAACATAACATAAAAGGGAAAAATTAATTATGCCTCTTTATAAAGCAATAGTTAGACCTCATTTAGAATACTGTATACAAGCATGGAGACCATATCGTAAGAAGGATATAGATATGCTTGAATGCATACAAAGGAGAGCAACTAAAATGATTCCGGAACTTAGGGACCTTAGTTATGAAGAACGCCTGAAAGAATGTGGTTTAACAACTCTAGAGACAAGGAGGTTAAGAGGAGATCAGATTGAAGTTTTTAGGATATTGAAAGGGTATGACAATATTGATAGAAATATGTTTTTCACATTCAAGAAGGATAGCAGAACTAGAGGACATGAGGTAAAATTAGTAAAGGATCAATGTAGATTGGACATCAGGAAGCACTCGTTCTCACAGAGGACAATAAATGAATGGAACAAATTGCCTACAGATTGTGTAACTGCTAGCAGCGTGAATATGTTTAAAAACAAGGTTGACACATATCTCAGGAGGGCAGGTTATAAGTAGATGAACATTGTTGGACTCTCGATAAGCCAATGGCTTCCTTGTCCACTTGCCATCTAGGCCTTTGGCTTGGATGGCAAATCTTGTTAAATTTAAATCTTGTTAAAGACGTTTTATTTCTGTTACACTACAATGTGAAGAACCCTGTTTTCATATAACAAAGGAAGACTGTGCAATTCACATTATGTGGGTTTTAGAGTTGCTGTTTTACAGTGATATAGGTATGATTCAGATTCTCATTGAATATTCTCCTCATAAAATATGGTGTCTTACAAAGACATCGATCAGGCTGAATATAGTCAAGATGTTTTGTACATGCATCCAAGCATAGTGGACCAATGACCCTAGGTGTGAGCCACAACAGTGGCGCCACATGGTGGGCCAGGAACCAACCAAGTGCTATGAAAGTGTTATGAAAGTGGACAATCATTTGTACATCCAAGCAATCAGCAACACCGCATGTTATTAAATATATAATTAAATACATAAATAGCATTAGAATTATATAACTACATTAAAACTAAATTGCATTAAAATTAAATATGTAAATAACAGTACAATTATATAAGTAATTTACAGGAAATGTTAATATATATATATTAAAATGAAATAATAAAAAATGGTATTATATTAAATTACATTAAAATAATTATTACAATTGTCTTCATAACTACCACCAGGGTAAATAAAAGCTTAGAACTAATATGGCTTAAAATCAACTCAAACAGTTTTTTATGATTGTTAAAACATTGATTAAAATATAATATTTTAAAGGTTTTCTTATAAGTGGCCTCATTGATTAGTTCAAGTGTAGATGGTCTTTCCCACACCCCATAGTGGACACAAGGGAGCTTTATAGCCCTAAACTTGACGGTGCACTGGTACACAGACAACCATAAAGGTCATGCTCATTACTTAAAGATGTACTGGGTACTAACAGAATACTTGTTAGAAACTGCACCAAACTAAATTATCCAATAGTGACAAGGCATGGTTTTACAGTAGCACTTACAACACTAATTATTGGCGGTTTTTGTAAAAAAAATCATTGTCTAATTCAAACAGGGATTTTATTAATATGATTCAATAAATAAGTAGATATAAATAGAAAGTAGTTAGTCATGTGCGAAGAAAGTGACTCACGATCTTCACCCAGAGTCAACGTGACCAATATTGGTTGTTAATGCACCCAAATTATAATTTCATTTTACCAACACATTGTGTAACTAAAATGATTAGAATATACATTGCAACGGAATGTCATGCTTAGTCAATGAAAATGTAAGTACAATTTCTTATATAAAATGATAATGATACACCACCAAGCACTATTTCTTTGTAGTTTGTACTGCCAGATTTACAAAATGAGACTAGTCTGTTTCACTTACATTTTAGTTCACCCCATAAATGGCATTATAGCTATTTCTATTTCTGTCTGAAATCTGAAAGTTGGCCTACAAGCTTTCACACATACATATGTTATATGATTATCGCATTACAAAGCATACAATACACAACTTAAATAGCTATACAGGCATTTTACAATTCCTGAAAGGTCATCCGTTTAATTGCAAATGTTTGCTGCACACATTTTGAAGCCAATAACATTGAAATATCACCACACAAAGGCATCATATTGCAAAATAGTTATTTGTATTAAGGCCACTACATAACAACCAGCCTTCAATAACAGGACGGACACAGGCAGTATCGACTCAAACCACAACACTAGTGGTTTCAGTCCACATCAACACTTGATGGATAGTACTGAAAATATTTGTATTTAAAATCACTAACCAGCATATATGTTTCACAGGCATTACATGGAGAAGGGGCAATAACATACACGTCTGTGTTAGATATTTAACAAATAAACTATGTTTTGCAAATATTACACAGTAATAACTAGCATGTGAGAAAAGGCAGCCAATGCTGGCAGTGCCCAGTTTTGGAAGGCAATGCCAACGGCAATGATGGATACAAATTTCATGCCCCAAAACTTATAAGAACATTTGACGTAAATCACATAACTCGGAATAATCATAGAATTTACTTAATGTAGACACCATCACCATGGGCCCCGGGCATGTAGACACCATCACCATGGGCCCCGAGCATGTAGACACCATCACCATGGGCCCCGGGCATGTAGATACCATCACCATGGGCCCCGAGCATGTAGACACAATCACCATGGGCCCCGGGCATGTAGACACCATCACCATGGGCCCCAGGCATGTAGACACCATCACCATGGGCCCCGGGCACGCCAACAAAATTTCATCCACATACATTCGAAACTGATGGAGGTATGAGGGAACAGACAGACAGACAGACAGAGTCTCAAACTACTTTATAGTATCAATTATTATAGATAAGAGTTCCAGTGTTGCATTTGCTAGAGTGTGATAATAAAACATGGCCACTGGTTAACATGGTAGGCCAGTTCTTGGTTTCCATTCCACTCATTTATATCTGCATACAAATACAATCCATTCATTTATATCTGCATACAAATGCATTCCACTCATTTATACCTGCATACAAATACATTCCACTCATTTATACCTGCATACAAATACAATCCATTCATTTATACCTGCATACAAATACATTCCACTCATTTGTACCTGTATGCAGATAGTAACCAGATACATCACACGTTTTTCTGGAATTTACTACTGGTAGTAACCATGAACTTTTTTAATTGTCTAATTTTACTTGTAATTAACCGATGTCCAAATTTTATTTATTGGTAATTATAGTCATATAGCCTGTTACCCATTATAGGCACTAATTATAGCCATATAGCCTGTTACCTATTATAGGCACTAATTATAGCCATATAGCCTGTTACCCATTATAGGCACTAATTATAGCCATATAGCCGGTTACCTATTATAGGCACTAATTATAGCCATATAGCCTGTTACCCATTATAGGCACTAATTATAGCCATATAGCCTGTTACCCATTATAGGCACTAATTATAGCCATACAGCCTGTTACCCATTATAGGCACTAATTATAGCCATATAGCCTGTTACCCATTATAGGCACTAATTATAGCCATACAGCCTATTACCCATTATAGGCACTAATTATAGCCATACAGCCTGTTACCCATTATAGGCACTAATTATAGCCATACAGCCTGTTACCCATTATAGGCACTAATTATAGCCATACAGCCTGTTACCCATTATAGGCACTAATTATAGCCATATAGCCTGTTACCCATTATAGGCACTAATTATAGCCATATAGCCTGTTACCCATTATAGGCACTAATTATAGCCATATAGCCTGTTACCCATTATAGGCACTAATTATAGCCATACAGCCTGTTACCCATTCTAGGCACTAATTATAGCCATACAGCCTGTTACCTATTATAGGCACTAATTATAGCCATATAGCCTGTTACCCATTATAGGCACTAATTATAGCCATATAGCCTGTTACCCATTATAGGCACTAATTATAGCCATATAGCCTGTTACCCATTATAGGCACTAATTATAGCCATACAGCCTGTTACCTATTATAGGCACTAATTATAGCCATATAGCCTGTTACCCATTATAGGCACTAATTATAGCCATATAGCCTGTTACCCATTATAGGCACTAATTATAGCCATACAGCCTGTTACCCATTATAGGCACTAATTATAGCCATATAGCCGGTTACCCATTATAGCCATACAGCCTGTTACCCATTATAGGCACTAATTATAGCCATACAGCCTGTTACCCATTATAGGCACTAATTATAGCCATATAGCCTGTTACCCATTATAGGCACTAATTATAGCCATACAGCCTGTTACCCATTATAGGCACTAATTATAGCCATACAGCCTGTTACCCATTATAGGCACTAATTATAGCCATACAGCCTGTTACCCATTATAGGCACTAATTATAGCCATATAGCCTGTTACCCATTATAGGCACTAATTATAGCCATATAGCCTGTTACCCATTATAGGCACTAATTATAGCCATATAGCCTGTTACCTATTATAGGCACTAATTATAGCCATATAGCCTGTTACCCATTATAGGCACTAATTATAGCCATACAGCCTGTTACCCATTCTAGGCACTAATTATAGCCATACAGCCTGTTACCTATTATAGGCACTAATTATAGCCATATAGCCGGTTACCTATTATAGGCACTAATTATAGCCATATAGCCTGTTACCCATTATAGGCACTAATTATAGCCATATAGCCTGTTACCCATTATAGGCACTAATTATAGCCATACAGCCTGTTACCTATTATAGGCACTAATTAAATTTACCTTGACAGTATTTCAGCGTTTCATAAAAAAATCTGAATATCTAATATCTTTAAATCCTGTGTTTGCTTTTGTTGCATATAATAGCCTCATACATTTATTTAGTGAATGCTGTGTATGGGATATTTATTTAGTGTGATTATTATGATTATGTGTGTAATTCCAGATGTTATTGCCACTGGACCTTATCTGTCACAAAGTTCATCTTCTTGTGGTGTTTCAGAAAAGTCAACTGTATATCAAAACAATATGATGTCATAAAAGAAATCTCGACTACATGCTAAGATGACAACATTGCAGCAGAAGTACTGTCGTTTGAAAGAGTGAAAAGATCAACAACAAAATAAATTAAGCAAGAAAAAGGAATCTTGCAGTAAAACGGCAGCTTCTGATTGATGAGTTGTCAACATGTCTTGTTTGGTCCTGTTCTGAATTATATTTTCTCAAATTCGGATAGCATCAAATAAACCAAGAGGGCCATGGTCGGCTCACTGCAGATGATGCAGGAAGTAAAATAAAGGTTCTTTTCAGAGCCAATAAACACTTCCAAAAGAGATTGCTGCTACACATATATGGTGTTTACTCATAAATGAAACACTAACTTGATATAAGATAATCAATATTAGTGTGTTTATGCCAAGACCAGACTTGTGGCTCAATTACATTAAATATGAATTCCAATTATACACCAATTACAAATTTATCACAAATAAAATTTCCAACATACTAATTTCAGTTATCAATTCCTAACCTAATAACAGTATCAGAACAGAGTAACCGTAGACATACTCAACGCCAAACATTTAAAGCAGCTTTTATCTAATTTCTGCATAATATTTATAATTGTGGTACATAATGGCAAACAAATGTGATATACACAACATTATGCTTTAGTGATTATTTGTACCAAATAATTTAAGCTACAAAGCTACATGATGTATTTGAAAAATAATACCAATTACACTTTAACCAATTACAAATACTTTTAAAAACAATTACAAATACTTTTAAAAACAAAATTCCAGAATTGGCATTTAAGTAATTGAACCCAAATATGACCATAACCAATTACCAAGTAATTGAACCCAAATATGACCATAACAAATTACCAAGTAATTGAACCCAAACATGACCATAACCAATTACCAAGTAATTGAACCCAAACATGACCATAACCAATTACCAAGTAATTGAACCCAAATATGACCATAACCAATTGGAAATGCAATGCATTGGATAGAACAATTCGCAGTTTCATGCACACCATATCCTGACACTTTGCATGTTTACCTTTGCCCTTTTTACCAGTAATTGTCCCATCCCTTATTTTGGTTGTTGTCATCCCTAATGTTGAATCCCCTATCAGGCACATATATAAGTAGCACATGAATTAACATGAGACATCCAGAATTACGATAGTGTTCACAGAACTGTTTAGCACACACAATAGTTTTTGGCTCTGGACCAAATTTATCATGACAGTATGTCTTCATCTATAAAGTACAGGGTGTCTAGGTAAGCGTTACAGTGCGTTTCATGGGGTGGGGTTGTCTTAGCATCATTATGTAACAATTAAAAACGTTTGTTTTCTCAACCAGCTGTAAATATCAGACTTATAGCATTAATTACCAAAGTCTGTAAACTTGGTGTGCTGGAGAAAAGCTCTACAAAATGCCTGCTGCACTTACGTGGACATTCACTGCACTCCCTGATTTCAAAAACAGCACTGATGTCTGGGACCCCAATAATCCTATTGGGCAGCTCTATGAATCCTTGGGAGGATGTCTAGAGAGGTGGTAGGCAGTGAACACTTGAGTGTATGTGTGTCTTATATTGTGCAATGAGTGTATCAACACACACCTTTTAAAAACTTTTAGGATTATGTAGAATGTTTAACCATTGTGATCTTAATTAATTATAAATCTATTATTTATTCATTATTTTAATTAATGTATTAGTTTATTCTTTTATTATTATATATATATTTATAGCTTTGTGTTTATTAAATTTAACGATTTACATAGACAATATATTTTACAGTATTTACTAGTAATCATTGTATTGGGTGGGTTTATACTGGACTGGTGGTCGCCTGGATCGTGGCCTGTCATTTGTTGACTGCATGTCATTGTACCAGCTAAACTTTGTATTGCTTGATGAGCACAGCCATGCCCACGACGACGAGCCATTTCACGATATGCGAGTCCACACGCCTACATGCCGAGAGCGTAGTTGCGTTCATAACTTGATAGGCGTGACATTTTGATTTTTAGATACAATTCTACGGTGGCTTTTTATTGGTTTTTATCAAGGTAACCACTCCTTAAAATCGCCCCAAGTCTTTATATAAGGACCGGGGTTCAAAACTACCACCGTCGAAACTTGGGCAATTTTTTTCACTCCACTTTACCTGTGTCTTTCGGAAGAGACAGTAAAAACCGTTGGTCCCTTCTATCTGGTGTCTATGCCAGGAAAGTAAAAGATCACATGCAGGGAAATGGAAAACCTGTGATGGACTCACGAACTCTAGAGAAGGACACTCTTAAAAACAAGGAGGACCACATTGGAAATAAGTGGGCTAGCTTACGCTTTAATGTGTTATCCTCGATATCATCTGATACCTAAAAAAATCAATCAATCAGTCTCTGTTAACTAATGACGGCATGGCAGGAATGATAAACAGGCTGCCATCAAATTATTCTGAAGCAGGTCAGTATTTCACCCGGTTACGCAGAATTTGCAGAGGTAGGTCTATAATTCGCATCGTGTATCGCAACATTGCGTAGACGTGGCATAAACACTCTTATTTATGTATCGTAACATGAGGCCGTGATCACCACCGACCAGGCCGAGATCACCAAAACAGGCCGAGTTCACTAGGGTCGAGATCCGGAATGGCCGAGATGACCATGATTCGTTACTTTAAATCTTACTGAATAGGTGGCGCCAAGCTGTATGACATTTTCAGACGAGATAGCAGTGTCGTTAGTTCAAGTTGTACGATTTGATTGGAAAGAACACGGCGCAGACCACCCAACCATAATTATTATATTTATGACAGCGTGAGTACTGAAGTGTCGTGGCGCTGGTGCTGGAAAAGGTAGACGGAAGTTGGCTGCGTTATCGAGTTTCCGTTAATATGTCATATTATCGCTCACTCCTATTTAATGACCACTATCATTTGACATTTGGTTGAAAATTTTGTCATTTTTGGGGTAATCTTTGGCAGTGGGAAAGAGAGAAGAAATGTAGTAGTGCTATTTAGAGGGATTAGAGGATGTAGAAAGGGAGGGAAAGGGATGGGAGAGGTGTTTATAGAACAGTCGCTGGGAGAGTTGTTTATGAAACACCGTGTCCGTGACCGTGTTAGAACCACGGCCACGGGCAACTGAATCAGCTTGAGCCCCTGTAGCTAATATATATATATATATATATATATATATATATATATATATATATATATATAAAACAGGGTATGCAACTAGGAATGACCCGACTCACCTTTCAACATCCGTATCTCGTCGTTGCGATGCGTAATCCAAATACTACGACCATACACAAAGAAATCCATATATGTTTTTAATGACAAGTAGGTATAGACGGGTCCCGGATGGTTCGGCCCACGCCAACGGATGGTTCGGCCTAGTCGATTCGGCCCACGCAGACGGATGGTTCGGCCCATTTCACTGTCGCTATTGAAATCAGCGACGGTCGATTCGGCCCACTCTAACTAAGCGGCGGAAATCTAAGAATAGTCGTTTCGGCCCATGGGCTGAATCAGTAAGAAAGGCGGAAATTATGATTGTGCACAGAAACATACGTACACGCTAATATAATAATAATGATCTGGAACTATTTATAAAAATAGTAGTCAAAAGTGGTTGACATAATAAAAAATGAACCAAATTCAAGTAATTAATGTTTAATGGAAACGTCCACGAATAAACGTAATAACTAGTTGAGTTTGTATTGTAATATATAATGTATTGACTTCATTGTTTGTGTGAGCACATTTTATGTGATCAAGCCCTTTATGTGTTTAATCTGTCTGATGTTTCATCATCAACACTTGTTAACTGAAAGGTTTGAAAGCGTGATTTCATAGTTTGTGTGAGCACATTTTATGCTTTTAATCTATCCGGTGTTTCATCAGCAAAACATGCTAAGGTAAATGTTTGATAGCATCACTTCATTGTTTGTGTGAGCACGTTATATTTGATCAAGCCCTTTATTCAATTAATCGTCTTAAGTTAATTGAGCATATCACAAGTTGCAAAGAGGTGTCATTAACGTTTTCGGCTCTATTGTCCCACGTCAGTAGCTGATTTATAAGAATAGTAGTTTCGGCCCATGACGTGATTCAGGGAAAAATACTTAATATGATTACGCACAGAAACATATTCACACGCTAATATAACAATCATCTCATAAAATAACAGAATGCAGTCCAGCAACACAACGCCAGAAATATTTACAACGGATGGAATTTCTGTCTATATTAACAACTACCAAAACATAATTTTCCAAAACTATTGCAACACGATATATATATATATATATATATATATATATATATATATATATATATATATATATATATATACACACACACACATATATATATATACATATATATATATATACACACACACACACGCACACACACATATATATATAAATATACACACACATATATATATATACGCACACACATATATACACACACACACATACATGCCACAATGCGGAGAAGCCACGACAGGACGAACGCGTTATTTACAATCTGGGAGCGTCTCGTCCCGTCGCCGAACGTAACGAAAGGGAAACGCTGCGTTCCTTGAGCCGACTGACAAAAATAGCGAACGTAATAAACACTTGGTTCGAAAACAGTAATAATACTGTAGCGTACAATATTTCGCTAAAACATGCAAACAGTTGAAACTGGGGAACGTAATAAATAAGTAATATTGGTTCTAAAACAATAATAATGTAGCGCGTGGCGTTTCTTTAAAACACTGAAACAGTTGTAGCGTATAACATTTCGCAATTACAATACTCTATAAACAACAATTGACTCGAAAACAATAATTCTGTAGCGTACAACAAGTCAACAGCATTTCGATAAGACATGCAAACAGTTGAAAATAGCGAAGAATTCGTTAGTCGTTTCGGCCCACGGCGCCCGCTGGCACCGGTTGCATACACGGATGGTTCGGCCCATGCCAGCGAAAACACTTCACGGTTCACCGGTCGTGCCGTTGGATGGTTCGGCCCATGGGCCGAACCCGTGATGGGCCGAAACATCCGACACCCGTATAGACTATAGTGAAAGTTTATTCATTGGGACATTTGTGTATGGTCGTAGTATTCGGATTACGCATCGCAACGCCGAGATACGGATGTTGAAAGGTGAGTGGGGTCATTCTTAGTTGCATACCCTGTTATATATATATTAGTTACAGGGCTCAAGCTGATTCAGTTGCCCGTGGCTGTGGTTCTAACACTGTGTTTCATAAACACCTCTCCCAGCGACTGTTCTATAAACACCTCTCCCATCCCCTTCCCTCCCTTTCTACATCCCCTAATCCCACTAAATCGCACTACTACCGGTACATTTCTTCTCTCTTTCCTACTGCCAAAGATTACGTGGTTAGAACAGTCGCTCGTATATTTAAAGCCAACATAAAGTTACATCCTCAATTCGATTTTTGCTAGTCTCATTTCAAAGTAATTTTGCGAAAAACCAAACCTACCTAGTATCCACTGCAATATTCTACCTCGTTGTGCAACTTTTGTATGTAGTTTTTGTGAAATCATCAGACAAACTATTAAATTACTTAATGCTTGTTCAGGATCCGTGAGCAATAAGTGAGGTGAAAATTTAAACGAAAATCACCATTTTCACCCTGTGACCTTGGTGAAATTTCGTAACTGACTCACACAGTGTTTACCATTTTGGATATCCACTATTTTGATCCTTACCAGATCTAACAACTGAAGTAAATTCTTTTGATGATTTGAACAAAAATATAAAAAAACAATAAACAGACTGTACACATTACTTAAAGTCACACACTACACATTTCCACATAAATTAACCAGATTCACGATGGGTTGAACCATTTGAGGAAGCAACTTTAATAGAATATGCCATTTTTAAAAAACAGATCGATATACCAATTGAATTCATTAACATGCTGTTCTATTTGTTTAGTTGGTTTACAGATTTTCTTTTAACACAAAATGAGTTGGTTGGTCGACAAATTTTGTACTGCATACTTTATTGTCATTAACGCAGTGTTCACGATAATGCCATTTTGTACAAAGTTGTGTCTAGCTTCTAGGTTAAAGTTAGGTCCGAGTTAGGCAGGGTGTCCTATATTTACAAAGAAATCAAAATTAAATGCAAATTAAGTTGTTTGCTAACACAGTACTTATTATAAATTTTTCTTTGTAATGACACTAATATTTTTCCAACGAGTTTGGTAGCAACACCTACTGAATGAACAGTGAAATAGTGTAACTGGGCCATAAGGCTTAGCAAGAATCTGGATGGGGGCTATTTCTGGTTAGGCTCACACTGAAAACAGGATGTACGATTAACAACTTTCCTGTTATAATTATTACGAATATTTGCATACATTTTCATCCAATAAAAAATTCTTATTAATCACGGGCTTGTGAAATGTTTAAATATTTATGCATATCAACCAAGGTGTTCTGTACATTGAGAAACATCTGTCAACAATGTCCAATACCTGTGGACAAGTATATCAGAATATATGAATTCAGGATTGGTATGTGAATTCAGGATTAGAGTCATTATGGAGTGTTCCTTATCATTGCCATAATCATTATGTCAAAAATAAATGTTTCAGTATCGTTGTGTGACTACATAATTTTTTATTATCATTAAAAGCCATCATTACAATTTTCATTATCATTACCATCAGTGACGAGTTATTTGTAAGGAAAACAACTGAATATACCAGTAGGCTGATAGTAGGTTGGTAATACGTTTCATACACTTATTGGTATAAAAATGTAGAAAATAGAAAAGCAGTGTCGCTGCACGGTGCATGATGGACAGTTCATTAATTAGTTGCTCATTGGTGCTTAAGCAAGGACAAATACAGCCAGTGTCGCTGCACGGTGCATGATGGACAGTTCATTAATCAGTTGCTCATTGGTACTTAAGCAAGGACAAATACAGCCAGTGTCGCTGCACGGTGCATGATGGACAGTTCATTAATCAGTTGCTCATTGGTGCTTAAGCAAGGACAAATACAGCCAGTGTGTGTGCAGTCTGTAACAAGGACAAATACAGCCAGTGTGTGTGCAGTCTGTAACAAGGACAAATACAGCCAGTGTGTGCAGCCTGTAACAAGGACAAATACAGCCAGTGTGTGCAGCCTGTAAGAAAGTGTGACACCAGTGAATGAATGTTTTCAATGGCGAGCATGCGGAGTCTTGTATAAAAAGGATGGTTGGGTACTGGCGATTTGTTCCTAAATGGCAACAACATGATGAAATAACCTGACGGCATTACATAAGATAATTATTTTTCATTACAGGTGTTCATTGTCATTATACATGTACATACATTATGTATTTAAAATCGATTATTTTTCATTATCATTATGTAATGAACATTATCATTATAATGACCCTGCATGATGATGGTGGACATTAACACTTGTAAAATTACATCCCTCCATTTGCAATGTAAATATGATACAGTAACATTGAACACTTAATGGTCAAATTATATTGTTTTAATGCAGTCCATTGAAACACAATTGGGCAGTCATTATGTTAGAATACATGTTATATTTAATATACTATAACTAAATTATGGGTACAATGGGTTGATTTTATGATAACTATGAGACCTTGAACTGCTTAGAATGAGTTGAACCAAATCTCATTTGTTATTTACACATCTGCCATGTAAGATGGGAGGAGATTGTAATAATATTTAAACATTGTTCTTACTAGGACACTACACTGTCCAGATGGTGCTGTCTGGCAAGGACAATACATGGTGCGTCGTCCTGTGTAGTGCACTAGATGATTTGAGACAAAGCAGTGTCTTCTCAGACGTGATCATATCAGCTGAAGATGGCCGCATCTTCAAAGCCCACACGTGTGTTCTGGCCGCTGCTAGTGCTGTTCTCAAGACAAAACTGGCTGTTGATCATCACCAGCTGGATACACCGGACATCTGTGGGCAGACTTGGGAGTCTGTGCTGCACTTTGTCTACACAGGAGAAGTCAGGGTTGTGAATGCAGAGGAACTGACCAACCTATTGAAGGCTTCTCATCAGCTAGGATTGACTGAACTGGCCAATCTATGTGGTCAGTTCAACCTTGACAGCAAGTCTGAGGCTTCGACCAACAGTAAGCAACATTCCAACCAGTCTCTGATCAGGTGTGAAGAGTTGGTAACGACTGGTTGTTCAGGTATGTTTATTAAATGTAGTTCATTTTGAATTGAATCCATATCAGTGTATAGACATTTTGGGACCTTTTAATACTTAAACATTCTTTCTCAATTCGATTAATATTCTCGTTTCAGAATCATTTGGCAAAAAGTCGAAACAGTCTAGTATCCACTATGACATGGCAGCTCCATTGTGCAAACTTTTACTTAGGTTTGGTGAAATTATAAAAAAAATTCTTTAAGGCAAAAGGCCACAATGGTGTGACCCTGTACACATCAGGATATTCACACTGTAACTAGTTACCCGATCTAACAATCAAAGTCAGTTCTTTCTGTGATTTTAACAAACATTCAGTTAATTCAAACTGTTTTGCTTCAACTGTGCATTAATTATTTAACCATTACTTAACCATTCACACACTACATATTTAACCATTCACACACTACATATTTAAATGTCAAACGTAGCAGGAATGACATATGGAACAAAGGGAAATCAAATTCTTACAGTAAGAAACTGTTATGATGGTGTTATGTCTGCAGTAGTTCTAGTATAGTGTGTGTAGAATTAAGTCATGTAGAACGTCGTACAATGTGACACTGCGGTTGTAATGTCAGCACTAACTGTGTGTCCAGATGACAACTAAGATGAACAAACATGGCCCACATTACGTGTTTGATGACAGTCCTGTTTCTCCTAATCCAAGATCAAATAAAACAACATCACATCTATCTTTCATTGGCTACAACCAGGGTTGGGTTTCTGACATCAGAAACTGTAGGTATCTAAACTCTGTTACGGATTTATGTATGATATTGGTAATTATATGGCCTGTTGAATAGAGAAGTTATATACTTTATATACTACATCAATTAGTACTCATGCATAGAAAGAACAACAAAATCATGAGAAATGTTACATAAAATTTCATTTTAGTTAAAAAAAATTATTATCATAGATACATTTTAGTATCTACCTAACTGTACATCTATAAAATATATGATGTTAAGTGACATACGCAAAATTACCTAAGCTAGAATGACTTACCTCAACCATGTTATCTTATGTGTTATTAAGAAGTTGTTTTTCTAAATAAAATATGATTTACAGTGGAACTTCACTATTAAGGTCAACCTCAGGACTGGGCCAAAGTGACCGCAATAGCAAGGTGACCATATTAGCAAATTAATGTCCAATATTTTGCTGTTATGGGAATAACTTGGAACTGTCCCAGAGTGACCATAGTGAGGGGGGTGTGGCAGGGGTCTCCACGTTCCATCTCCCACCTGTTTTTGGGCACAACCTCCCTCCAATTTTTGGGACCAACCTCCCAATTCCTGACGCATCCCCCCTCCATAATGATGAGGTGGCTGTATTATTGAGGTGACCGTAATTCAAGGTTTCACTAATGATGTTCCTGTGTGTGTGTTTGGCAGGTGCAGATGCAAGTGAGATGAGACAAAGTGATTCTGTTCACGAAGACCCACAGGTTGACATTCCCCAGCAGTATGTGACATTTTACACTGCAGCAGACCAGGAAGACGTTGAGATATCAGTAGTGGACATTCAGTCAGCGACACAAGGATCAACTGCTAAGGTCATTCAGCTGGACGCACTGGACATGTCAAGTGCAGCTGCACTGGACATTCAGGCCCTGTTGACACAGGAGATTCAGCTGGACAGTGGGGCCATAGAACTGGACGCTGATGCCATTGTTCGGGAAGTAGACTTGGGGATGTTGACCATGAAGAAGGAACTAGACACTGGCGGTCAAACCCAGCAAGAATCGAGTGACCAGAACCCGCCGCCCACTGCAGATGAACTGGACAGTAGCAGTGACGACAAAGGTAAAGTGAGGAAGATGGTAACTGGAAAAGGGAAGAGACGGAGAGGGAAATACAAGGGGAGTACCGGGGAATACACCTGTGAGGTTTGCGGGAAGATGTTCAATCATTTGTCTCGTCTGAAGTTTCACAGTAACATCCACACAGGTGCGCGACCGTATACGTGCGCGCAGTGCGGCAAGACGTTCAACCACAGCTCGAACCTAACACGGCACGAGCGCACGCACACAGGGATACGTCCACACGCATGTCCCGAATGCGGGAGGGGGTTCCAGCGCGCTTCAGACATGGCTGTGCACGTGCAGCGTGTCCACTGCACGGAGAAGCAATTCTCGTGCGAGTTATGTCTGAAGGAATTCAGCGTAGAGTCGGACCTGAAGAACCACATGTATCAGCATATGGACGACAAACCATTCAAGTGCTCGCGGTGCGATAAGTCATTCGGAAAAATGGTGAATCTGGTCGCACATGAACGCACACACACTGGAGAGCGGCCGTATGCGTGCAAGGTTTGTGGGAACACGTTCAAGGATACCTCGAATCTCGCCCGACATCGCCGCATACACAGTGGGGTGAAACCATTCGAGTGCTCCAGTTGCGGAAAGGCATTCTTCCGGAAGGCGGACTTGGTGGGTCATGAGCGTATCCACACAGAGGAGAAGCCGTTCGTTTGTTCCAAGTGTGGGAAGGCGTTTACATTCCGCACAACCCTCGACATGCACATTCGCGTATGCACACCGGCGAGAAGCCGTACATGTGTGCAATCTGTGGTAAGACTTTCACTCGTAACTGCAACCTTCTGGAGCACCATATGACTCATACCGGTGAGAAACCGTTCCAGTGTTACACGTGTGGCCGACACTTCGCCACAAAGAAAAACCTGTCGAGTCACGAACGCGTCCACTCGGAATCGAAGCCGTTTGAATGCCACCTTTGTGGGAAGACATTCAGATGGGGCGGAGCCTTGAAGAAGCATGTTCTTCAGTGTACTCACTAAACTTGAGTATTCCAACAACACAAACGTTATTAGGCTAATAAGTAGTAAGAATCTTATTGTTTGTTACGTTTATAGCATTCATAGGTTGGATGATGTACGTTTTGCACAAGATGTTATTGCTCAAGTTGATGATCAACTAGATTTTGAGACACTGATCCAACTTAAATATAATATAATTCTGTTTGTCAGCGTAACATAACAACAGAGCTGCAGTTTCTCTATACCAGAGTTGTCACACTAATTACACCTATGCAACATTTTGTGGTCCATTTTGTTCCAAAGTTCCTAAGCAATTCCACATTCTTATTTTTCTACTTGATGAGTTAAACGTCATGTTTGTTATTAAGTTGGACTTGGACCAAGCCAGCCTTTGGCTTAATGGAATAAAATTAATCTTATGTGTACTCTTGCAATTTCTGCCGCTTATTTCAGCACCATGATTTATCACCAGTTTTCCATGTACACTAAGAGTTGATGATTTCCGAGGTTAAAGGCCCAGGCTCATCATTGTTACCATGTTTTTATTCTGACATCTTGACAACCCAACATGCGTTTTAATGAGCCACATTCTGAAAATATACAAACCTGTCTTAAGCGACCGCTCGATGAACAGTTGAAAAGTGGTCTCTTAATACAGGTGATCGCCTAATGTGGGTGATTTATCATGTGAAAGGAGTCGACTGTGGTCGTTAATAACAGGTGGTCACTTGAGCAGGTTCGACTGTACTTTGACGTGTTTTACAAGTATCGTCATGTTTACATTACATGTGGCGAATGTAATTTTACAATCGTTAACAATATGCCTATTACGAACGCCTTACCATGATAAACTTTGTACACATGTATTGGAAATTGTTGACAGCTGTTCACGAATCTATTTAGCAGCACGGTGAATTTTTATAAACAGATACCAGTCCAATTACCCAGGTATATTAAAGAAACTGTGGTTAGTTAAAACACACCTAGACAGTTCAGATGCTAGAACAGGTAATATAGTTTATACCTTACGTCATTTTACGATAAACATTACCAGGCTTTGTACTTATTAAGGTGATACAGTGTAGTCAACACTGATAGCTAGAAACGTATTAACCTTTCATAATGTTGTTCTTTTGTTTGAACAGACTATAAGAAACAATTATTTTAATAGTAGTTGTATTTTATTTCTTCCCACCACTCACTAAATGCATCATCTGAAATACATGTAAACTCTGCCAATCGACTTAGGACCCGTCAGGCTTTACTCTCTGTCTATGTGACAACATGCTGTTATGTCAAAAACACACTCACTTTGAAAGCCACTTGCCTCCATTTTGTGTCCTTAAATTAAAAAGAAAACTTCTGCTGCGAGTGTTAGACCCAATTCCAGAATTACTCGCTACAAACTCAGCAAAATATTTCATAGCTGACCCACTAACTTGACCGCTTTAACCATGTCGAACAGTATAGCAGAACAGTAATTAGCCATGAAATTCAATAATAATGACATAACTAATGACCACAGAAGATACACAGTAACGTCCATGTCAAATACACCTATGTCTGCTTTCAATCATCCAACGTTTGTCGTCTTTGACAAGATGTGTAACACGCTGTCTACAACAAAATAGTACAATTTGTGTAACACTGAACACATCAGCTGAACACACACTGTGAATCACAGCACAAAATGCGTCATACCTTCTATGACTTGGGGGTCAATTACATTGGAATTTAAATGTCAATTCCAGTATTGGAATTGGTATTTTGTTTTAAAGGTAATTGGAGACAAATCTAATATGCAGAAATTAAATAAAGCTGCTCTAAAATAGATTTTATTTGTTGAGTCTGTCTGAATGCTCTGTTCACTGTTATTTTGATTTGTAATTTTAGGTGGAATTGGTGTGTAACTGCAATTGGTATGTGTAACTGGAATTGCTATGTGTAACTGGAATTTATGTAATTGACCCTCAAGCCTGGCACAAATTCGTGTACTGATGTCTAACCAATATTATATCTTTGATATCAAATTCCACAACTGCTACAGTTATGGAATTCTAAACACCCCACCTGTGGAAAGAACCAATTCCCAAAATATGATCACTAATAATAACGACAATAAGGTTAATAATCACCACGAGGGAGGTATCAGTGGAAGTTGTGGTGAATCATATTACTATTGCTGTTACTGAGCATTTCAAGATATTCAATTATGCATTGGAAAATTAGGCAACACCATTTTTTTCCTTCAAATAACAAACAAACTTATGCAGTCAGCTCTGACCATTTGTATTCACAAATATGGATATATATATATAAATATATATATTCATGTAAAACGTACAAAACAAACTAGTGTTTAACAGCAAACGAGTACGTGCATGCTCCTTTGTCAAAACAGTAATTCCAAATTTATCATTTACATCCCCAGATTCATTAACAGAGAAAAGCCACCATGTCTACACCGCAGAACCAACATCTTGGTACCATCTGATGTATGTTATAGTCATGCGTCACCAACATGCAAAGTTGAAATAGAAACATTTTGTGAACATTTACACTGTGTACATTTTCAGAGCTACAATTTGTCTACAGTGGAATATTTGTCTGTCTGTAATAGTTTCAATGCATCTATAATATTAACTGTCTAGAACAAGAGTCCCCACCCATGTAGCCTCAATTCCTATAAACCTTTTATATACCCAGGGGTTTCAAAAAACAACTGATTGAAACTTGCTGTACAATTTTCTGAAATTTTAATAGACGTTCTTTGATAGCATACAAATCTATCAGACGTATAGAAATAGATGACAAAGACAGATATGTCAAAACATGTGCCACATCTCGAGTCCAACAATGAATCCCAAAGTGGTTGTCTCATAATTTGATGACTGTTGGTGTGTAGTAATATACAGGGAACTGCTGCCATCGAATCATTTGTTTAGAACCAAATACAATAACGGGTTTGGTATTTCGTGTTACCCAGTTGGCCAGGGTCAAATACGTAATTGTATTTATATGCCGATTTTGCATATGACTTTTCCCAGAAGCCCATATTTGGTTCATTTAACCTGGTCAAACATGTACAATTAGTTGTTTGATATTGGTAAACCCCTACTTCCCTAAACTAACCCATTCCTTCAACATTTAGTTTACCAATAATGCATCACTGAACATAACATTAAACAAAAAGAATTTGTAATATACCATTACCACCATGATTGTGGTTTTCTTACCTGAATCTTTAAGTTCAATTATAAATAATCGACTGGGTAGCGTGGCGGTATAATGGGAAGGTTTATTGACAAGTTGTATTGTGTGTTTGGTCCTTTGACCCCTACAATATTTGAATTTAACCTTGTGTACAAGAGAGTATTTGTATTTGATCACATGTATTTAACTTGTATTTTACAATAGTATATACGAAAAAAAAATTATTTGACCCCATGTCTGCAATCTGCCATTTCGCATGAGATTATTTATCATCAGTGACAAGGATGCCACAGTATGATCATAGTAACTCTCACGCCCCCCCCCCAGCCGTGGGGCACTAGTACATGTTGTCTGTGTTCGCATTTCGAGGTTTCTTGATCTTGTCCAGGTTCTTTATAATCAAATCATGAAGGCTGGACTGCAAACAAGAAAGGGAGAATTGAGGAGCACTGTCACGTATTGGTGTAAAGTACATGTACTTTGACAACAGTGGACTTGTATGCAAGTACATTTATACAAAATGTACTTGTTGAGACAGCTTGATATCATGGCGATATCAAACAGGTATAGGCATCTCTCCTGTTTTCTCACCTGTTTTCCTTGCCAATTTACACATTGTTCTATATACTTAATAATAAACTTCTATAGCACCGAAATCATTAGAAACCCAAACTCAGAGGCACAACAAACCAGAATCATTAAGCATGAACAAGGATGAACAAGGATGCACAAAAGCCATCATCAACATATTGTGAATGATCTATCTAATAAAAACAGTTCATGTAACTGACAAGATTTAGTCTGACGAAAATGACAGTGATATAGATGACTTCTGGTGCTGTCTAATTACAATACAATACTTCTATAAACTCTGCTGCACCAAAATCGTTGATAACCCGAGCAGCAAAACCAGAGTTTCTTTTTGAATCAGAATACAATTTTTGTACAGATGTATGTATATATATATATATATATATATATATATATATATATATATATATATACTGAACAGGTAAGGAGGACAAGGAAAGATAAGTTTTCAGATGACGGTGAAATGTTAATGTTTTATGCTGATAGCCTGATATAACAGGGAGTGAATTCCTAAGAGTTGGTGCAGCAACTAAAAAACCCTAGTTCCAATGTTTGTTTCAACTACGAAAACAAAATGTATATAAGAAATAAATGACTGAAGCCGTCTAGGTTTGTTGCAGGAGTGAGCAGTGATTGTAATCATGCTTAGGTGAAAGTACCTTACAGGTAACCATACAGATCTTGAAAATAATATGATAAGAGACAGGAATAAGAGACAGGAAGCCAATGCAGAGATTTCAGAAGTGGCATTAAGTGAGAGAAACTTACATATTGGTTTCTCAATTCACACAAGACCAGTCTCATACTGATAAACTCTTTCTCGTCAAGCTCAATCACCGTTCGTCTGTAATCTTCCTGTAACCAGAGAGATTGCAACATCTAGAATGACAAATTATTAATTTTTCTCTAACCAAACCCATTTTGTAAAGCTTTCTTGAGGTTGGCATTAGAAAAATATGGTTGGCTAGTGTTAATTAAATAATTAAGAGAACAAAAACAGACATAAAAACAAAATGACGTTGTGCAGCGATTCATCAAAGGGGTCAGTGTAATGCATTAATCTGCACACAATGACTGTGATGCCACCATCTAGTGCCAGTTAGTCTGACGTAAGACAGCTGAACGCTGCAGAAACATTACAAAGAAAGAAGGTAAAAGTGACTGAGCAACAACTAAAAGATAAATAAAATCAGGGTGTTTTTCACTGCATGACGAGTGACATACCACGTGTGGATATTTGGCGATCTTCGAGATGACCTTGCCACGGGTGATGAAATAGCGAGAGATCTGATCGAGGTAGGTGGCTGCTTCTGACTCCACCTGGCGGGCCTCGGACAGTGTGTCCTCCTGGTGGCAAGACAAGGAATCAAACCGTTATTCACATTTTGTTTCTAAACAAGTAGGAATTTACATAAAATAGTAACAACCTGCAACAGGTAGTACAACCTTACAAATGCTGCAGAGAATTAGGATTAATTAGAAGAACCTTTCTCCATGAAGTCTGGGAGAAACATAATTACAGAGGAGCATTGTTGATCCGGACGTCGATAATCCGGAAACTTCGAGCATCAGCACTGTAACCACGGGTCATCTCAGCCGTAACCACGGGTCATCTCAGCCAATATGATGACATTAATTAGGTTTGTAGAAAAGTTCCTTATGAACGCATACATAATTTCTTCTTCAGTACAGGTAAATTAAAATAATGATGTTGTTTTAATTGCAAGCTCCACCATTGCCGGTCCCAAGCCCGGATGAGAAAGGAGGAGGGCTGTGCGTGAGGTTAGCACCCTCACCATGTAAGAAAAATTCAAGCTACAGAAACCAATATTGGCCTTGTGTGTGATCCCGCACGAAGAGGATTAAGTAAGAGGATTAAGTAAGTAAGTATAATTGCAAATTTAGCGTTTCACAGGCATTTCACATGATTAGTAGACATGCACATGCGCTTCAGCGTGGACTCGCTACAACACCCAACTGACACATGGAAAGACTTCTCACCTGAACGGAGACCCCAAAGTTATTGCCATCTTCTATCCGAGGAATCAAATAGGCAATCCACATCTTTATCTGCAAATAAAAAACAAGTGTGTTTACAGGTCCAAGTATGCTTCAAAACAAAACAGCTGCTGAATCTCAAATTCAAACAATCCAGTTTGACAATTTTTAAAACTAGAATTTGCCATCGTTAAATTGGCGCACAAATTCCTACAGCAGATATGTGGAAAGTGGAAACCTACCAGATTAGCATGGTCAATGAGTTCTCGAATACACGGCTTGACAGTGTCAATGAGCTCCACTAGGTACTTGTTACACGGAACCGTCGCCTGCTGCATCAACATGGCTCTTGAGGCTGAAACTTCAAAAACATTTTTTTATATTATTATACATCTGTAACGTGTCTTAAATTAACGTTTTGTCAACCACACTAAGAGAACAGGGGTTAAGGGTCTACAAATTACAGTTCAGTTTACTGATAGCAGGCTAGTTTGGAAGACTGACCGTAATCATGCCAACAACACAAACAGCACCTTGTCATACCTGGCAGGGGGACATCTGTGACAGAGTTAGGGTCATGTCTTACCTGGCAGGGGGACATCTGTGACAGAGTTAGGGTCATGTCTTACCTGGCAGGGGGACATCTGTGACAGAGTTAGGGTCATGCTTTCTCTTCTTTAACGACGGCTGAAAAAAGCAACATATCACCCAAGTAAAAAAATGTTTTGGGCCACATTTTCAAAACACACCTGGTTAAAATTTCTTTTCATTGCATGTTCATAATAAGGCCACTTAGCAGTGTAATGAATCTGCACTGTATTGCAGGAAACAGAGCACAAATAAAATGCCAAGCTCTACCACATCTATATCAAGTACCTACTTGTAAAGTAGAAACTTGATAAGTGAAGTACACTGCTATTTTTGTTTCATTGCCTCGCAAATTAGTTATAGTCAATCAATCACTTATCATGTTCTCTAAGCTATTTCCAAGATGCACCAGAAAATATCAAAGCTGGCCTTATTGGGGATAAACGTGAGCATTTTCTTACACAATATAAATTTGTTAGAAGAATGTTCAAAACAGAGTTGAGTAATTAATAATTTTAAATAAACCAAGGTGCTCGACGAACCACACATTTATAAACAAATTTATGGGAGATCATTCAGCATATAGCATTATACATTTGGTAAATTAGATATGATAGTATAATGATGGGAATTTACCAAAGATTTTCAAATTTTTTCAATTACTGCCACACCTTTCAGACACACATACGTGCAAGAAGTAAATAATTAAAAGATTAGCGTATTTTATCTGGGATACCATTCTAGTCATAGTTACCCTTTGTACCCGAGATACAATTTCAGTCGTAGTCAGCACGTTAGTAAATGTTTTGCCAAATGCCACATAGTAATTTTGTTAAGCCGCTCATTAATATAACATTATATTTTGTGCATTAACATAACATGATAGTTTGTTCTATCTGCTCCAATAACAAGTTAAGGATAGAATGGGTTAGACTGCCTAGGCAGCTCTGTGTCCTTACCTCCAGTAACAAGTTAAGGATAGAATGGGTTAGACTGCCTAGGCAGCTGTGTGTCCTTACCTCCAGTAACAAGTTAAGGATAGAATGGGTTAGACTGCCTAGGCAGCTGTGTGTCCTTACCTCCAGTAACAAGTTAAGGATAACATGGGTTAGACTGCCTAGGCAGCTGTGTGTCCTTACCTCCAGTAACAAGTTAAGGATAGAATGGGTTAGACTGCCTAGGCAGCTGTGTGTCCTTACCTCCAGTAACAAGTTAAGGATAACATGGGTTAGACTGCCTAGGCAGCTGTGTGTCCTTACCTCCAGTAACAAGTTAAGGATAGAATGGGTTAGACTGCCTAGGCAGCTGTGTGTCCTTACCTCCAGTAACAAGTTAAGGATAGAATGGGTTAGACTGCCTAGGCAGCTGTGTGTCCTTACCTCCAGTAACAAGTTAAGGATAACATGGGTTAGACTGCCTAGGCAGCTGTGTGTCCTTACCTCCAGTAACAAGTTAAGGATAGAATGGGTTAGACTGCCTAGGCAGCTGTGTGTCCTTACCTCCAGTAACATGTCATTTGACATTAGTTGCTCTGGCACTGTGATGTTAATGTCAGTTTTTATATCTGGCAGGCGTTCAGAGTTAAACTTCTCTGACTGCAACAAAACAAACACATATTAGGGGCTGCGAAAAACCAATCATTGCTACATTTTTAATAGGACAAAAAACTCCCTACAAATATACATTTCTACTCTTGTATGATAATCCGAGTGGGCCCCTGACATACCACTTTTTTATTATTATAATGTTTTATATTTACAAAGCCCCTTATTATAACTTCACAAACTGCATCAGTACATTTAATTAAACTTTAAAGAAAAAGCCATGGCATGATTTTCACTCTGATCACAAGTCAAACTTTATGTTGTAAATAGTTATTCCTACACGTACATGCCACGACAAAATTATTCAAAATTATTAGCATCAGTAAAATATTGATTTATAATGGAAAACCAACATGGCTGCCTATTCATACAAGCTGAAGTTCTTTCTTGAAAGAACGTCAGCATCAGTCTGCTGAGAAAAAAGAAACGTATTCTCTAGGCTGGTATTCTTGAAATTATGTGCAAAACAGTGAACTTTTTAAATAATTTTTTTTTATAAAAGAATTGAGTTTTTACAATTGGTAATTGTTCAGATTTTATACTACAGTCACGCCTCGTTATTATGTGCCCCGATTTTCTGCCACCAGGGGAAAATGCCAAATGGGCCATTGAGATTCACAAATACACCTCGCGTAAGAATCAGACAAACAGTTTTAAATGCATTTAGTACGCAATACCAACATAACACTTGGGTGAAATGACATGCTTCCATTACATCGTAAATTTAATTGTTTTCACGACGCGAAACCAACATGCCACATTCCTAACCCAAGGCTCTACCAGTGCGCGAAAATACAAATTCGTTATACGCATATGAAACGATGAATCAATGTTAAGTGGTATGTAATAAAATTATGCTTTGGTCGAGATCGGTTGAAAGACGAAGTGAAACAATTATTAATTCTACCTATTGTCGTTTTCTGTGTTTTATCAGATTACATACTACGTTTGTCAAATCATATACGTTTTCGGCTGCTCATATCCAGGTTATTATTTTCAATTCGTAGGCATACTGGTCCAGTACATCATCATCGTAGTAGATCTATTCCATAACGGTATACGTACGTGTGTTTTATTCAGTTCAAGAGTCAACAGGGTGTGACATTTAAAAATAATACATGCTAGTATAAGTTTAGTAAATTCCATAAACTGCATATTGGCATATAAGACATTGCTGCAAGCACACAGGGTTTCGACAGCGTTCATGGACTTGGTGCTGTGGGCAGCGATCGCTGTTGTTTAGTAGCTCCCTGGTGGCAGATATGAGAACACCTAACGCGCATCGCTTACAGCGCGGTCCAAAGTCATGGACCCCGACCACCGCGTTATAACGAGGCTCGACTGTATGTTGTACAATTTGAGACATGTTATTTATCCATTTTAACACCTTCCAAACTAATAACAATTTTAACAACAATTTCAAATTGTCAACAGCCATCACAGATGTCAGGTTGTTTGCACAAGTTACAAGTATAATTGTGCTGTTGCAAGAACATTACACATTTTTACATGACAGAAATGTAACCACGTAGACCCACATAACTGCTATACTCACGTTCAACATGGCATTGAGCTCGAGAACTTTCTTTGGGAACACAACCCTTACTAACTGTTCACCCTGAGAAAACAAACAAAACATTTACCCTCTTATAGTTACACAGATCAATGGTGACAAAAAACACAACTCGCCATCTTCATGCACACATAACTTAATGCAATTTACAAATAAACGTCTACAATATGTAGGTAAACAAATTGTAACAAGAAACAGAAAAAACTTAAGTAAAGTCATATAACTCATTCAAGTATGGATTAATATACTAACAATGGATTACTGTAATTTTAACTAAATGGACAATAATGTTAATAACGTTTGACCAATAATTAGTAACTATGGTAACATAATGTTAGCCTAAGCATACCCACCTATTTCCTTTTCTTATTTAAAAAAAATTACAATAAGACATGAAGTAACTTAAACATGAAAATGCATTACAGTCATATAGTTCAAATAGTTGTGTGTACAGCATAAAATATCTACTCCATAAATGTGTACTACATAAACATCCATAATCCGAGCGTTTTGGAGTTAACACCTGGAACATATGTTCAAACTTCAAGCAAATCAAGGACATAAAAAATACCCATCCCAAACATTGCACAGTGATGACACATTATGTGAAGCAAATGTATACCAAAGAATGTGTCATTTGTTATAAAAATAAGGAAGTTATATTAAGTTGTGTGGGTGCCATTTTTTTTAGTTTGTATGTTATATTACACTAAATAACCAGATTAGTAACAGAGTGATAAAGG
Source organism: Lamellibrachia satsuma (assembly GCA_033239005.1). NCBI lineage: Eukaryota > Metazoa > Annelida > Polychaeta > Sabellida > Siboglinidae > Lamellibrachia > Lamellibrachia satsuma. The sequence goes on from BSQZ01000018.1 coordinate 1,229,639, forward strand.
AGAAGACCTGTATGAAAGAAAGTAACATGACGTGATGAACTAATAATGATGACAAGGACAACAGATTTTCGATACACCGTTTTGGGGAAGTGGCATTCATTGTGACAGGCCTTTGTCACGAAGCAATTACATGAATATAGCTGAAGAAGATATAGTGATTTAGATTTACAGAACAATGATGCCTGGTACTTACCTGTGTCTTGCAAAAAGCTTTATACTCTTCAAGCTGTTTGACACAAAACAAACCTATATTGTGACACGCAACATCAAATTGACAACAGTTTGGTATATCATGTCATACACACCAGATTACATTCCAATCCTATTTTTCTTATACATTTTTAGTAGTTTTAGGAAATTAACTAGAATTGGAATAATTAAATAAATTATCAACTTTACTTGACTGGTACCAAAGTGGTACTCATGTGATATTGACACTGGGTCAGTGTCACGAAAATCTACCCAACTGCAATGAGTACCAGTGCCTAGGCCTAAGGCTAATCCACAAACACTGACGACTTGATTTTAAAGCCTTGGCTTTGGCTTTGTTAGTTTAACATGCAGCGCGAAACGCCGAAACGAAAGGCTTGTTTACAGACATTGTTTAGAAGTCATAGACTTACTTAGTCATAGTATTACAGTTTCAATTTATATATTCAGCAAATTGTTTCTTTCACAGAAACGTTTACCCACTGATAGAAGTACACCGTAATGTGCTCTAAGGACGTCACATATGTTCACGAGTTAAAACAATTTTTTTTACTAAATACGACTGGTCAACGACGCCGCCAAACTCTACTAGACAATCACAAGACCCAGCTCTTAAACAATGTGTGCAGCACGATCTTTAATAAATCGCAGTTACTTACATCTGTTAAACTTGCAGCAGACATTTTGTTTGGTATTGACACTAAAACAGTAAGCGTGGCGCCGCCTCTTAATAAAGAACCTAAAAGTTTTTGCTAACGATTGTTAACAGCGCGAAAATCGTTTCACCACCGAGCATGTGCGATGTCCAACTTCCGGTTCTTTCTTCATTTATCTTTGGTTGCACTGGATATCATTATTACCCGTTCATACAATACTACTGCTGTCGTAAAATAGTGACGAAATAATTTATTTGTCCTGTACAAGATGCTTGCGTGTTTGTTATCAGGGTCAGTATCCTGCCCACAAAATAGTTGCCATTACAAAAATAAAATGACATCGTTTCATCTATGTAAACGTAACCATGTGTTAATTATTGAAATGAGTATAAATTGTTACAATACATAATATTTATAATTGTAGGTGTCTTTCGGAAGAGACACTAAAAGCCGTTGGTCCAAACTCCTGCGTTAGCTCAAGATTGGGCTGTTTGGGGTATAACTACTTGAGACTTGAGGTGTCAAAACCAGGATATATAAGTTAAAATGGTGATAATGTGTAGCTCCACCCCGGATTGTTTTTTATGTATACGATCGAGTAAGCCTTAGCCAATATTTGATGTTGTTTGGATATCAATTAACTTTATCGTTAGAATAACGTCTCGTACGGTGTTTTATAATGTTACTGGATATGCTAATGGTTATGTAGGGATGCTGCTGAGTCGGCCGAGATCAAATCAGTGTACATTTGAACTGTGCTTATTTGTTGTTGCTCTGCTTGGCTAACTTAGCTCTGGGCAAACAGAGTCAGAAGCGATAAAACGGCCATGCAGACCGTAGAATAAGGGGAAGACAGCAACTAAGGTGGAAGGACATTGTAAAGACGGGTGTAAGAAAGGCATATTAGATTGACAGCTAAGTGAAGGAATAATTAAGACTTTTGATAGGGAAAATTAGAAAGGGATAATAGCTGGGGCGGTATTGCAATGCATGAACTAGCCATCACCCCTTTATTATAAATCCATTTGCATATATGTATAATTCCACGTTTGAAAGACGCATATTTATTAATGTTCTTAGTGTAACTACATAGATTTAGCGGTAAAATATTGTGAGAGAAATATACAGAGAAACCAGAAAATCTTGCTCCAACAATAAAGAAAAATGGTTTCTTCGTAACTCGCAAGTAAATTATTTTCAAGTCATGTATGGTTGGTTGTTCATTCACCAGATGGCGCGCACTGCGAACATTTGCGCCTCTAGCGGACAACCTAGATATTAAATGCTACGAAGTGGCGGAACTCGATTTAAACGCTCGGTAAACAACGAATGTGCGTGGAGATGGTTTAGCAAGGAACTTTTCTAAAATGAAGCGCAACGTGATTCTATGCAGCTAGCAGAATGGGAATATTGGATACTGTATTATATGCAGTGCTCATATTGAGTTTGCTGAATGGAATATATTCGAAGAAATCCGGTGAGTCAAGTGTGCGTTAGTAACTTGGTAATTCACGAATCATCGAATGGCAAAGGATGGCGATGTGTTATGCGGACAGAACGAATATAACTTATCGCTTCGTACGGATCAATCGCAGTAATACTCGTGGGTGTAGTTTTTAAAAGAGTTTCCTAAGCAAATTACTTAACCATTTGTCAGTGAGCGATTATACTCAACCATTGTGATTGGGCCTTGGTATTGTGCCATTTGTGATTCGTTTGAAGATGAGCGACTGATAACACAATGTCCGTGACGTCGGCGTCAAATGAAAGCCGTCTGCGGTGAATGATGCGAACATGAGCCCGGAGATATAAAAATACCGCTCTAGTACTATCCGGAATAGGCGTTTGCATATGACAAGTGGTATTATAAATGACTAGTTCCACAGTGTCAGTGACAGTGATAACATATCGAAATTGTTGACGTTTTGCACACCAATTTATATGTACTACCAGAACGTTATACCTCCAACTTCAGAATTCATTGCGTGTAATCAATAGCCTAATATTAAAGCAAAACAAAAATCATGTTTTGGAGATATGCACCTAAATGTAGTACAACCATGAATATCACGCTAGTGGTTTTCTCAGGATTTGTTCTGAAGACAAAGTGGGATATTCCCATCAAGTCTCTGCATGATCCTATCAGCAAGTAAAGGAGTAGGTGTTTACAAATATATTTTCATTTGGTGAGCGAATATTGCCAGACAATTGCACCTGTGACATAGGGTTATCTAACAGTGGGGTGCATCCCTTGAAATTGCACCTGTGACATAGGGTTATCTGACAGTGGGGTGCATCCCTTGAAATTGCACCTGTGACATAGGATTATCTGACAGTGTGGTGCAGCCCTTGAAAATAAGATGCTGTGTTTTCAACAAGATTTTCCTGGTAAACCAATGGCATGATATTCTTAAAGTGAAACAAAAGTCTGGACACCTATAAGAGTTACTAAACCATAACCATTTGTAACTACAATTAAGAATACCATGCCAATGGTTTACTAGGAAAACCTTGCTGGACATGTCATCTTAATTTCATGGGCCACCCCATTCTGTTAGATAACCCTACATCACAAGTGTAGTATTCTGGCAATATTCCCTCTCCAGTTTAAGATATTTCTTTGCAACCTATTCCTATATTTGCCAATAGGATATGACCATGACATCTTTGTCCAAACTCAAGTTGTGTAACATATTTTGGCCTTTGTTTACTATTATCACTAAACTAATCCTCTTTTTGGCAAAATAACACATTTGTTTGAGACTTTGCGTTGGTTCTGTATATGCCATCCTCCCTTAATATGTCACTTGTAGTCTAGGTTACCTCTTGGTTTCGTAGAAACTGTGCATATTCTTATCAGTCATGCTGGTTAACATGTCAGCGCTCATGCATTCGAAGAAATGACCGGATTCTCCCACTTTTAGAGGACATTCTGGGTAAACCACTGGCATTATATTCTTGACTTTAGTTGCACATGGTTTGTTTTTGTTATCTCTTTTAGGTGCATTTGTTTTCTTTTATTTGTAGTTCTAAATGATAGTTTTCGTAACTCTTATAGACCTGTGCATGTGCCCAAAACCATGACTTTATTTCCCTTTAAGCAGTTACTACAGCTGTTCATCATGGTTAGAGCTACTTTGTATTTTTCTTCTATATTTAGTATAAATGTAATCTACTTTTATCCCTTTCATCCCATTTCAACAGGTGGTCATATATTCCATTTGGTGATCATATATTCCATTTGGTGGTCATATATTCCATTTGGTGATCATATATTCCATTTGGTGATCATATATTCCATTTGGTGATCATATATCCCATGCACAGTATTATTAGACTCAATCGTATTGTGTAGCATGTTGATGGTGGGTTGTGATATCTGGAGAACACCGCAGTGTGCACGACAGTTTGTGATATCTAGAGAACACCGCAGTGTCCACGACAGTTTGCACATTTACTACAAAACAACATTATTGTTCATGTTGTTTTGTTCGTGCCAAGCATTGCAGATATGCTGTGTAGTGGAGTACCTACACTATAAATTGTATTGTTGTTTTGTTCGTGCCAAACATTGCAGATATGCTGTGTAGTGGAGTACCTACACTATAAATTGTATTGTTGTTTTGTTCGTGCCAAACATTGCAGATATGCTGTGTAGTGGAGTACCTACACTATAAATTGTATTGTTGCTTTGTTCATGCCAAACATTGCAGATATGCTGTGTAGTGGAGTACCTACACTATAAATTGTATTGTTGCTTTGTTCGTGCCAAACATTGCAGATATGCTGTGTAGTGGAGTACCTACACTATAAATTGTATTGTTGTTTTGTTCGTGCCAAACATTGCAGATATGCTGTGTAGTGGAGTACCTACACTATAAATTGTATTGTTGTTTTGTTCGTGCCAAGCATTGCAGATATGCTGTGTAGTGGAGTACCTACACTATAAATTGTATTGTTGCTTTGTTCATGCCAAACATTGCAGATATGCTGTGTAGTGGAGTACCTACACTATAAATTGTATTGTTGTTTTGTTCGTGCCAAGCATTGCAGATATGCTGTGTAGTGGAGTACCTACACTATAAATTGTATTGTTGTTTTGTTCGTGCCAAACATTGCAGATATGCTGTGTAGTGGAGTACCTACACTATAAATTGTATTATTGTTTTGTTCGTGCCAAACATTGCAGATATGCTGTGTAGTGGAGTACCTACACTATAAATTGTATTGTTGCTTTGTTCATGCCAAACATTGCAGATATGCTGTGTAGTGGAGTACCTACACTATAAATTGTATTGTTGTTTTGTTCATGCCAAACATTGCAGATATGCTGTGTAGTGGAGTACCTACACTATAAATTGTATTGTTGTTTTGTTCGTGCCAAGCATTGCAGATATGCTGTGTAGTGGAGTACCTACACTATAAATTGTATTGTTGCTTTGTTCATGCCAAACATTGCAGATATGCTGTGTAGTGGAGTACCTACACTATAAATTGTATTGTTGTTTTGTTCGTGCCAAACATTGCAGATATGCTGTGTAGTGGAGTACCTACACTATAAATTGTATTGTTGTTTTGTTCGTGCCAAGCATTGCAGATATGCTGTGTAGTGGAGTACCTACACTATAAATTGTATTGTTGCTTTGTTCATGCCAAACATTGCAGATATGCTGTGTAGTGGAGTACCTACACTATAAATTGTATTGTTGTTTTGTTCGTGCCAAACATTGCAGATATGCTGTGTAGTGGAGTACCTACACTATAAATTGTATTGTTGTTTTGTTCGTGCCAAACATTGCAGATATGCTGTGTAGTGGAGTACCTACACTATAAATTGTATTGTTGTTTTGTTCGTGCCAAACATTGCAGATATGCTGTGTAGTGGAGTACCTACACTATAAATTGTATTGTTGTTTTTGTTGCCAAACATTGCAGATATGCTGTGTAGTGGAGTACCTACACTATAAATTGTATTGTTGTTTTGTTAGTGCCAAACATTGCAGATATGCTGTGTAGTGGAGTACCTACACTATAAATTGTATTGTTGTTTTGTTCGTGCCAAACATTGCAGATATGCTGTGTAGTGGAGTACCTACACTATAAATTGTATTGTTGTTTTGTTCGTGCCAAACATTGCAGATATGCTGTGTAGTGGAGTACCTACACTATAAATTGTATTGTTGTTTTGTTCGTGCCAAACATTGCAGATATGCTGTGTAGTGGAGTACCTACACTATAAATTGTATTGTTGTTTTGTTCGTGCCAAACATTGCAGATATGCTGTGTAGTGGAGTACCTACACTATAAATTGTATTGTTGTTTTGTTCGTGCCAAACATTGCAGATATGCTGTGTAGTGGAGCACCTACACTATAAATTGTATTGTTGTTTTCAGTTGTCTGCTCTCTTTGTGAGCTTATATCAGGCCAGTGTTACTCTGTCTAATCAGGAAGGGCTTTGAACTGTGTAGGCTCACCTGGTGTGGTTAACCGTGACTTACCAACTTGTTGAAGTGGGTGGCCCAATTTTATCTGCCTGTTGTCCAACACATTTTGGGGTGCCAAGTTTCAGATAAAATTATATGGTTATCCGTAGGAAAAATGTGTCATTAACTAGTATTAACAGACTTGGTTATGCTATGTAATACAAGACTGTTGCGATCATTGTTAATGTCTGGAAATGTTCTTGGTATGTTCAGTCCTCGGTTGTCACGTTTATGAAAATTCAACCCGGGTGGCCTTTGAAATCATTCCCTGATATTAGTGATAATGGTTGTCTGTAGTGAATGTTTTTCTTCCACGGAACCACTCAGAACCACTGACAAGCATTCTAATTATAGTCCACTACAGCTGATTTGGAACCGGGGAACATGGCTTAGTCTTCAGTTAGTGTCATCACATGAGCTAAAGTAAATATCAAGGTGGCAAATGCTGATTTATGCCAGTTTCTCAGCCCCCCATGACATAGTAGGTCAGCTACCTACTACCCTTAGTACCTGGTACAGGTTGAGACAAGGTTGGAAGTACTTCATGGTCTGACACCTTCTGATACAGTTACTTAGCCAGCATAATGGCAACATGGAAGATGCATTGCCTGATTTCCTCACTTGAGGTTGGATCGCTACAACAAGTGGGGAGGGTGTTTACAAGGCCACACAATGTCCCTTATGCAGTAAAACCCCCCAAAAACAGCCTCTCCGTTACAGTGGTTTTTTTTGCCAGATCTGTATCTGACTGGCCTTTGTAATCAGGCCACCTTTTTGATCAGGCCACTGTATCTCTTTCACCTGGGTGGTCTTTTTAGAGGGGTTCTACTGTAGTTGCTTACAGCATTTTTCCAGACAATTTTGATTGCATTTGTTGGATGTCAGTTTGGTTAAAGTTGAGTGTCACTGCAAACATTTTAGTGAAAATGTTTGGAAGCGAACATTATCTGGAATCTGGCCATCAACTGGAATCTGGCCATCAATGTGTTGTAATTGAATCCCGTCCTGTAGTCTAGAGAATGAGGTAGCATGTGGCCATAGAAAACACTGATTACTTCTACCAGGCTAGATCATAGTAGATGATGGTAACTAAACACCTGTGATGATACAAGTGCATTACTGTCACATCAGACTGCATCAACATGAGGCCTGGACCACACTTAGTTAATAGTCTAGTCATGTCTAGTAGCTTTATACCTGATACCACTGCTCCTGTTTAGAGTAAAATTTTCTCACTACTGTTTTATGTGCATGCATGAATTTGTGCATACACGTGTGGCTCTGCATTCGTTCATGTCAGAAAACAACAACAGTTCTCAATCTGGAGTAAGCATACTGCTGTGGTATGTTTGTTCTGAGGGTTGGCTAAAACTAATAGAAGCTACCATAACACTAACATAAAGGTGAAATCATGTGAAATTTTCTATGGAAGTACAACACGTAATTCACGCGAATCTTTTGCCATGTGATGAACACGCATTGGGTAATACTACAATAATATGTAATAGACGTTATTTTTTGTAATAGTAATAGATCCTAAAGTAATAGATAATAGTCTATTACTTTTCTATTACATCTATTGCTGCAAACTTACAAAAGATCATGTTTTTTATGTTATTCCAACTGATAGCAATTGTGAACAATGTACAACTCTGTAGTTGTACATTACATCTATCCTCCCTAGCTTCTTAGCACCTCCATCCATCGGTTGAAGACTTTCTGCATTGTACTTGGTCACAAGAATGCCTAATCCTTTGTTTTGTTGCACCACTGAGCTCGGATTTTCCGAGGATATTGGTGCCAAAGAAGTCTTTTTATTATTATTATTATTATTAAACACTGGCTGAGCTGTTGTTTAAACAACGTGGAAAGACCAATAAGCTGATAATTTGACAGATTCATAAACACCTGCTCAATGAAACAATGCAGGAGTAGCAATCCATTACTAATTGTTAAGATGCCCCATTGGGGTGGCTATGGCTTCACACATTCCTAGCACAAAGGGCATGGTTTCAGATATGTGCTGGCAGGCAACAAATGTTATCTTACTGCGGGAGCTGCAACCTTTATTGAATTCAAAGTAAGCTTTGATTCGAGTCAGAACTTCTGAGTTCTTTTTATCAAATAGCCAACTGCCACGTGGTAATGTATAGTAGTAATAAATATCCTGGTAATAGTAATATATTATAACTAATGTAATAGTAAAAGTAATAGATTAAAATTAATGTAATATTAAAAGTAATAGATTATAATTAATGTAATATTAAAAGTAATAGATTATAATTAATGTAATAGTAAAAGTAATAGATTGTAATTAATGTAATAGATTGTAATGAATGTGATACTAATAGTAACAGAAACAGTAAGAAGTAGTAAATAGTAATAGATTGTCTGTAATAGAACCCATGCCTGACGATGAAGCAGTCACATATCTATATGCCAAAGCATGGTCAATTCAAATGCGATTCTTGCATTCCTATGCTAGCATTGTAATTTCAGTTTAATATCAGTAATCGTTAATTGTTGGGATGTTGTATTCTTTGCTGAAACAGTAATTCTTTCCGACTGTCTAATTTGAAGTATATGTTGTGATTCCGTGGACATTCGATCCAATATATACACATGCACCGTCTACCGATCAAAACCGTGACATTCACTTTAATTATCACATTTTTGAGCTCCTGGGACGCCCAGCAGAAAAAGCAGTGTTTAGTTTTTTTAATCAACCACCATGCTGGAGATAGAATGACACTGTCTTTGTGTGACAGTTAATTTTGGCTGTATAGATAAAAAATGTTGCCCAGGCATTGCCTGTATCTGATTTATAGTGTAGATATGTCAGTCAGTGTCCTTGATAGATTCCCTTATCTTGCACAGGCCACAGTCAGTGTGAAATGTCAATATACAGACGTCTGATAAGAATCTTAGTAAGTAGGCTCAAGTAGGTAATTTGTCAGACTATGTAACCTAAGTCTGAATACTAAAGGGTTTAATGGAAGGTTGTCAACACTGTTGGTCAACTAACAATAGGGCAGGTGTAACAGTGGACACCTTCTGGTTGTCTTGCTCTAGGGACAAGTGCGTGTGGTTTGTAAGACTGTCTTCTCTGGTCTTACATTCCCTTTTCTGGTTGTCTTGCTCTAGGGACAAGTGCGTGTGGTCAACTAAGACTGTCTTCTCTGGTCTTACATTCCCTTTTCTGGTTGTCTTGCTCTAGGGACAAGTGCGTGTGGTCAACTAAGACTGTCTTCTCTGGTCTTCCCTTTTCTGGTTGTCTTGCTCTAGGGACAAGTGCGTGTGGTCAACTAAGACTGTCTTCTCTGGTCTTACATTCCCTTTTCTGGTTGTCTTGCTCTAGGGACAAGTGCCTGTGGTCAACTAAGACTGTCTTCTCTGGTCTTACATTCCCTTTTCTGGTTGTCTTGCTCTAGGGACAAGTGCCTGTGGTCAACTAAGACTGTCTTCTCTGGTCTTACATTCCCTTTTCTGGTTGTCTTGCTCTAGGGACAAGTGCGTGTGGTCAACTAAGACTGTCTTCTCTGGTCTTCCATTCCCTTTTCTGGTTGTCTTGCTCTAGGGACAAGTGCGTGTGGTCAACTAAGACTGTCTTCTCTGGTCTTACATTCCCTTTTCTGGTTGTCTTGCTCTAGGGACAAGTGCGTGTGGTCAACTAAGACTGTCTTCTCTGGTCTTACATTCCCTTTTCTGGTTGTCTTGCTCTAGGGACAAGTGCCTGTGGTCAACTAAGACTGTCTTCTCTGGTCTTACATTCCCTTTTCTGGTTGTCTTGCTCTAGGGACAAGTGCGTGTGGTCAACTAAGACTGTCTTCTCTGGTCTTACATTCCCTTTTCTGGTTGTCTTGCTCTAGGGACAAGTGCGTGTGGTCAACTAAGACTGTCTTCTCTGGTCTTACATTCCCTTTTCTGGTTGTCTTGCTCTAGGGACAAGTGCCTGTGGTCAACTAAGACTGTCTTCTCTGGTCTTACATTCCCTTTTCTGGTTGTCTTGCTCTAGGGACAAGTGCGTGTGGTCAACTAAGACTGTCTTCTCTGGTCTTACATTCCCTTTTCTGGTTGTCTTGCTCTAGGGACAAGTGCGTGTGGTCAACTAAGACTGTCTTCTCTGGTCTTACATTCCCTTTTCTGGTTGTCTTGCTCTAGGGACAAGTGCGTGTGGTCAACTAAGACTGTCTTCTCTGGTCTTACATTCCCTTTTCTGGTTGTCTTGCTCTAGGGACAAGTGCGTGTGGTCAACTAAGACTGTCTTCTCTGGTCTTACATTCCCTTTTCTGGTTGTCTTGCTCTAGGGACAAGTGCCTGTGGTCAACTAAGACTGTCTTCTCTGGTCTTACATTCCCTTTTCTGGTTGTCTTGCTCTAGGGACAAGTGCCTGTGGTCAACTAAGACTGTCTTCTCTGGTCTTACATTCCCTTTTCTGGTTGTCTTGCTCTAGGGACAAGTGCGTGTGGTCAACTAAGACTGTCTTCTCTGGTCTTCCCTTTTCAGTTTCATTTCTTTGTTAATTTGTTCAGACTAATGCTGCCAAAAATCAAACCTACCAAGGGTATCTAGTGTCAACGATGACATGCTAGTTCGTTTGTGAAAATGTGTTATTTGTTTTGATGAAATCATCAGACAAACTAATCAGTTGCTTTTGGATCTAATTATTGTATCCATTAAATTTTTTTTAATGGCAAACGTTGCTCTTTATATGCTGTCACAAAAGGCTATTGACAGTTTTGCGAGTCTCCTGATGTAATGAGTATAGTAAGTTCTTCAACGAGTTTAACAAAATCTTAACTAATTATGTACCATTCTTTCTCTTTCATTGACCAGATGTGGTCAAAAATTATTTAACAGTTTGTCCAACGATTTCATCAAAGAAAATGTGACACATTTGCACAGCCGAACTAGCTAATTGTGGTAGATAATAGATATGTTCGATTTTTCATGAAATAATTCCATTTAATGATCAAAAATATCAGATGATCAAAAATATTGATTTGAAGATGGAGGCCCTTTAACAAAACTCTGAGTGGCTTAATGGGCTGGAAATACTCATTAGTCAGCAGTACTCACCACTACTGAAGCTCTAAGCTGTAGCCAACCTGACACATCAGTATGTAGATGACATCCATTGTAAGGATGTGTTGCACAGAGACACAGATTCCACTTAAATTGTTCCTGTCTGTTGCCTCAGCCATCTCAATGGCTGGTTCTATTCAGGGGTGGGACATGGCTGGGTAGGTAGGTGACATACTCACTAGAGAAAGTCATGTTGGTTTGACAGGTATACAGTGGTCTTGGGGTTGGGTTTGATTAGAATAAATTTTCTTGAATCATTGCCAAAAATTACAATTATATATTATACTTAAAAATAAAATGGATTACAATTGCCAAAAATTACAATTATATATTATACTTAAAAATAAAATGATTAGATTACAATTGCCAAAAATTACAATTATATATTATACTTAAAAATAAAATGGATTACAATGTCTTATTATTGAATGTATGTTGTGTATACTAAAATATAGCAAGATTTTATTTGAGCATAATTAATTGTGTATACTATATGTAAGTGACTGTCAGGTAGATAAGTTGTCATGTATTGGTGGGTAGGATGATGAGAACCATGGATTAATTACAGTAATCACATGACTGAATTACAACTTACAGTATAATTGATTACACTTGATTACGATCAACATCATTGTATCCATTCCCGTTTTACAGGAAGATTGATGAAATATGAATGTTTTCTTCACTGTGACTTCGCGCAGCTGAATTTAATATTCTCACAACGTGCATATGTGTGCATTATTAAGACTGTCACGAGTGGATGAGCTTTACGTGTACCTTCGTTAAATAATTACATAGTTAGGTATTTGTTAAAAGCCCACAAAAATGTTGCGTGTGATCCTGAAGTCAAGCCAAGTACACGAACAAGTCAAACGAAGTCAAATGTTTCTTGGTATACCGGGTTGAATCCATCCATGGGCTATAATTTGTGGGTATTTGTAATTTGTAAGGTCAAAATATGCTCTGACAGCGATCAGTTTCCACAAAGGCTGATGTTATTGCAACTTGTGTCAAACGACCACTGATCATTCGTGTGATATGGAGCCTACATTTACACTGCAGCTTGTGGAGGAATGTTTTCACATAGAGCCCTGGAACACTATCTGGTGGTCATTTATAATCAGCTGGCAGATGGCACTACATTTATCTGTGAGGTTCCACCCATGTATGTGCCATGCACGCCATTGCTGGAAAGGACAGGGATACGTGCACTTGCATCATGTTTTTGCACAGTCTTTTCTCAGAACTATGCTTGCTACAAAGGGACTCACTACTCAACATTCTCAATGTGATAGCGTATCAGCGTTTGTGCGTATTTGCCCATAATAGCATGGCTATTTCGCACAGTGCGGGAGTGATCCGCAAGTGTTTATGTCTTCCTCTGACCCTTCCTTTGTCTTGCTAAAGGTCGGCATTGCCCAGGATCAGAATAATAGAGGTTGAATGCCAATGCATTGACTCATACTAACCATTCGCCAATTCACCAATTGCTAAAAAAAATGAAGTTTGGCTAAAAAATGGAACACTTTTTGCAAATTTGGTTGGAAAATGGTATATTGGCTGAGAAAAAAATCACATTAGCCAAATGGGTAAACAACGAAATATGTTAAAGTGAGCCCACACTTAAGTGAAATACTTGTTTTTTGTTGAAAAAAGTGTTTCATCAGTCTAGTAAATTTGAGCATGTACGCACGCACACTGATAGATAAACATACATGAACACACATGTATGCACGATAGAACAAATGAACGAACAAATGCACATGCACGCACACACGCACGCACACACACACGCGCGCACAAATACACACACACACACACACACACACACACACACACACACACACACACACACACACACACAAATACAACAAACTGAATGTATTTACCAAAAAACTCATGAACGTTGAAAATACCAACATTTTCTGCATAGAGTATAGCAAGTTGAAGTGGTTGTCTTTTTTTGCAACATGTTTTATGCAGTGTAGTATAGATGTGATTTGCCTTGGCAGGCCTGAAGAGGGTTTCTGCACATTGCTATTACACTGCTGGTCCCTAGCTAAGTGTCAGTGCTGTGTCATGTCATTTAATCAAGTGTCAGGTCACAGGCAGGACATCTGTCTACACCACTACTTGCTATATCCATAATATTATGTCAGCATAATATTTATATATCTAATAGTATAAATCCGGTGCCACATTTTCTTCTTTATGAATTTAGTAGCAGGTCAGCGGCTAAATGATAATTCTAACTTGTCATACCTTCTTTTGAATGCAATCTACCATATCATCCTTCATCCATAAATAAAATGTTATTGTTAGAGTTTATGATGATATATATTATTAGATCGGGTAGTCACATCATATATTATATAGTCATCATATATTATATAGTGTATTACTTGGTTCCAAAACTAGCTATTCATATTTGAATGTTTTTTGTGCAATTCGTTGATTTAGTTAATTTTAAATTCCACATCACTGGTTCTTCAAAATGTACAGCATATAATTATACGAACATATTTTCATTTAATATGATATTTAGGACACTGTGTCAGGAAAGGTTTTTGAAGGTCACAGAAAATCTGAGCATGTAATTGACTGTAGCTCATTTGGCATTCTGCAAGCTAATGTTATTTTATCATTAATCCATCTATAGTGCTTTTCGGAATGCTGTACACATGTACAACATGTATAATATAATATTGATGCAGTAACCCATTTCAGATTACAAAGGATCAAGACAATACATCAAGCACAATCAGGATACGTTTTATTTATGGACTGATAAATTTATTAACAGAATAACGTATACAATTTATGCAGAAGCAGTTGCATCAGGATTTTTTTAAGTATTAAGAAGACACATATTTGAGAGATTTTGACCCCACTGGTTTGTCCCTGAAACCATGGATCCCCCATTTTCCAGATTACTAATTTTAATGGGACAGCTTCGAGTAAAAATAACATTGTTTTAAAAAGCTTGTTGTGTGCAAGAATAAGACCAAGTTTGTGTCACAATAAATGTTTTGTTCACTTTTGACTACAAGTGTGATGTAGCCATTAAATGGTTTGTTTATGCAAATACAAAATTAGCAGTCATGAATATAAATTCATCATATTAGGGGTTCCTAATATGTCATGTTAATTAGATTTAAAAAGCCTGCAATGGTAATAGGAGTTGTATGTATCAATTTATGCATCTAAAGCTATAGTCCTTGTATTTATTACACTTTACTTTCTGGAGTCATTAAAATATCGTCATGAATAACTTTACAAAAAGTAATATCATTATATCATGCCGCTTGACCAATTTCTGTCCATTCTTTAGAGTTTCAATATAAAAAAGTAGCATATTTCATAAATTGGGTTTGATTTCTTTAATAAAGACATTGCTGTTAAAACAGTGTTATTTATGCATGGGCACGAACTGAAATATTAATTTAGTTTCTAATTTGGCTGGCTGGGGATCCACTCAAAATTTCAAATCTACATTAGATGATTTCCTCAGAGAGTCTAAACAATCACATCACTAGGCTTTGAAGCTCAAGTCAGCTGAGTGGCTGGGACCACTCACACTTATAACATCTGCTCACTAATGTTCACATCAATTTCATCTTCCCTGTTGATTCAAAAGCCTGCTCAATGTTTTAGGACATTTCATATATGGGCAAATTGTACATGTGAAATCCTGCTCTGCCCATATATATGTGATCTGTATATATTACTATGTAATATTTACTGATTAAGAAAATTAATAAAACATTTTAAGAGGAAATAAATGTGTGTTAGCCAAGATTGACCAGTGTAACTGTAGCTCAGTGTGCTGATGTCCTAGCAAGTCTGCTTCCAGGAGGGTCTGGATTATGGACACATCCATCAAAGTTAGGCAGTTGGTTAAAACTCTTGACAATGGAAGTCCAATCTCCAGTGGGTTGTCTCATTCAGTTTGAGCAGAGGCAACAAACAATGAGTAAATTCACAGGATACCAAGGGTGGATGTAGGATTGTACAACCTTGTGTGTTGCAGCTTGTTTGGCAAAGCGAAACGCGCGCGCGAGTGCATGCATGTTCTTATTCACTGAGTACATCATTTGTATTCAGTCAAATATAGTTGACCTGGTATAGCTCTCGCCTAGTGCCCTACCTCGATTTCATTCCTCATATATACTGAGAAAGCCTGAGTTGTTTCCAATCATATGATGTATTGGATGGTCACACATTAGTTTGTTAGCCAACCTGTAATGCCCTGTCCCCCCTCCCCCCCCGCTGGCTACATTTGGGGTAAGACCACTGTTGACCTTCCTGTTTATTGTTTCACACGAATGTAGGGCATATTAAATTGCGATATGTGAATTTAAAGAAATCATATGATGTGACATAAGTGCAATTGAGCAGGCATATTCACAGGTTTGTTTGTAGAAGCTATTGGCTGTGAAATGGTGCATTTTTTTGAGAGTTTAACAGGCGGAGGGATTTATGGGAATTTTTCTGTTATGGGCCACGTTGGCGCATGAATACATGGCTATTTTTTTCAAAATTGATGGGCATCGCACATCGGGGTGTTTTAAAAGAGCTGGGGATGTGTGACTTTGACAAAACGTGGTCAACATGTCAATGAGATGATGGCAGTTGCTGTGAAAAAGTTTCAGAATTTTTAGTGGTCACGTTTTCTTATAATCAGACAAAACGTTAACATGGCCACGCATGCAATTCTCAACAATGGCCTGACTCCAAGGCAATCCTGATACTTGCTGCCTTGAGATGTCTCTGCTAGAAAATTGCAGCTGACAAACCCAATTGTGTCTTTCAGCAACAGGGACAAGTCAGGGAATGAGGCAAGAGTTCCTTTTCACTATCCAAATTGGATGTAGAAAATAGCTAGGTACGCCTGTTGCAATTATATGTTGTGCAGAGACGTGTTGGGATTCTCGACTCGAATGAGATGTTCATATCAGAGGAGTCGTTGCTCAGAAATGCTCATTGAATGTATAATTAGTGCCCTGCACGGGCCGGGCTTTGGGCCCAGTCGTTGCCATGTAAATTTCTCTTTACGTGGCAGCGACTGGGTGCATGGTGTACATATATTCGTGATGAAATGTTCTGTCTGTTTGCTGAATTCCTTATACAGCGAGTCTGACTAACATATATATATATATATATATATATATATATATATATATATATATATATATATATATATATTATTTTTAACCAACCAAGGTATGATAAATAATAATAATAAAGTCAGTGTTTAAATGTTCTGTTAAACAGTCATTTAATTAACCAATGAAAATTGTTGTTCATTGCCCTTTAAAATGTAATTTTGTTTATAAATGATGTGATTCGTCACACTTCCCTTTAAAAGCAGTAACGTTGCACTCTCTGTGATTAAAGCCTATTATGTGTCAGTACTCTACATGTCAAAAAAGTGCTCAGGGCATCTGTGTCAATGTCGGCTCATGATTCCACTGGTGACACCTGCTTTGACACAGACACACCCAGTTTAATGAAATCAAGCAAAAGTCGCCTGATTTGAGGACAGTCACATCAAATTTCAAAAAGGGATGGACATGTTCATGACAGAGATATTGGGCTGAGCTAGTCGATGGTTTCAGCTAGATAACATGTCTTGGGGATTGTCAAAGACGTGTCTGTCTCAGTGTATGAGTGTCTGGGTCAATAATGTCTGTGGAGGATGCCATGTCTCAGTGACACAGTCAGCTTCCCACTGGGCACTGCCTTGCATTGCTCATTTGCAGCCGTTAGAAAGTTTGGCAGGATATATATTGGTTGTTATTTAGTCAGCTAGAAAAATGAGTGCCAGACAGTGAAGATTGTATCTTCCACAATTACAGCTCATGCGTCTATGTTGGTCACAATGATGAGACTAGAGCATTGTTGAGCTGGGTGAGTTCACACCATTGGTGGGTTCCATACATATGGAAACAACCACTCTGATTCCACGACAGGCTACATTTACCCCCTGTGTGAGATCTTTTACTTCCCCTGGCATAGACACCAGGTAGAAGGGACCTACAGTTTTCAGGGTCTTATTACTACAGGTGTAGAAACACACAAGCAACATTGGGTGACAGAAATTAAAACTCCATCCTCAACTGATTTATCGTATCGCAAATCTGGTTCATTGATGTATAAATATGTAGTGTGTGAATAGTTTATGTAATATCCGCAGTCGATTTCATAAAAAATTACTATTTTTGTTCAAATCATGGAAAGACTTTACTTTAGTCGTTTGACTTGGTAAGGCTCAAAATAGTGGATATCCAAAATGGTAAACACTGTGTGTGTCAATGCTGATCATGAACGTGACTTCCATCCTTTCACTGATCACATGACAAAGTTAAAAAATTTCACCAACGGTGAAATTCGTGAGTTTTCAGTGTTTCCATTTTTACTTCGTTTAATGTTTGACAAAACATTAAGTAATTTAATAGTTTGTCTGATGATTTCACACAAACTACACACAACAGTTGCACAAACAACCAGCATGTTGCAGTGGACACCAGGTAGGTTTCATTTTTCACATAATGAATTTGAAATGAGACTAAAAAACGTAATTGAGGAGAGCAGCAGGTCGACTGTCCTCTGGATTGGCAGTCTGTCTGGTGCTTCAGCTGCTAGTCCCATTTTATGAGTGAAGAGTGACAGATTTGGTTGAATGCATCCTACATAAAAAGACGTCATGAAGTGAACCGATCTGCCAAGAAATACAGAGATAAAACTTGAAACACTGTGACCTTGACTACTGCAGTATAAATTATTAGAAGAAAGCAGAT
Organism: Lamellibrachia satsuma; assembly: GCA_033239005.1. NCBI lineage: Eukaryota > Metazoa > Annelida > Polychaeta > Sabellida > Siboglinidae > Lamellibrachia > Lamellibrachia satsuma. Next base: position 1,247,874 of record BSQZ01000018.1, read on the forward strand.
TGATCATCTTTCACATTATTGTGGAATGTGAGGTTATTTAGGACTGTTAATATTAGAGATTGGTTACAAGTACAATTAGAGCTCAGTTGCCAGCAATTACTTGTGTTAGTATTTAGTGCTATGTAAGTCTATCCAGACGACTATAAAATTACAGTACATAATTCCATGCAGCATTTCTAAGATAATTGAGTTTACTACTAGAGCTCTTGGTGGCGATCTATGAATATGTGGGCATGCTACAGTTAAGTACTCCTCAAGCCTTTAGGCACGAGAGGTTGAGGCCATAATCTCTGGATCCTGGGCCAGATAAGGATGAAATAATTTTTTTATTAATACAGTTGCAATGTTGTTCAATGAATATTTCTGCAGTGTAATAACGAAAATGATTGTTTAGTTGATCCAGTCACGTTTATTAATGGTGGGTTTATGATAACATTTCCTAAGTTGTCATGCTGAACTAAAGATTTTCATAATCAGCCAGTCAGTTTATAAAAATTCTTATAATGGCAGCCATTAATACAAATATCCAGTATTGGCTCAGGTTAAAACCGAAGTCATCGACATTGAGTTAATCTATGAAAGGCTGTTGATTACAGATATACTCAGTATTTTCATCATATGATTATTCATATCTATAGTATTACACTTAAATATCTGTCATATTTCTGTCTTGTTGCCTAAGTATTAAGCCCACCTTACACAGTCCTTATTTATCTGGTTGAGACAGCAAATTTGTATATGAGGCAGTAGGTTAGGTTCATGTTACTAGGGCAACTGCTCAGTGTTCATACCTACCTATCTGTATCCTCTCCTACCCTCTGGCACACAAGGGAACAGCAAAAGGATTCTATCCCTGAATCCCTGTCGTTCCCTGGCTCCAGCTTTGATGGAATTCGTTCACCTGCTTGGTCGGCCCCTTTCAGATGCTCACATCTATGAAACATCAGAGGTAGTTTTATGTCTTAAGGTGTTCCCACACTTCCAGCATGGCAATAGGTGACACACATTCCCACACTTCCAGCATGGCAATAGGTGACACACATTCCCACACTTCCAGCATGGCAATAGGTGACACACATTCCCACACTTCCAGCATGGCAATAGGTGACACACATTCTCACAACTGTTGGCTACAGACCACTATTGATTTCCCGCTGAAACCAGTTGCTAAAAGTGAGTCACGCGGTTCCACACTGTGCAGAATCATGGTTTGTTTTAATAAAAACTGTACAGTTCCAATTTTGCCTTGTCAATGATCTGCGATAGTGTTTTTGTATTCAGTCTCGTAATGATAAATTACATGATGGGCTATTCCAGCATTACTTGTGTGATATTCACTTTTAATTCAGACAACATTTTTCATCTTTAAAACTGTGCACATCCATGTTAATTTATTGCAGAGAGTTTCAATTTTATCATAGCATTGTTCTAAATGTTGTTTGATAGGTAGGGTAGGCAAAATTTATTTTTCATCAATAATGGATTTTTGTATTACATTTATGACACAACGAAATAAAAATTCAGATGGGCACACTAATGAATGCCAAATATGTAAGTTGCATTATCATAATTAACCATATATGCATAGGTATATGTCTGATTGATTATTATTTTTTTAGTAAAAAATATAAATGTGGTATTATGTGTGTGACACATTTTCATTACGTGTGTGACACGTGTGAAATAGACTTAGTAATGGACAGTTTTTTTAGTGGGTAATGACTGTTTACATAACAGTATGACATGTTTGTTCATGTTACAATAACATAACATAATGAGGTAAGTCAATTGTGATAAAACAAACAGTTTTGTAATATGTTTATTTAGTATGCTTTGGGTAAACAATAAGATCTGATCCATTTCATCTTATCTTTATTCACCAAACCCACAAACAAAAACAGCATAATTAAAAAACAGTATATCTAGAGTGTTAAACCTCATTATAGAACTTATTATCAAACATGTAGTTTGCTAACAGTGTTAATTATTCTGACCCATAGCTGTGTGCTGATCTGTCACCATTTCATAGCTGTGTGCTAATCTGTCACCATTTCATAGCTGTGTGCTAATCTGTCACCATTTCATAGCTGTGTGCTGATCTGTCACCATTTCATAGCTGTGTGCTAATCTGTCACCATTTCATAGCTGTGTGCTAATCTGTCACCATTTCATAGCTGTGTGCTAATCTGTCACCATTTCATAGCTGTGTGCTAATCTGTCACCATTTCAAACTCGTTAAATACGAACTCTGGAGCCTTTTTTATTATCTCTGGTCTAGAGAATGCTCTTTTTCAGATATACTCCTGAAGTAAATAATAAAACATATTTTTCAATATGAAGAGGAAGTAACTTAGATTTCTGTTTTTATGATAAACTATTTTCAGTTCAGAAATAAAAAGACTTTATGTACAATTTCTATTTACAATTTCTATCTATGTATAAGTTCTATTTTCTTCTAAGACGGACATTGACATCATCTTACACAGAACACATACAAATCAGACATATTAAAGAGAGAATTAAGGGTATATTTCCCCTGGTGTGTCAATTATTATTAAATTAGTGTCGTGTTGCCCCTTGTTACATATTAGCAACTAAATTATAGCATTTAAAAGACTATGAAATTACATTCTGCCATCATTTATAGGTGTTAGGTGTAACACACGTAACGCTACGTTACGTGTGTGACACTTATATATTTCATATTTTATATAGTTAAATATTTTTGCATGTCTTATGTTTTGATATTACATAAGTAGCCATATGGAAATTAAATATTTTTTATTATTTTGGATAATAAATGTTTTTGGAAAATAAGTTTTTGGAAATTTGTATTACATGTGTGACATCGAAATTCAACTTTTTAAAAACTATGTAACTTTTACAATCTATATTGTCAGGCTTTAGTTGTCATTTCATTGTAACATAGTGACATCTAAGTACACCTAGTGACATCTAAGTACACCTAGTGACATCTAAGTACACCTAGTGACATCTAAGTACACCTAGTGACATCTAAGTACACCTAGTGACATCTAAGTACGCCTAGTGACATCTAAGTACACCTAGTTCATTAGTTTAATTAATTCAATATGTGGTTTTGTTTCTATCTTGAAAATGGGTGTTGTGATAACCGAAGTAACAAAATGCATACCTGTATGCAATGTGGCCATTATTTCCCAAGAAAAATGTATGAAATAATATTTTTTAAACTAGTTTAATATAGAAGTAGTAAATGGTTAAAAAAAAGATCATCGTAAAATACAATTATAGAAAGTCAACTGTCAGGTTCACTTAGTGGCTGAATCGCCGTGACATTACGCGACACTCCATTGTTGTGTTACATTCACAGAATCGCCGGACATTACGCTGACACTCCATTGTTGTGTTACATTCACAGAATCGCGCGACATTACGTTGACACTCCATTGTTGTGTTACATTCACAGAACGCCGGACACGTGACACACTCCATTGTTGTGTTACATTCACAGAATCGCCGTGACATTACGTTGACACTCCATTGTTGTGTTACATTCACAGAATCGCCGTGACATTACGTTGACACTCCATTGTTGTGTTACATTCACAGAATCGCCGTGACATTACGTTGACACTCCATTGTTGTGTTACATTCACAGAATCGCCGTGACATTACGTTGACACTCCATTGTTGTGTTACAATCACAGAAATGCCAGATTCACAGTAGTGTCCATTATTGCTATAATTATCTTCCTGAACAGCAAATTGGATATCCAGGGTAAAAACTGTCATTTGGAGGTGGGGTAAGTAACCCTGGTGCCTGGAGTGGCACAGCTAAGGCAGGGTAAACAGAACTTGACTACCTCTTGGAAACTGACCAGCTGGAAGTCATTCTTACTGGCAGGTTGTATAGGACTGATTTATCTACCCTGGCCTATTAACATCTTGCCAGGCCAACTGAGTCAATACACATAAGATGGGAGCTCTGCCTTCCGTAAGTGGGATCTTATGGCACTCCCTTCTGGCAGGGCTTGTTGACATGCAGCTTTCCTCTCTTCTTTCCACACTTGTATGTAATGTCCCGTCAGTCCGTCCATGGACAGTGGTGCAATATTCTCAATGAATAGCTTTCATGCAGTAACTGCAGCATGGCTTATTTCTTCCCAGTTTTTGAATGAGCACATTTAACATAAAGAACTTTGAGTTCCATGCAAGCTGTTCACCCTGTGAGCTAAGTAAAAGTTGCATTTATTTATGTATTTATTTATGAAACCATGCCACAGCATGCAGGATGATAATTCCCATAAATGTTTACTATTTCCCAGCAAACTTGTTATGGCATTTTAGTGCCAAAATATGAGTTATTAGTTATGACATCCATGCTTTTAACTCTACAGTAACTACTAAGTACCTCACAGGGATCACAAACCCAGCGTGCCATGTAAACTATTCATGGAAACTTTCAGGGCCCAAATGACAGTGGGCCTGTTAACTTAATACATGGGACAGGACTACAGTTCTAAGACCCAATCTGGTTTCACTAATGTTGTCATTAACTGGAGCTATAAAGTAGGCTACAAACACCCATCATGGTCTGAGTGCCCCAGCCCAGTAGGGAGAGAATGGTAATGACATAGCCCAGGCAGGGAAGGTGAGAACTTGGAGATAATGGGAGCCATATGTCTGAGGGAGCACCTAGTGAAAGATGGGTTCCATGTTTCTGCCTAACTGGATGGTTGCATCAGTCTCACAGACTGCTTCAGTCTTGGATTATTACATTGCTATCACTAGGTCGCACCTGGCAGGTAAATCATGCAAAGGTGTGTTGTTTGGGTCAGATCAGCTAGAACATGTAACAGGTCAAAGGTCGGACAGCAGGGTCACTTACCAAACATCTAACTTTGTGAAAATTACATACAGTTACTTAATCCTCTTCGTGCCAGGTGACACATAAGGCATCAACAAGAGAACGCCACTGCTGTCGTCTGCAGCCCGTTTGGTGATGGTAAAACGATATTTGATAAAACGACATTGCAATATGAAAATTATATATTGCGATGTCGTTTATCAAATGTACTGCTCTCGGATTGAAGATAATTTAGTTCACCTTTATATTTCAAAATGTATTTGATTACGAATATTAAGCTGTATGTATATTTATAAATGCATTTATTTGAATGATAGAAGTATTCATCATGTTTTGAAGGAAGCATTGCTACCTTTCATGGTCATAATATATCCTCGATGGAGCTGTCTGGACCATCTTGGTCCCTTCATCAGTGTCAGACTAACCTACTCTCCAGTGTCATGTGACCATGTTGGGGGTTGTCACATAACAGCAGTCCCATAAAATCACAGGAAAGCTGTAACCCCTGTCTCTGTAACCCCCGTCTCTGTAAGCCCCGTCTCTATAACCCCCGTCTCTGTAACCCCCGTCTCTGTAACCCCCGTCTCTGTAACCCCCGTCTCTTGACATCTGGATGCCTTTCCTGTATTTTGATTGCTTCACTGGTCATTCCGACAGAATGCTTCCCAAAAAAGTTGAGATGGTGTAGGAATGAACAGGTCTGCCGGGGGTGAAGTGTAAAGTGCTTTGAACAGTCCCAAGGACTGGATACCGCACTATATAAGAACGTACCTTTACCTTTTTATCTTTTACCATTTTTGTTAATGATACAAGCCTAACCAACAGCACGGAAAATTTGCTGCAACGACTTAAATTTACTAGGTTTTCTTGCTGTTTTTTACACAGATCCATGACTGCGTGTCCACATCGATCAGGAATCTGCACTTATACGTGCAAGCATTGACATGTGTTCGTGTGTTCATGTGTTCATGTCGGTGTTTCAGCCTTGGTTGCACAAATGATTTAATTGCCAATGGGAACAGCTGTCTTCTTGCATGACAATGTGAAGGAAAGAAAAAGACAGCCTGGCAGACTTATTATATGGTGTTTTTCACAGCGTTTCTGTGGAGCAGTGGCTCAGTGGTTAGGACGTCTGACTCTTATTTGAGAGGACTGGGGTTTGAATCCTCTGGCTGTTGTTTCGAAGCTTGGACAGTTTGGTTCACTCCACGTTGCTTCAGTTCACTCAGCTGTATAAATGAGTTCCTGGCTATAGACAGTGATGGATATAAATGAACGAATATTCTTCATGGCTGAATGCTTCCCAGGAAAAGTGAGTTGGTGTTCGAATGAATAGGTCTGCCAGGGGGCGAAATGTGAAGCACTTTGAGTGGTCCCAAGAGGTGGATATCATGCTATAACATGTTTTTGCAGTCATTGACATTATCAGCACTCCCATACACACATATTCAAATGGTAAATGACAGATATTTCACGCATTTTTATTCTGAAGAATCAAAGTAGAATACTCACTTCCTGAGCATCCATTGTTAGATGAGCAGTCATTGCCAAGACTAGTATTAGACATTTGTATTATGAATCCATAAGACCCACAAATGAACCCATATGGTTTTCTACGTTAGTTGGTTTGCCATGCATGCAGGCTTGCCATGCAATATATTGATTGGATCTTGCAAGACTTCGGCACAGCTGACTGTGCAGAGCTAAAATATTCACAAGAGTCGCTCTTCAGGTGTGTTTTGAAATAATGATCTTTTATTTCATATCACAAACCGGAACATAACCAGGTGACATTGCTGCCCTTCGCATGGGAAAGCTGCAATATATATGCAGGCGGCATTTGTAATCTTGGTAATGATTGGTTCATTGCATCAGCTTCATCGATTGGATGAGCTATTTTTGGAGTTCCACTGCTTTGAAGTTATTTAATCTCTTGTTTATGAGCATGTAATAAAGTCATCCTGTCTCTAGTCAATAATCAATGGATGAGGCTTAAACGTTGTGTTTGTATATTCAATTATGAATTATGATATATTCAACGTGAATTCAGTATACCACATGGAATTCTGTTTTACAGGAACCGGGCATTTTCCTAAAAGTTAAATATAGCCTAGCATATAAGTTATCAAAACAAATATTTCAGAAACAGTTTCAGTTATTATGTGGTGAACACCTAATAAGGGCATAAGACATGTCATTGCTACATCTGTTAAATTGCTGCATGTTGGAACATAAGGCATGTCATTGCTACATCTGTTAAATTGCTGCATGTTGGAACATAAGGCATGTCATGCTACATCTGTTAAATTGCTGCGTGATGGAACATAAGGCATGTCATTGCTACATCTGTTAAATTGCTGCGTGTTGGAACATAAGGCATGTCATGCTACATCTGTTAAATTGCTGCGTGTTGGAACATAAGGCATGTCATGCTACATCTGTTAAATTGCTGCGTGTTAGAACATAACGCATGTCATTGCCACATCTGTTAAATTGCTGCGTGTTGGAACATAAGGCATGTCATTGCTACATCTGTTAAATTGCTGCGTGTTGGAACATAAGGCATGTCATTGCTACATCTGTTAAATTGCTGCGTGTTGGAACATAAGGCATGTCATGCTACATCTGTTAAATTGCTGCGTGTTGGAACATAAGGCATGTCATGCTACATCTGTTAAATTGCTGCGTGTTAGAACATAAGGCATGTCATTGTTACATCTGTTAAATTGCTGCGTGTTGGAACATAAGATATGTCATTGCTACATCTGTTAAATTGCTGCGTGTTGGAACATAAGGCATGTCATTGCTACATCTGTTAAATTGCTGCGTGTTGGAACATAGAGATTAACAGAGGGTCAAGATATTTTGTATATCAGGACCACTGGGAGAAAGAAGAGCAACTAAAATGATTCCAGAACTGAGAGACCTTAGTTATGAAGAACGCCAGAAAGAATGTGGTTTAACAACTCTAGAGACAAGGAGGTTAAGAGGAGATCAGATTGAAGTTTTTAAGATATTGAATGGGTATGAAAATATTGATAGAAATATGTTTTTCTCACTCAAGAAGGATAGCAGAACTAGAGGACATGAGGTAAAATTAGTAAAGGATCAATGTAGATTGGATATCAGGAAGCACTCGTTCTCACAGAGGACAATAAATGAATGGAACGAATTGTCTACAGATTGTGTAACTGCTAGCAGCATGAATATGTTTAAAAACAAGGTTGACACATATCTCAGGAGGGCGGGTTATAAGTAGATGAACATTGTTGGACTCTCGATAAGCCAATGGCTTCCTTGTCCACTTGCCATCTGTGGTTTTGGCTTGGATGGCAAATCTTGTTAAATCTTGTTAAATCACTGTCTAATTCTAGGCTAGGACCTACCCAATTGACACTGACTGACACTGACACTGTGATATAGCATTGACTAGTTGTCTTCTCTCAGCCCCTAGAAATAGATTTCCCCCAAATCCTGTGAGTTCTAGTTCTGCAAGTCGTTATAATTCTGCACAATTAATTTTTGATAGGTAATAGGAATGTTGGCATTGTTGTCAAACTTGTATTTGTCACAGTTCGTTATAGAAGATGACAGGTGACACCCTGTCCACCTGTCACACATGTCAGTGACATCAGGGTGACAATCACACTGATTCTTGATGTTTGCTTCCAGAGCAGGAGAATGACCTAGACTATGAAGACCCAGACGGTGACAAAGAGGCGTGGCCTGATGGTAAGTTGTGAGAGAGACTAGGAGATATCTAGTTAACATTGTGGACCTGCCCTGCTTTTAAATACTGGGTGGATATCTTTCATCGTATTATTTATCTTATGCGGGGAGCAGTGGTGTTGTGGTTAGAATGTTGGACTCTCGTTCGAGGGGACCAGGGTCCAAATCCTCTTGCTACCATTTTTAGGCTTGGGCAATTTCTTACACATAACGTTGCCTCACTCAGCTGTATAAATCAGTAGCTGGTTATATACAGTGGTGGATGTCAATGAATGAGTAGTCTTTGTGCAGTAATTGTGGCATGGCTGAATGCTTCCCAGCGATGACAAGTCAGTGTTCAAATGAACAGGTCTGGGGTGAAGTATATTGTGCTTAGAGCGGTTCCAAGGACTGGATGCAATGTTATAATATAAGAACTTACCTTTATCTACGTTGTTCATGATGTCTGTCTGTGAGTATATTTTACATACTGATGTTTCCACTCCGTGTCTTGTTGTATTTTCCATGAACATTGTGCAACTCTATCCTGCTAGCTACAACAGCAGACGTTGGTTTGGACCGGAAGGCAAACAGACATCTATTGGACACGATACCCACTCCGTACGAGGTGGTCTACCCCAGTCAGAGTCGCAAGGTGCAACTGCCCACCCTCGATACAAGGGATTATAGGGTGAAACAACCGGTAAGGGACCTCCCTCTGACCCACACACCTCCATCTGACCCACACACCTCCCTCTGACCCACACAGACTACTAGTGATGTTCTGATTAATCAGTTCCGTAGAAAATTCATTGGTTCAAGCTTCCAATCAAGAAACATTTCATTCATTGTCATTCTATGACTTATCTGTCCGAAATTGTGGCATGACAAGAGTGCAGAAATGACAGGAAGAGAGAGAGAGAAGACTTCTGATTGACTGTTCTGCCCCTTCTCCCATTTACTGGCCAATGAAAACCTTTGTATGATTAACTCTGTTAATAATGACATCAACAAAGTTGGGTGTGGAAATGAAGAAATAAAGTCACTTCGAAAGCTGGCAAGGAATGATTGAAATAACAAAACAATTGAACACAACTCTGCCTGACGCAGCACCACTGCCATTGAATTGGCTAGGTCGAGTGAGCGAGCATGCTATGCATTGAATTGGCTAGGTCGAGCGAGCATGCTATGCATTGAATTGGCTAGGTCGAGCGAGCATGCTATGCATGTATACGTATATAATTTGACACGGTGAAACCACAACTAACACAAACAACTGTTTTGTTTCTCTTTCATTGATATGTATTAAAAATATTACAGAATTTGAGAAATAGATATAAAAACAGTCATATTTATCAAATACTAATGATCATTCATGAAATTGTTACCACATCCCGACACTACAGACCACTGATGTCAAGTTTCTGCCTTTACCCACAGATAGAATGCTTTGTGAAGTGTCGACATGTCTAATAATGTTCAGCACTGTGCTGTTTCAACGAAGTCATCATCTAGTCTGGACGAGTCCCATAAAAGTTGTTCATGATACGTCTCCATTAGTGTCTGTCCTGCACAGTTTTTTCAAGTTCAGTAGCTGTTATTCCGAGTTCAGGTGCAAGTAGTTTAGGATAAGTCAGGTATAGTCTCCCTCGTCTTCTCTTCTTTGGTTGTCAAGTAGTTTAAGATAAGTCAGGCTTGGTCTCCCTCATCTTTTCTTCTTTGGTTGTCAAGTAGTTTAGGATAAGTCAGGCATAGTCTCCCTCATCTTCTCTTCTTTGGTTGTCAAGTAGTTTAGGATACGTCAGGCATAGTCTCCCTCGTCTTCTCTTCTTTGGTTGTCAAGTAGTTTAGGATAAGTCAGGCATAGTCTCCCTCGTCTTCTCTTCTTTGGTTGTCAAGTAGTTTAGGATAAGTCAGGCATAGTCTCCCTCGTCTTCTCTTCTTTGGTTGTCAAGTAGTTTAGGATACGTCAGGCATAGTCTCCCTTGTCTTCTCTTCTTTGGTTGTCAAGTAACCAGCTCTTTTTGACAACCTTACTCATGATACAGTGGCCTGCAAAATTTTTATCAAGTTTTGATCAGGTTCGTTTATATGAATGATATATATATATATATATATATATATATATATATATATATATAATAATTTTATACTTTGGCAATCACATATTGAATTTAAAAAATATGTGTGAGTATTACAACGTTACTTATTCCATTTTTTTCTCAGTCCTGTAGTAACACAATTGATGTTTAATGTGCAAGGAGTAAATTTTAACATTCATAATATTGGTGAATGCATTGTTAATTTTGGAAAGCATGTCAGAATGTAGATTTAAATTCTGTACATTTTGTCCAGTCTGTCATAAGAAATGATGAAAAATCATTGTAGTTTTTGGTGTCATATAGAGTGGACATGTTCAGTATTGAAGTAGTGTAGCCATGGCAACGCTGTGTGTTCTAGATCGCACACTTTCACCACACTTCAGTTGAGTTCCACATGGCGGCGAGACGGTACAAGATGCGACTGGAACTGAACAGGTAGGTGGGGAGAGGGATGCCAGGTGGGGAGGAGGAAGGGAGTGGGGCGAGGGATGCCAGGTGTGGAGGAGGGAGGGAGTGGGGCTAGAGGAAGGGGAGAGTGTTGATATAGAGGATGAGAACATAAGGCTTGCGAAAAAAATTACTTTGACTTTTAGTTGTCTTTGGAAATGTCACGCGTTGTTTGTTTATGTTTTGTATTGTCAATGAATGTGTGATCATGCTTGTGCACATGCACACACAAAAAGACATGTAAACACATCAACACGCACACATGCTCAGACTTATACGCATGCACACACACGCACACTAATGCATGCACACACACACGCATGCACGTATCCACATGAGTCCATGTAAACACACACACACGCACACACACACACACACACACACACACACACACACACACACACACACACACACACATCAACTCAACAGTAGAACGTTTTGTCAAGTGCCCCTATAAACATACAGTGTTCCTGACACCTGTCAAACACTTGATATACAGTGCTTTTAACACCTGTCAACCGCCTGTAAAACCTTTCACATATCACTGCAGCTGCTTTCTTTACATGAGCAAAACAAACATGTAGCTGGTAAAGGCCCAGCGAGGCCCCTGCACAGATCTCATCTATCTTGTTACATCTTCATGGTCCACTGGTTCCTGATGCCACCACAAGGGGTACACAGGCCATAGATACAGTTAGCATCCATCTACCATTACATAATGAGTCCCCACGGAAGTGAGGATTTTTTCGGAGCACTTTTGCATCAGACAAGGTTGTAAAGTTGATGTGTTCTGTGCCAATGCATTATGTCTTTCAACTGATGGCAATGAACAGGTGCTGACCGCTCGCTTATCAGCACAGGGGCTATTCTGCAGAACGCACCAATATTTCAGAATCAGTTATCAGGTTTGGTCAAATTGAAGGGTATCAGCTTTGGGTGTTTTATTGAAAAATTACGTACCAGGTCCCATATTTACATCTTGTATATTGTTTCATAAATATAAAGTAGTTTGTGACTCTGTATGTGTAGGGTCTGAATGATGAAGATTACCATGGTGCAATCCAGTATACCTATATGATACCACAACTGTCTTGTTAATGTATCCATTGACATCCACTGATTGTACTGTAGACAATTGCTCGCCCTTTTTGGGTAGGCCACTGTCCACCTTTTCATTTCCTTGGTGAGCAACTATGCCAGTGTACGATGACCAACTGTCCATGCACCAAACAAAGAAGGCGTTGGTTTATTAGAAGTCCACAAGAAAAGTCTGGCCATGGAATAATCAGCAGGGTGTGTTTGTGATACAGGGAGTTGCTGGCAAAGGGGCTGACACTGAGACGAGGTGTGGATGAACACAACCACATCACGGAGGAGGTAGGGAACCGCCGTGTCAGACTATATGTTTATTATGTCATGGAACGGTTGTCATTCTGTTGACGTCAGGTGTGTTTATTTTATGCAAGCATCACGCTGTGTGTGCTGGTGTCGCTCTGTGGTAGCTGGTAATGAAAGGGTTAATTAAGAATATCGGGATTGCTTACACCAGACTACAGCAGTGGTTAGTTCAATGCTGCAGTTCACATGAGCGCTCCATTATAATTTTATTTTAATTGATAGCTGGACAGAATCTTTAAAAAAATCATTACATTATTTATTGCTTCATACCGGGAGAGGTAATATGAAATTTTATAAAAATGGGATTAACAAGACACAAAATACCTATTTCATGTTTGCTTTTATGTAATTTTATTTTATTTTATGTCCAAAAATAAAAATAAAGATTCATCTTGTTTTGTGCATCGATAAAAATACATGAAAATTTATCGATAAAAGTACATGAAAGTTTTTATCGATAAAAATACATGAATTTATATAACCAACCTAATGAATCTCTTTAATGATACCAATTTGTGCTGTTCTGAGGAAGGAATTATCATGTTCTTAGCGATTTTGGTTTGTTGTGCCTCTGAACTGAGGATTTAAGCACTGTAGAAATAGTATTATTATGTGTAATGCTGCATAGTTGTACCTTGGGTCATGGGCGCAAGGCAACGGTGCGTGTGCTGCAGACTTGAAACATCGTACCAGTGTCATGGTCAGGAGATTCACCTCGCTATGGTGTGGAAAGACGCTGCATGAAGGCACGCCTAGTTGTGGTCCAGTCAACGATGACCCATGTTGTTCACAGCCATGGGTCATCATTGACTGGACTGCTGGTACTTTGACAAGATCACTCAAAGAACATTGAATGGAGCCAGCGCCAGCATGTCCGCCTTCATCACCAGCCGTTCTGCCCACAAAGTAGCATGTCAGCCATCATCACCAGCCGTTCTGCCCATAAAGTAGCATGTCCGCCATCATCACCAGCCGTTCTGCCCACAAAGTAGCATGTCCACCATCATCACCAGCCGTTCTGCCCACAAAGTAGCATGTCCGCCATCATCACCAGCCGTTCTGCCCACAAAGTAGCATGTCCGCCATCATCACCAGCCGTTCTGCCCACAAAGTAGCATCCTCTCGCTACTAGCAAGGATGAACTTCTCATGTGCTACTAGCAACATCCCCGCAAAGCCCACAGTACGACCCCGGCTCACTGACCACAATCATGTCTCGTGAACTTTGCCGTCTAACCTACTCAATTCCTTGCTGAATGGAGAACTGCAGCACGAGACTAGGCTGTTCCCTCTGGTAGCCAACCAGCATTATTAATATTATTAGTACTATCAGGGTTGAAAAAATCATGATTTTTTATATAAAAAATCAGATTTATTTGATTTAAATCAGATTTTTTGGATTTATTTGATTTTTTAAAAATCTGGTATATAGACATTTATGTAGACGTTTATATTTATAAACTCTTTCAAACGTTTTCTATTCAAATCGATTTGGGTACTTGTCTTAACAGAGGGTACATGATTTTTTTGCTTATATAAAGACATTAGGCAATGTCCACAAGGCCTCACCCCCTGTAGTTGCATAATCTGTCTTGGAAAGGAAAGCATGCTGTGTGTCTGAGGCTGTAGCAGTGCTAATTATTGTTTGCTTAGAGGGTGGATTAGCACCTGACCAGGGCTCTGTGTACTGTAAGGGTCTCCAACCAGACTGCAAACTGGTACAGTATTAAACAACTGTAGCCCAGACTGTCTTACTTGAGTCAACATACTGAATTGGTAACAACTAGCACAAGCTCTAAGTGGACTTTAACTCAGGGCTTCTGACTTGAAAAGATACTTCCTCTGGAAGACAAGTTTGTGTGGCTTCACTGCATTCAGAAAGGAAATAGCTCAAACACACACAATGTCGTAAAATATTTGACTGTCAGGCTATCTTGTGTCAATACAGCTACACAAGTGTGCGCACTTTGTGCTTTTGTATTAAAAAAACATACAAAACTTTGTTGATCTCGAGGCTTGTAAACAATTATTTGTGTTAAATTCATATAAATCAGCTATAAAAAAATTGGAAGTCAAAAAAAAATCATAAATCAATGATTTTTTTGGAGTGATTTAAATCATGATTTATCAAATGATTTAAATCAAACAACCCTGATTACTATTATGTATAATAGTAAGAAACATTTTTGTATATGTAATAACGATTGTGAAATGTATTCTGTCGGCCAGTTGTACCCCGAGCACTGCTACTACCAGGGCTATGTCCGCCGCGTACCTCGTTCCATGGTGGCTGTCAGCACATGCAGGGGAATCAGGTCAGTGGTGTCAGTTTTTCTCATAATTGTCTCTCTGATGTAGCTAAACTAATTGCTGCAGTAATATTTACATATTACGACTAATGATAATTTATTTTGCTTTTTGCCCATAAAGCATGTAACAGTAGTAGTAAAAAGCTTTATTTCGTGATGGTGACCAGGACCATTATTACAATGATGACCATCGTCCTTGTAAAACTAGCAGGCTGCTTTTTATCAGCCCTGGCATATATCGAGCTAATGAAATTGTACTTACTGTCTTAACCAATGATATTATGACAGTCCAGAACATTGGGCATTTAACTGGGGTTGGACGGATGATGCCAGACATTTCCTTGAATGGCTCTTTGATGTTGGGCCTGTTTCCCCGAATCAGTGGATTTCCAGTCACACTTTCTCACACAAATCACATCAGGTGTGTCACATCAGCACGTTCTCTTATTCCGGGAATTGATCTCAGTTTTAGCGAGACACTTATTACTTGTTGGATCGGCCATGATTAGTCTGCAGCCAGGAAGTTGACTGCCTGTGTCGGCCGACCAAGACAGCAAGTGGGAGGAATTACAAATAATTTGGGTCACTTCCTTACATTGTGTAGGGTATATGCCAGGGTAGGGTAGTACTTACTACCACTCATGCCTCGTGAGGGTGATCATGAGCATAAGTTGTGTTATTCTTCATATTGTTTTCATCATTAAAAAGAAAAACAAAATTTTATTAATGAATTCCTGCATAATGCTTGTAATAATTGTAATGCATACTTTGCTTGTTTACTTCATTAATATATAGATTTGACATGCTGATTAATTACTTTACATATCTGCGTTTCAGTGGCCTTATTTGGCTGGAGAATGCCACGTACGTGATACGACCCCTAAAGACGAGACAGACAGGCAATAGGGTAGGTTTAGTCAGACAGGCAACAGGGTAGGCTTTAGTCAGACAGGCAATAGGGTAGGTTTAGTCAGACAGGCAACAGGGTAGGCTTTAGTCAGACAGGCAATAGGGTAGGTTTAGTCAGACATGCAGTAGGGTAGGCTTTAGTCAGACAGGCAACAGGGTAGGCTTTAGTCAGACAGGCAACAGGGTAGGCTTTAGTCGGACAGGCAACAGGGTAGGCTTTAGTCAGACAGGCAACAGGGTAGGCTTTAGTCAGACAGGCAACAGGGTAGGCTTTAGTCAGACAAGCAACAGGGTAGGCTTTAGTCAGACAGGGCATGACAGGCAATAGGGTAGGTTTAGTCAGACAGGCAACAGGGTAGGCTTTAGTCAGACAGGCAATAGGGTAGGTTTAGTCAGACATGCAATAGGGTAGGTTTAATCAGACAGGCAACAGGGTAGGCTTTATTCAGACAGGCAACAGGGTAGGCTTTAGTCAGACAGGGCATGCTGTGTCGTTTTTGAGAACTTAGTGATGCATATTGCACTTTTTACACATTGCATAAAGTTATTATATATTGTACACATTTGTTACACATTGTACACACTTGTTACAAATTGTACACAGTTCTTACAAGTTGCAGTTGCATTGCACATATCTGTTACACATTGCTCATGTTTTACATATTGCACATAGTTGTTGCATATTGCACATAGTTGTTGCATATTGCACACAGCTGTTAAACTAGATGCATTCTTGTTTCATTTTGTTTACAGTTTATTAGTACACATTGTTACAGTTGTTACATGATTCAGCAGTTTATCACGTTATGATGTGACACTAATATACTCTATCACGTTATGATGTGACACTAATACACTCTATCACGTTATGATGTGACACTAATATACTCTATCACATTATGATGTGACACTAATACACTCTATCACGTTATGATGTGACACTAATATACTCTATCACGTTATGATGTGACACTAATATACTCTATCACGTTATGATGTGACACTAATACACTCTATCACGTTATGATGTGACACTAATATATTCTATCACGTTATGATGTGACACTAATATATTCTATCACGTTATGATATGACACTAATATACTCTATCACGTTATGATGTGACACTAATATATTCTACCACGTTATGATGTGACACTAATATACTCTATCACGTTATGATGTGACACTAATATACTCTATCATGTTATGATGTGACACTAATATACCCTATCACGTTATGATGTGACACACTAATATACTCTATCACGTTATGATGTGACACTAATATATTCTATCACGTTATGATATGACACTAATATACTCTATCACGTTATGATGTGACACTAATATATTCTACCACGTTATGATGTGACACTAATATACTCTATCACGTTATGATGTGACACTAGTATACTCTATCACATTATGATGTGACACTAATATACTCTATCACATTATGATGTGACACACTAATATACTCTATCACGTTATGATGTGACACTAATATATTCTATCACGTTATGATATGACACTAATATACTCTATCACGTTATGATGTGACACTAATATATTCTACCACGTTATGATGTGACACTAATATACTCTATCACGTTATGATGTGACACTAATATAATCTATCATGTTATGATGTGACACTAATATACTCTATCACGTTATGATGTGACACACTAATATACTCTATCACGTTATGATGTGACACTAATATACTCTATCACGTTATGATGTGACACACTAATATACTCTATCACGTTATGATGTGACACACTAATATACTCTATCACGTTATTTTCTCATGTTTTTCTTCAGACATATGAACCACATGTTGTCTACAAGTCAGTGTCGCCCTCTGGTGCCAAATGTGGTAGGTACATCTTAATACTCCACAAACCCTAGAGATGGAGTTTATTTGCTTGAAACTCTGTAATCAGACATGTAAACTGTGTCTGTAAGACGGACAATAGATTGGTCACAGCTGAATGAATGCATGGATTGTGTCTGTGGAAGTTGTAACACAATGATCCCATGTCACAGCTGACTGAATGCATGGATTGTGTCTGTGGAAGTTGTAACACAATGATCCCATGTCACAGTTGAATGAATGCATGGATTGTGTCTGTGGAAGTTGTAACACAATGATCCCATGTCACAGCTGAATGAATGCATGGATCGTGTCTGTGGAAGTTGTAACACAATGATCCCATGTCACAGCTGAATGAATGCATGGATCGTGTCTGTGGAAGTTGTAACACAATGATCCCATGTCACAGCTGAATGAATGCATGGATTGTGTCTGTGGAAGTTGTAACACAATGATCCCATGTCACAGCTGAATGAATGCATGGATTGTGTCTGTGGAAGTTGTAACACAATGATCCCATGTCACAGTTGAATGAATGCATGGATTGTGTCTGTGGAAGTTGTAACACAATGATCCCATGTCACAGTTGAATGAATGCATGGATTGTGTCTGTGGAAGTAACACAATGATCCCATGTCACAGTTGAATGAATGCATGGATCGTGTCTGTGGAAGTTGTAACACAGTGATCCCATGTCACAGTTGAATGAATGCATGGATCGTGTCTGTGGAAGTAACACAATGATCCCATGTCACAGTTGAATGAATGCATGGATTGTGTCTGTGGAAGTTGTAACACAATGATCCCATGTCACAGTTGAATGAATGCATGGATTGTGTCTGTGGAAGTTGTAACACAATGATCCCATGTCACAGCTGAATGAATGCATGGATCGTGTCTGTGGAAGTTGTAACACAATGATCCCATGTCACAGCTGAATGAATGCATGGATCGTGTCTGTGGAAGTTGTAACACAATGATCCCATGTCACAGCTGAATGAATGCATGGATCGTGTCTGTGGAAGTTGTAACACAATGATCCCATGTCACAGCGGCGCCAAGGGGAATGTGGCAGTCTTTCCAGGAACTACACAAGGGTGAATATCTGCGTCGATTGAAGATCGTCAAAGTCAGTCGAGTAAGTACAAGTTTATGGTTTGTCGGTATAAATTGGTGCAACTTGGGATTCACATTAAGGTTGTAAACAAATAATAATTAATGAATCAGTATTTATGAAAACTGATTTATCAAAGTTAGTGTTATGATTTTTGGTAAACTATAAATGACTATTGTATAAGATGGCTCGAATGTGACGAATCATGTGTGGAATTACCAATATCTGGTAATTAATTTTTACTTATGTGTCTTAACAGTTTTATTTGTTGTTTTCAGTAACCATGTTTACTGCAATTAAACAAATTAATGTAACAGCTGTGTGCAGTATGTAATTAATGTAACAGCTGTGTGCAGTGTGTAATTAATGTAACAGCTGTGTGCAGTGTGTAATTAATGTAACAGCTGTGTGCAGTATGTAATTAATGTAACAGCTGTGTGCAGTATGTAATTAATATAACAGCTGTGTGCAGTATGTAATTAATGTAACATGTGTGCAGTATGTAATAAATGATCAATGTGTAACAAATATGTGCAATGTATAACAAATATGTGCAATGTGTAACAACTGTATATCAACTACTTTGATATTTAAATATTAAAATATTTTGATATAACAATATGCAGGGTGTTTACTAAAACAGCAATATGCAGGGTATTTACTAAAACATGATCACAAGCATTGTATGTTACCTCTTGTTTGACCACTTATGTTGACCATTGTATGTTACCTCTTGTTTGACCACTTATGTTGACCATTGTAGGCAGACTGGGATGCCCTGGCAGATACAAAGAGACTGGACCTGGCCCTTGTGTGTGACCATGCACTGGTAAGCTCACACAGACTGTAATTGCCATCATAGTGGTTGTTGAAAGATCACTGATCTTTTGACAATGATCAACACATATCTCCGGTGTCACCTGTGGAAATAATGTCCCACGTGATACAGTTGCATATTACATATACTTTTTTCACTCTGTGAAAGAAAAAGTCGTGGGTTTCAGTAGTGAAGGTGTGATGTCTTATTAACATGCCTTTGACATTTTTTTTCAATTTTACCAGGTTGACTTTGACCTCACTATCGAGTTTATGAATGGAATTTTACCTGTAATAGATTTTTGGAATATCTTTCTGAAAAGCATTGGAAAAACTCTTAGTGAAATCTTGGTGAAATGGCCCCCTGACAACGCTCAGTAATGCCAGTTCCGTTCTGACACTATACAGTCTTACTATAATCCACCAAGTGTATCTGTGTGTTTGTATGTATGTTTGTATGTGTGTTTGCATGTATGTTTGTATGTATGTATGCTTGTATGTGTGTTTGTATGTATGTATGTTTGTATGTATGTTTGTATGTATGTTTGTATGTGTGTTTGTATGTGTGTTTGTATGTATGTTTGTATGTATGTTTGTATGTGTGTTTGTATGTATGTTTGTATGTTACACTACTCGTCCTAGACGCTTTACATCTCAGACGTCAAACTTTCAGGGGGTTATCTATGGCTCCACTGTAGGGTCATCACAGTTTTATTTGTTTCAAAATTCACCCTGCTATTACCTGTCTACGAACAAACGAATTACCCTTTGTAGTTATTACATACAATAGTCTGCAAAACTATGTGACCAATTACGTACAATTGTTGACAACGTCACGCGTCTTTCTTCGATTGTCCTAAGTTACATAACACAAGGGTAAGGCGTCGATAGACATTACTATAACTGCCATTATTACATCATATATTGACTGGCAGCACCAAGTACCAATGCATAGATGGATATTTCTGTGATAACATTGTTTAATATTGTTATTGTGACAGTCACTTGCAAACTACCAAGTTATCCCATCCGAGGATGGGTGTTTTTGTTAGTAATACTAATTAAATAAATTAGACTAAAATGTTGCAGCAATGAGTTACACATACGCCGTAAACAGGTGTGTCTTCGAGGCTGACTTGAAAGAGTCCAGAGATACCTGTTGTGTGTTTCAGTACGAGCAGTTCAATGCAAGTTACTCCGCTGTCATGGGGCACCTACTCATGTTGGCCAACATCGTTGACAAGGTCAGTGTTAACTCAAGGTCGTAGTGTTATTTTCCTGTTAGTTTACAATGTATAATTTCTCATTATATGTGAAAACATTCCGTGTTTGTGTCTTAGTTATACTCCGAGTTGAACGTTCGCATCAGTCTTGTCCACCTCGATGTCTGGAACGTTATTGACCGCTTTTACATCAGCCCCCTGGTGAGAGAAACACTCGACAACTTCATGGCATATTCACAAGAGACAGTGTCACAGATGAAGCCGCCAGTCGCTCAGCTGCTCACGTAGGTTGACCTATGACCTCAATTTTGACTGATAACCTTGACCTAGTTGGATTTGCATGCGTAAGCTCGGGTTTCTGAGAATTAAGGCGTGATATAAATGTTCGTATTATTGTAAATACTCATTTTTATTTGTACATGGAATTGCCTTTGCAGTGTTTGACTGTGTTATAGAATACAACGTTTTTATGCATCAGACAAAATGTCTTTTTAGCCAGCAAACTGTTGAAACCTGAATATTTTATTTGTCACATTTTCACACATTTCAGTGGTCAGCGTTTCCATGACGGTGAAGTGGGCATGTCCATTCCGGATTCTGTGTGCACCAGCCGGGCAGTTGGCGTGAGTCATGTAAGTGGACCTTACTTTCTATTCAGACTGGCCTCCCCTTAGTATTGTACTGGTCATCAGACTAGGGGATGGAGTCACGTGGTTCTACAATAGTTTGTGTCTTTCTTGAAAGTGACAATCTCTATTTCCACATATTATTTTTTCTTGTTCAAAACTTAACATGCATGATAACTACGGGGGAAAGTGAAGAAAATAATAACCACAGTATTAAGAAATTAAATATATATTTATATGTATATATATGTATGCTTATAGTAATTTTATACATAATAAAAAAACATATATCACATTGAATGGAACTATTAACTAATAATGTCCACTAATATTGTCACAGATGAGCCACATATGGAACATCGAGACGAGTGGTGTGATCCTTACTCACCAGGTGGCGCACACACTGGGACTGACACACGATAGCAGCAGTATGTATTTGGAGGTTTGGTATTCTGGTCCTCCGTATGACCTTGTTTATATGGCCAAGGTCGCTCTGATTGTGAACAGTTACTGAGGGTCTAAAATTCTGAGTGAAGTATTAGTAATATTGTCTTCTGTTTAGTTGTTACACATAGTTGATTATATATATATATATATTTATATATATATATGTATATATATACATATATATATATATATATACATCAATAACACAGCTAAAGAAACAAAAAGTCTGAATGTTTGTATTGTATATTCATGTTATATAGTATAAACTAGATCTGTTCTCACATTTTGATCACCCAAATATCTTTTTTATTTTAATGTCATCTGTTTAATTTTAATGTTTTGGGGTGAATATAATATTTAAATTGCTTGCGGAGGGAAGATCATTTTACGGGTGTTAATGATCTGCCCATCAAGTGATCCTGTGAAGACCTGACCTGGATAATTGGTGCTGGAAATTGTTGACCGCGGTTCATGAATGTCCTGGGCAGTAAGGTCGATATTCATAAACAAATTATATTAAAATTTTATAAAAATAAAAATGTTGTAAGACTGAGTTTGGCATCCAGTAGAGTTGTGGCTGTTCCTACTGGGGTTTTTACTGGGGTTTTGTGTACAATGGAAGTAATTATGTTTTGGTGAAGATGATGTTTAGTTATGTTTTTCACTATAGGAGCATGTCACTGTGAAGCGCCATCTGGCTGCATCATGGAGAACCAATTTGGTGGCACATTTGGTTATCCACGACAGTTTTCCACGTGTAGTCACACTCAGCTTAACATGTCTCTGTTGAGTGGTCTTGGAGTCTGTCTCTTTGATGATCAATATGAGGTGAGTTATAACATTTTGGTTTTCTCTTCAATTTATTGTTGTAATTTCTTGAGGGAAATGCCTTATTCCTGGCATAATAACATCATTTATCGGCATAAATGCCTCATTCCTGGCATAGTAACATCATTTCTTGAGATAAATGCCACATTTCATGGCATAATTTCTTGGAATAGATGCCTCATTCTTGGCATAGTAACATTATTTCTAGGGATAAATGCCTCATTCATGGAATAATAACATAATTTCTTCGGTTAGATGTCTTATTCCTGGCATAGTAAAATTTATTTGGGGGATAAATGCCTCATTCCTTGTATAAGAACATAATTTCTTCGGATAAATGCCTAATTCCTAACATAATAAGAAATATGATGTACCTAGCAAGGTATGGTACTGTTCATTTGTGTGATGTGATGTTAGAAATGTTATGCAGATTATTTTTACCCATCTGGATTACATAGCGTAGCACTTAAACTCGTGCTGATGAATTTTAAGAATAAAAATATTCTAAGAGTTTATGTAACAATCATGAACACATGCGTGTATGCAGCACTGTTGTATTGTCAGATAGTTGTAATACTTCAACATTTGGTTCATTTGACAGGTAGCAATCATATATACTATACATTTAAACATATAATATGTTTAGATGTTATCAACCCTCTGGTCATGTCAAATTAATAATCCAAGTATTGTCAGCAGAAAATTGCTTTGTTTCTATGTTGTTCTCAACACCAAATTCACATTGTTCTCGACCCCTCGATTCTGCTTCACCCATCTTCTTGTCCTTGTTACATTTCTAGCTTTCATACGGTTTCTATATATCGGAGGTAGGTCAACACGTCTCCAGCAACTAGGCACAAACACCACTAACTGAACACATCTATTATTTTACTTGTCTCTGCTATCGCCGTCTACACGTGGACGATGCACACATCATGCACCGCCACCTATCAGCACACATTAGCAACTGCTGTTTACCCCCTATGCTGATGACCCCCATGCTTTTAACACCCCATGATGTTCACCCCCTTGCTGTTCACCCCCTATGCTGTTCACCCTCCACGCTTGAGTTGTCGCTGTAACGTTCTTGTGCTTGTCAGTTGTTTAACTTGTGTTTGATCTAGTTACAGCGCTGTCATGTTGTCATGTTGTCATGTTGTTATGTTGTTATGTTGTCATGTTGTTATGCTACGCTTAAATTCATTTGTGTTATTACAGTTTATTAGTTCTTGTGTAGGCATTTTAAAGGTACAAAATCTGATCGTTTCTATCATAAAATCATGTTATGTAGTATCAACTATATCCATTCTATCGTCTTGACCACCCAAATGTGTTTTAACGAACCACAGTTTTGTTAATGTAATGTGACCGTTATCTGTTTAATTTGGATGTTTTGATCTGAATATTGTGTTTACATTGTGTGCAGAGGGAATATCATTTTACAGGTGTTAGTGCCCGTCACGTAATCCTGTCAACGCCTGACACCAATAAACTTTGTCCATACAAGTTAGAAATTATCAGCAGCTATTTGGTCATATATTTAATGGCATGGTCGATATTCATTAATAGATAATGGTTAAATTATATTTTTAAAATCTGGTTCATTAAAACACATTTCGGAAGTACGGAGATCAGATGTAATTTATACTGTAGAACACCATTTTAAGGTAAAACAATCAGACATTGTATGTTTAACTTGTCTCGCAGCAGACACAGTGTCTGTCTGTATTCTGGGAGAAACTATCCTTGGCTGCACAGCTTTGCTTTTTAAAATGTTGAAAGTGCTATATTCACACAAGTTGCACTGACAAGATCTTTCATTGTGCCAAAAGCTGTGGCCTCTGCTAGTTGTGCTGTTGTGTGTATGCTGCTAAGTTAAGGCGAAACAAAAGGCATGGTTTTAGGGCTGTGCACCTAAAAGAGATAATAAACACTAACCATGTGCAACTAAAATGCAGAATATCGCGCCAATGGTTTACTCAGAATGTGTTCTAAAAGTTGGAGGATGCGGTCATTTCTCCGAATGACCGAGGGCTGACATGTTAACCAGCGCAACCGATAAGCACTTGTACAGTTCTGTAATCAAGGTGACCTAGACTAAGGTGATGTATTTAGGGAGGCCGGCATGCACAGAACCAATGCAAAGTCTCAAACTAATGGGTTATTTTGCAAGAAAGAAGATTAGTTTAGTAAACAAAGGCTAAAATATGTTACATAAGTTGAGTTTGGATGCAGATAGCATGGCCATATCCTATTGGCAAGAATAGGAATGGGTGTATAGAAGTATATTTTCATTTGGCGAGCAAATATTGCCAGAATACCGCACTCGTGATGTAGTGTTATCTAACAGTATGGCGCGGCCCATGAAATTAAGATGTGTGTTCAACAAGGTTTTCCTAGTAAACCACTGGAGTGATATTCTTAATCGTAGTTACAAATGATTATGTTTTGGTAACTCTTATAGGTTCATAGACCGAAAACCTTGATTTTTGTTTTGCTTTAGTCAAGTTGATTTGTGATGAGATATGACTGACTACATGTACTGCCATCTGTGAGGTATCTTGTTAGCAAACTGTATATCAATGGGCAAAGGCTATTCACCCAACCATTGTGAGGATAAGGTTAACAATATAACTTATCCACCCAACTGGCAAATAGCCACTGCAATGTCAATAACTGCAAGGCTGCAACTTTTTGGTCAGCCCTCTTCTTGCTTTTAGTAGTTATTTTAAATTTGGGAAGAGGAAAGGTTTAGTAGGAGCGCTTCCTTTGCGGGACCGTCGCTTTCTTGTGGCTCCTGTAAATTTGCATTGTGCATGTGTAAGAGATGGCAAATTTATGGTATGGCTTGTTGCCTTTGAAATCTAGACTAGTACGCCTCCACTGTGTCCTAGATAGTTCTCGTACATGTTTAGGTGAATTTGAGAAGTGGAAAGGTGTTGTAGGCGCTAGTGTAATGCAGTCTCTTTGATTTGTTATCGTCATTATTTTTTCTTCCCACAAGGTGGCATTCTCGCAGCAGTGCGGTAACGGCGTGGTGGAGAGGAGTGAAGAGTGTGATTGTGTGTCGCGACTGGTTCGTATCAGCATTGTGGACTGTAGCTCAGTTTTTTCATGGAAACAGAAATTTTTTTAAATTGACGTTTGTGCCAGAAACTGTAATTAAGATGAAAATATCACTACTTTAATGTCTCTAAGGCTATTAATATTAAATCCCTTGATAGACGTTTCATGATTGAGGCCACTTTTACTTGTTCTTTTTGTTTTAATGTAATTCTTTGGCCTTCATTTAAATGTCCCCACTT
The DNA here is from genome assembly GCA_033239005.1 of Lamellibrachia satsuma. Classification (NCBI taxonomy): domain Eukaryota; kingdom Metazoa; phylum Annelida; class Polychaeta; order Sabellida; family Siboglinidae; genus Lamellibrachia; species Lamellibrachia satsuma. The sequence goes on from BSQZ01000018.1 coordinate 1,273,836, forward strand.
TCTTGTGGTAAGGGATCCTGATTATAGGCAATGGTTCCTTCTGTGTGGTGTTCTGTGCCAGGGGAGGTAAACTGATTACAGGCAGTGGTTCCTTCTGTGTGGTGTTCTGTGCCAGGGGAGGTAAACTGATTATAGGCAATGGTTCCTTCTATGTGGTGTTCTGTGCCAGGGGAGGTAAACTGATTATAGGCAGCGGTTCCTTCTATGTGGTGTTCTGTGCCAGGGGAGGTAAACTGATTATAGGCAATGGTTCCTTCTATGTGGTGTTCTGTGCCAGGGGAGGTAAACAGATTATAGGCAGTGGTTCCTTCTATGTGGTGTTCTGTGCCAGGGGAGGTAAACTGATTATAGGCAGCGGTTCCTTCTATGTGGTGTTCTGTGCCAGGGGAGGTAAACTGATTATAGACACTGGTTCCTTCTATGTGGTGTTCTGTGCCAGGGGAGGTAAACTGATTACAGGCAGTGGTTCCTTCTATGTGGTGTTCTGTGCCAGGGGAGGTAAACAGATTATAGGCAATGGTTCCTTCTATGTGGTGTTCTGTGCCAGGGGAGGTAAACTGATTACAGGCAGAGGTTCCTTCTATGTGGTGTTCTGTGCCAGGGGAGGTAAACTGATTATAGGCAGTGGTTCCTTCTATGTGGTGTTCTGTGCCAGGGGAGGTAAACTGATTATAGGCAGTGGTTCCTTCTATGTGGTGTTCTGTGCCAGGGGAGGTAAACTGATTATAGGCAGTGGGTCCTTCTATGTGGTGTTCTGTGCCAGGGGAGGTAAACTGATTATAGGCAATGGTTCCTTCTATGTGGTGTTCTGTGCCAGGGGAGGTAAACAGATTATAGGCAGTGGTTCCTTCTATGTGGTGTTCTGTGCCAGGGAGGTAAACTGATTATAGGCAGCGGTTCCTTCTATGTGGTGTTCTGTGCCAGGGAGGTAAACTGATTATAGACACTGGTTCCTTCTATGTGGTGTTCTGTGCCAGGGAGGTAAACTGATTACAGGCAGCGGTTCCTTCTATGTGGTGTTCTGTGCCAGGGGAGGTAAACAGATTATAGGCAATGGTTCCTTCTATGTGGTGTTCTGTGCCAGGGGAGGTAAACTGATTACAGGCAGTGGTTCCTTCTATGTGGTGTTCTGTGCCAGGGGAGGTAAACAGATTATAGGCAGTGGTTCCTTCTATGTGGTGTTCTGTGCCAGGGGAGGTAAACTGATTATAGGCAGAGGTTCCTTCTATGTGGTGTTCTGTGCCAGGGGAGGTAAACTGATTATAGGCAGTGGTTCCTTCTATGTGGTGTTCTGTGCCAGGGGAGGTAAACTGATTATAGGCAGTGGTTCCTTCTATGTGGTGTTCTGTGCCAGGGGAGGTAAACTGATTATAGGCAGTGGGTCCTTCTATGTGGTGTTCTGTGCCAGGGGAGGTAAACTGATTATAGGCAGTGGGTCCTTCTATGTGGTGTTCTGTGCCAGGGGAGGTAAACTGATTATAGGCAGTGGTTCCTTCTATGTGGTGTTCTGTGCCAGGGGAGGTAAACTGATTGTGTGTGTGTGTGTTTGTGTGTGTGTGTGTGTGTGTGTGTGCGTGTGTGTGCGTGCGTGCGCGCGCGTGCGTGTGTGTGTACCACAAGTCCCTTGTGTAGGCAGAGAGTGGTGCTATGTAAGGCGTCATCCTTATTATCGTCATCTCTGTTGACAGTCGTGTCTCCTGGATGACCCGTGCTGTGACCCTGACACCTGTCTCCTGCGGCCGTGGGCAAACTGTCGCAGTGGACAGTGCTGTCACAACTGCACTGTAAGTGCAACTTTTTACACAGATGCAATTATTATTATCTGAAAGTACTGTTTTATCTTTGCCCATTAATTCATTACAGCTTCAGGAGATTTTTATCTCAGTATATAACATAACAACACACCGACTAAGTTCGAGAATCTTCTAAGAATTCATAATTTTAAGTTTGCTTTTTCCACTGACGAATATGCTAACAGTGAATGAGAGCACTTTCTTCTAACATGTATTTTATATCATTTATTTTTTTTTCTTAATTGTGTACAGTATTTATTTATTTATTTTAATATATAATTTTGACTATATATACACATGATTCTTTGTTTCATGTATGTTTTTACAATGGCTGTACACACCAGTGAACGGGCTGAACCCGGATATGTGGTGCTTTGTAAATTTTAATAACAATAATTATATTAATAATTTTGGCCAGGTAGGAATAGTCCGTGTATGGCCACAGTCAATAAACATCTGTGTTGTCCAGGTGTTGCCCAAGACCAGCATGTGTAGGAAGTCCGAGGTGGAATGTGACGTCCCTGAGTTCTGTGACGGCACTACTGGCCAGGTGGGAGTGTGACGGAGTGGAACCTACCCAAAATAACCCCTGGCGCCTCTGGTGCAAATATATGACACTAATATAACGGTGAATTTGCGAATGATTGCCACTTGTGGCACGACGCGTAATGCTGTACTTTAAGTTAGAGAGTCAGAACAGTGACAAGAACACTAATTTAGTGTTCTTGAAATTATTACTGTATCAGCAAAGAATACATCGAACCAACAATAACTCATACTCATATTAAACATAAACCACAACGCTAGCATCAAAATACAGAAGTCAGCTGCTCGGACATTTGAATAACTTTGAATGTGGTTGAGCAAGCATGGGCATTTTCAGTGTCTAATTGTCCATTTTATTCAAATGATGTCCGCCACTCCTGGATTTAGACCTAACACGATGCACAATCTTAACTAATGACCCTTGTTCTATGCTATGGTGAAAATTATCATAGTTTCTAAAACATCAAAGGAAACAGACCACATGCACTTGATGGAATGTCCTGTCGACATTTGACGTATTCACCATGTGGCAATTAACAATACGACATTCTGAGTACTTTCTGTTTAGTCCTCATGACCTCAGTTGAGTCAGCAGTTTAATGTGTAACTTTGTCCTAGTAATCCATTTATTTTATGTACGTTTATTTTAGAAATTTTTTTAACCTAAGATGTACGCATATAATTTTAACAAACAAATATATTTTACATGTGCTTTTTTCAATGTTGTGATTGCAAATGGAAATAAAGTTATTATTATTATTAATGACAGAGATTGGATAGCAAGATCCAATTGACAGATTCTAGATGGCCACTTTCCTTTCACCTGTGTATGAAATGACAGACTCTAGATGGCCACTTTCCATTCACCTGTGTATGAAATGACAGACTCTAGATGGCCACTTTCCATTCACATGTGTATGAAATGACAGACACTAGATGGCAACTTTCCATTCACCTGTGTATGAAATGACAGACTCTAGATGGCCCCTTTCCATTCACCTGTGTATGAAATGACAGACTCTAGATGGCCACTTTCTATTCACCTGTGTATGAAATGACAGACTCTAGATGGCCACTTTCTATTCACCTGTGTATGAAATGACAGACTCTAGATGGCCACTTTCTATTCACCTGTGTATGAAATGACAGACTCTAGATGGCCACTTTCCATTCACCTGTGTATGAAATGACAGACACTAGATGGCAACTTTCCATTCACCTGTGTATGAAATGACAGACTCTAGATGGCCACTTTCCATTCACCTGTGTATGAAATGACAGACTCTAGATGGCCACTTTCTATTCACCTGTGTATGAAATGACAGACTCTAAATGGCCACTTTCCATTCACCTGTGTATGAAATGACAGACACTAGATGACAACTTTCCATTTACCTGTGTATGAAATGACAGACTCTAGATGGCCACTTTCTATTCACCTGTGTATGAAATGACAGACTCTAGATGGCCACTTTCCATTCACCTGTGTATGAAATGACAGACTCTAGATGGCCACTTTCCATTCACCTGTGTATGAAATGACAGACTCTAGATGGCCACTTTCCATTCACCTGTGTATGAAATGACAGACTCTAGATGGCCACTTTCCATTCACCTGTGTATGAAATGACAGACTCTAGATGGCCACTTTCCATTCACCTGTGTATGAAATGACAGACTCTAGATGGCCACTTTCTATTCACCTGTGTATGAAATGACAGACTCTAAATGGCCACTTTCCATTCACCTGTGTATGAAATGACAGACACTAGATGACAACTTTCCATTTACCTGTGTATGAAATGACAGACTCTAGATGGCCACTTTCAATTCACCTGTGTATGAAATGACAGACTCTAGATGGCCACTTTCCATTCACCTGTGTATGAAATGACAGACTCTAGATGGCCACTTTCCATTCACCTGTGTATGAAATGACAGACTCTAGATGGCCACTTTCCATTCACCTGTGTATGAAATGACAGACTCTAGATGGCCACTTTCCATTCACCTGTGTATGAAATGACAGACTCTAGATGGCCACTTTCCATTTGCCTGTGTATGAAATGACAGACTCTAGATGGCCACTTTCCATTTACCTGTGTGTGAAATGACAGACTCTAGATGGCCACTTTCCTTTCACCTGTGTGTGAAATGACAGACTCTAGATGGCCACTTTCCATTCACCTGTGTGTGAAATGACAGACTCTAGATGGCCACTTTCCATTCACCTGTGTGTGAAATGACAGACTCTAGATGGCCACTTTCCATTCACCTGTGTATGAAAAGACAGACTCTAGATGGCCACTTTCCATTCACCTGTGTATGAAATGACAGACTCTAGGTGGCCACTTTCCCATTCACCTGTGTATGAAATGACAGACTCTAGGTGGCCACTTTCCATTCACCTGTGTATGAAATGACAGACTCTAGATGGCCACTTTCCATTCACCTGTGTATGAAATGACAGACTCTAGATGGCCACTTTCCATTCACCTGTGTATGAAATGACAGACTCTAGATGGCCACTTTCCATTCACCTGTGTATGAAATGACAGACTCTAGATGGCCACTTTCCATTCACCTGTGTATGAAATGACAGACTCTAGATGGCCACTTTCCATTCACCTGTGTATGAAATGACAGACTCTAGATGGCCACTTTCCATTCACCTGTGTATGAAATGACAGACTCTAGATGGCCACTTTCCATTCACCTGTGTATGAAATGACAGACTCTAGATGGCCACTTTCCATTCACCTGTGTATGAAATGCTGACTATGCGATTGTCTTTTAGTGTCCACACAACGCCATTGTACAGGATGGTCAACCTTGTCGCAATGACCAGAGCTACTGTTACCATGGCAACTGTCACACTGGTGCTGACCAATGCAGCTACATTTGGGGTCCAGGTATGTAACTTTTAGCGGCACAAAGTCCCATCGTTTTTATTGCAAACTAACGTTATATAGTATAAATGTCTGTCATATCATCTTGGCCATTGAAATTTGTTTTAATGAACCACAATTTTTTTATGTAATTTGACGGTTATCTGTTTATGAATATTGACCCTGCCATTCAGCAGGGGCCACCTAATAGGCGGATCAGTGAGGACAGGAGGACAGCCTATTAGGTGGACCATGGTAGGGCATATTGCTTGCACATTTAATAACCCCCTGGATCGGTTGTCTCACTGTCTGTATTTCACTGCAGGCTCTCGGCAGGCGGAGGACAAGTGTTACAGTCAGTACAACCCGTCGGGCAGGTTCGATGGTCACTGCGGCCGCAACCACTCGTCAGGACGCTACTATAAGTGTGACGATGGGTAAGGATAAGAGATCTCGTACCACCACCACCATGGTGGTGCTGTCATGCTACTACCAACACCACCACTAGTACCACCACCATGGTGGTGCTGTCATGCTACTACCAACACCACCACTAGTACCACCACCATGGTGGTGCTGTCATGCTACTACCAACACAACCACTAGTACCACCACCATGGTGTTGCTGTCATGCTACTACCAACACCTCCACTAGCACCACCACCATGGTGGTGCTGTCATGCTACTACCAACACAACCACTAGCACCACCACCATGGTGGTGCTGTCATGCTACTACCAACACCACCACTAGTACCACCACCATGGTGGTGCTGTCATGCTACTACCAACACAACCACTAGTACCACCACCATGGTGTTGCTGTCATGCTACTACCAACACCTCCACTAGCACCACCACCATGGTGGTGCTGTCATGCTACTACCAACACAACCACTAGCACCACCACCATGGTGGTGCTGTCATGCTACTACCAACACCACCACTAGTACCACCACCATGGTGGTGCTGTCATGCTACTACCAACACAACCACTAGCACCACCACCATGGTGGTGCTGTCATGCTACTACCAACACCACCACTAGCACCACCACCATGGTGGTGCTGTCATGCTACTACCAACACAACCACTAGTACCACCACCATGGTGGTGCTGTCATGCTACTACCAACACCACCACTAGCACCACCACCATGGTGGTGCTGTCATGCTACTACCAACACAACCACTAGCACCACCACCATGGTGGTGCTGTCATGCTACTACCAACACCACCACTAGTACCACCACCATGGTGGTGCTGTCATGCTACTACCAACACAACCACTAGCACCACCACCATGGTGGTGCTGTCATGCTACTACCAACACCTCCACTAGCACCACCACCATGGTGGTGCTGTCATGCTACTACCAACACAACCACTAGTACCACCACCATGGTGGTGCTGTCATGCTACTACCAACACCACCACTAGCACCACCACCATGGTGTTGCTGTCATGCCACTACCAACACAACCACTAGTACCGCCACCATGGTGGTGCTGTCATGCTACTACCAACACAACCACTAGTACCGCCACCATGGTGGTGCTGTCATGCTACTACCAACACCACCACTAGCACCACCACCATAATGGTGCTGTCATGCAACTACCAACACCACCACTAGCACCACCACCATGGTGGTGCTGTCATGCTACTACCAACACCACCACTAGCACCACCACCATGGTGGTGCTGTCATGCTACTACCAACACCACCACTAGCACCACCACCATGGTGGTGCTGTCATGCTACTACCAACACCACCACTAGCACCACCGCCATGGTGGTGCTGTCATGCTACTACCAACACCACCACTAGTACCACCACCATGGTGGTGCTGTCATGCTACTACCAACACCACCTCTAGTACCACCACCATGGTACCATAGTACCTCCTGATCATGAGCTTGTAGCTGATGATTTTGATTATATTTCTCCCTTACTCTCTTGTATAATTCTACATGTTCATCCCTTCGACGTATCTAAAGGAAAGAGCTGTGCTCGCTGAAATTGTAAAATCATAGTTAGCCGCATATGACAACACCAGCAAAATTTTAATATTAATGCATGTTATCGCTTAATTTTGCCTTGTCCACGATCGGCATCAGTGAAATTGTTGGTGCATTTCAGCAATGTCAAGTGCGGCCTGCTACACTGCATAGGTGGCGCCGTTGTGCCAGTGGTTGGCCGAAAACGAATATTCGCTACCACAACCTTCATGACTGATGACGGCATGAACTATACGTGCAAGTAAGTCTCACAGCTGTATGTGCTCCAGTAAGTCTCACAGCTGTATGTGCTCCAGTAAGTCTCACAGCTGTATGTGCTCCAGTAAGTCTCACAGCTGTATGTGCTCCAGTAAGTCTCACAGCTGTATGTGCTCCAGTAAGTCTCACAGCGTACATTGTGTGCCACAGAAATGTGTACATTTACTAGCATGTCCTAACCCACCATCTGTCACGGTCGATGAAAACAAGTGAGTTGCCACAGGATATCTGTGATGCACTGGAGTGAAAGGCACCATTGTTGAATGGGGTCTACGCTGGAAGACAAGTATTTCATCTCTGTTGGTGAATGAGTTCATTTTGTGCGTCCACTAGTCTTTGTACATTGGGAAGCCTCACTCGTCAAGCTGGACGGCTCAAGACTTCACGTTCCCAGGCGGTCATATTGATCTCAGCAGCTTTGAGATGGCAGACACCTGATAATAGAAATATGTATGACCCACAAATGAACCCCTATGATTATCTATGGTCTGCCACGCATGCTGGGATATATTGATTGGATCTCACAAGACTAGCACAGCTGACTACGTACAGCCAAAGTATTCGCGAGAGTCACTCTTCAAACATCTTTTGAACCGTTATCGCCATCTTCAGGAACTGAATTGTGGGATTGTGTAATAATATATTTTTATTCATATGTAAGTATAATTTAGAAGAAAAAATGCAAAAATATATTATAACTCTCTGGACGGTTGCCATCCAACCGTTGACTTTAATATAATTATTACTATTGTAGCCACAACCGTTGACTTTAATATAATTATTACTATTGTAGCCACAAACGTTGACTTTAATATAATTATTACTATTGTAGCCACAAACGTTGACTTTAATATAATTATTACTATTGTAGCCACAAACGTTGACTTTAATATAATTATTACTATTGTAGCCACAAACGTTGACTTTAATATAATTATTACTATTGTAGCCACAAACGCGTTCATTGCTTAGCCATAGAAAATGTTTTGGGTGTCAGTAGGAATTTCTTCCATCCTTTTTCGTCTATTTAACTAATCTAATTTATTTCTTCACACTTGTTCAGTGAAAATTGCATATGTGTTTTATTGCATTTTCACCTTTCACTTTAGTGTGCTTAGATAATGTTCATATAATGTTCATATAGTTGCCTGTACTACCGGTGCATGCCACTACCTGGGATGACTTCGTTCAAACACATTGAGTATTGTTTGATTGCAGAACTTTTAATGGGGCGATGCCCCACCCCGCCCCACAGCTGGGCATGGTGAAGGACGGCACAAAATGTAAGGAGGGGGCTATATGTATCAACCGCCAGTGTATGCCCGTTCGCACCCTTATTGTGGCCTCCTGCCCCCATGGAATAGGCAACAGGACTTGTTCAGGAAAAGGGGTAAGATATGATGAAAATGTTCAGGAAAGAGTTCAAATGTGATCAGATTGTTCATGAAATAGCATAAGATATTAGTATGTTCAGGAAAGGGGTAAGATGTGATTAAATTGTTCAAGAAAGAGGGTCAAATATTATTAAATTGTTCATGAAAATGGTAAGATATAATAAAATTGTACAGGAAAATGGGGTAAGGTATGAATAATATGGTCAGGAAAGGGGTAAGATGTGATGTAATTGTTCAGGAAAGGGGGTCGATATGATCAAATTGCTGAAAACTTTTGCTTAGTCATTACTGAACAAAATTGTAATGTTCTTTTTACATACAGTGGTTTGGTGAGACCTACCACCTGCCTGAACGAAGATGCTTAATGTCTGTTCAAGTGAACTGCTCCCTAGCAAACGTTAGACCAGACCCCTTATTAGACCAGACCTTATTAGACCAGACCTTATTAGACCACACCTTATTAGACACTTTCTCTTGAGTGATCTGTGCTTTGTAGGTTTGCACAAGCGATGTGAAGTGTTTCTGTCAACCCGGCTATGTCGGCACCGACTGCAGCATACGTCAGCTGCTGCCCTCTAGTGACCCAATGCCAGCCGTTACTTCGCCCCCAACAACGACGGTGACCACAACGATGTCAACGACAACCAATGCAAGCGATATCCTTCTGGTGGTGACCCAGAGTACTATTACACCACATATCTTCCCTAAGAGTGAGTGTGGCTGTCTAGGGGATCACCTCAAAACACTACTTGAAATTGGTTTCCAGGGTGAGGGGTGACCAGCTGTCCATTTAGTGGCGTACTCGATGTATTTTTCCCCAAAACATTACTTAAGATCACAGTTCATAAGGTGCAGACTTCGAGCGATGTAGGCAGTTTTGTGATATGATGGCTGAAGCGCAACCTGGTGGATACTAAGTTGCCTATGATGCATACTGGTCGATGTGATTCAAAGTTTTGTGTAGTGTGGCGTGTGAGGTGAAATGATATCAGTTTCGTATAGTGTGGTACAGCAACATTTTGAGATCATCTCTGAAAATTTTTACACAGCAATTACGTTGCAGACGTCACGTGAATGGTGAAAAATAAAAGTTTATAACGTTATTTCACAGTTGTTACTTTACCGCACAACTGAATTCCTTGAAGTTGAAGTGGGTCCAAAGTACACAGTTTGAAATCCTGTGATATGCTGAAATTCCGTGAAATAACTCATCTTTGATGGTTAAATTCAGGGAAATTCTATTATGTGCTTATGTTGCTTTTTGGAAAAGGCAGAACCTGTTCATTCGTTTTCATAAGTGTTTAAAAAAATGTTCAAGCTGATTGCGAAGTTAGGTGCTGGGCCATTGCAAAGAGAAACATGTTCTGTACGGCTGTGTGTGTGCGTCTGTTTGTAGTTAGTCGCCGAAGCACCAGGTGGATCATGATCATCCTGGCCTGTGTTGCTGGTGGAGGACTCGTCATCCTTGGTTTCAGCATGCTCTGCTACAGGTAATCTTACTATAGTAAAACTTATGTATGTACATATGTTATGTTATGTTATGTACATATGTTATCTTACTCCTTGATGCTTTGCTCCTCAGGTGCCAAACTTTCAGGGGTTCATGTACAACCCCAGAAAGGAGTCATCACAATTTGATTTCTAATGCTAGTATTCTATCACAATTTAGATAAATTGACTGAGACCATCAAGTACCAAGCCATAGTTGGATATTTCTGTGATAATGTTGCGTATCCTGAAATTCACTTACAAACTACCAAGTGATCTCGTCCGAAGGATGGGTATTTTTGTTAGTGACCATAATGTTGCATTATACAGTAGAAGTTCCCCTCTCTGTGTTACCAGCAGTGTCAGACTGCTGGGGGCAACAATTAAATGCATGATTAGTTTTTAGAACAATGCAAGAAACTGATACAGATTCCTGATGAAGGCAACATAATCTAGGCATGTTGCATTATTTGTGTGTATTAGACATTGTGTTGTTGTTTCCAGACGTCGCGTTCCAGTGCAGCTGAAACGTGCACAAATAAAGAAACGGAAGAAGAAGAAAAAGAAAAAGGACCTCTTCCTGGGGCTGCCTCCGTCTCCCATTAGTAGGAAGGAAGACTTCAGTGATAGCGGTTCTAACCGGCTCATCTCATTTGGCAGCATGCCATCATATCGGTGAGAATTCACTCTCGTCTTGCTTCTTATTCTCATCTTGTTTCTTATTCTCATCTTGCTTCTTATTCTCATCTTGCTTCTTATTCTCATCTTGCTTCTTATTCTCATCTTGTTTCTTATTCTCATCTTGCGTCTTATTCTCATGTTGCTTCTTATTCTCATGTTGCTTCTTATTCTCATCTTGTTTCTTATTCTCATCTTGCTTCTTATTCTCATCTTGTTTCTTATTCTCATTTTGCTTCTTATTCTCATCTTGCTTCTTATTCTCATCTTGCTTCTTATTCTCACCTTGCTTCTTATTCTCATCTTGCTTCTTATTCTCATCTTGCCTCTTATTCTTGTCTTGCTTCTCATTCTCATCTTGCTTCTCATTCTCATCTTGCTTCTCATTCTAATCTTGCTTCTCATTCTAATCTTGCTTCTCATTCTAATCTTGCTTCTCATTCTCATCTTGCTTCTCATTCTCATCTTGCTTCTCATTCTAACCTTGCTTCTTATTCTCATCTTGCTTCTCATTCTCATCTTGCTTTTCATTATAATCTTGCTTCTTATTCTCATCTTGCTTCTCATTCTCATCTTGTTTCTTATTCCCTTCTTGCTTCTTATTCTCATCTTGCTTCTTATTCTCATCTTGTTTCTTATTCCCTTCTTGCTTCTTATTCTCATCTTGCTTCTTATTCTCATCTTGTTTCTTATTCCCTTCTTGCTTCTTATTCTCATCTTGCTTCTTATTCTAATCTTGCTTCTTATTCTCATCTTGCTTCTTATTCTCATCTTGCTTCTCATTCTCATCTTGCTTTTCATTCTAATCTTGCTTCTTATTCCCTTCTTGCTTCTTATTCTCATCTTGCTTCTTATTCTCATCTTGTTTCTTATTCCCTTCTTGCTTCTTATTCTCATCTTGCTTCTTATTCTCATCTTGTTTCTTATTCCCTTCTTGCTTCTTATTCTCATCTTGCTTCTCATTCTCATCTTGTTTCTTATTCCCTTCTTGCTTCTTATTCTCATCTTGCGTCTTATTCTCATCTTGTTTCTTATTCCCTTCTTGCTTCTTATTCTCATCTGGCTTCTTATTCTCATCTTGCTTCTTATTCTCATCTTGCTTCTTATTCTAATCTTGCTTCTTATTCTCATCTTGCTTCTTATTCTCATCTTGTTTCTTATTCCCTTCTTGCTTCTTATTCTCATCTTGCTTCTTATTCCCTTCTTGCTTCTTATTCTCATCTTGCTTCTTATTCTCATCTTGTTTCTCATTCTCATCTTGTTTCTTATTCCCTTCTTGCTTCTTATTCTCATCTTGCTTCTCATTCTAATCTTGCTTCTCATTCTAATCTTGCTTCTCATTCTAATCTTGCTTCTCATTCTCATCTTGCTTCTCATTCTAACCTTGCTTCTTATTCTCATCTTGCTTCTTATTCTCATCTTGCTTCTCATTCTCATCTTGTTTCTTATTCCCTTCTTGCTTCTTATTCTCATCTTGCTTCTTATTCTCATCTTGTTTCTTATTCCCTTCTTGCTTCTTATTCTCATCTTGCTTCTTATTCTCATCTTGTTTCTTATTCCCTTCTTGCTTCTTATTCTCATCTTGCTTCTTATTCTCATCTTGTTTCTTATTCCCTTCTTGCTTCTTATTCTCATCTTGCTTCTTATTCTAATCTTGCTTCTTATTCTCATCTTGCTTCTTATTCTCATCTTGCTTCTTATTCTCATCTTGTTTCTTATTCCCTTCTTGCTTCTTATTCTCATCTTGCTTCTTATTCCCTTCTTGCTTCTTATTCTCATCTTGCTTCTTATTCTCATCTTGTTTCTCATTCTCATCTTGTTTCTTATTCCCTTCTTGCTTCTTATTCTCATCTTGCTTCTTATTCTCATCTTGCTTCTTATTCTCATCTTGCTTCTTATTCTCATCTTGCTGCTTATACCCATCTTCATCAAATCCTAATAATGTATTGGATATGCCACAGTAACAGTGTGTGTACTGGATTAAATCCTGCGCCAATTTGAAACTACTGTGTAGCTACGATCCCAACAATATAAATATTTTACTTGACTTTGCATGTGTGCCACAAGCAAACATGGAATACGCTATGAAAGAATGTGTCCCGTGTTTCCACTGCAGGGCTGACAAGATAAAGAATGTGTGCATTTGTTTCCACTGCAGGGCTGACAAGATAAAGAATGTGTGCATTTGTTTCCACTGCAGGGCTGACAAGATAAAGAATGTGTGCATTTGTTTCCACTGCAGGGCTGACAAGATAAAGAATGTGTGCGTTTGTTACCACTGCAGGGCTGACAAGATAAAGAATGTGTGCATTTGTTTCCACTGCAGGGCTGACAAGATAAAGAATGTGTGCATTTGTTTCCACTGCAGGGCTGACAAGATAAAGAAGGCAACGAAGAACGCGTTGCGTAACAGTGGTGCCCTCAGTGAGACAGAGAGCGACCACAGCCGCACCACCGACCGCGACAGCACTGAACTGAAGATGGCATCACTTGCTGCGTTGCCACTAGCAAAGCCACCGGAGAAGGGCATCCTTAAAAAGATGCACGGCCGCAGTATGGACAACTTTAAGGTCGCCACTCCCGAGGAGATGGTGCCACTGCAGAAGCGCTCGGCCGTGACGATTCCACGAATGTCGGCGCACTACACAGATGACTTCAAACTTTCATCGCAAGGGCATGGTAAACTCGGCGGCGAAGATAGCGATTCGTCAGAAGACAGTGATAATAGTATTGTTGGTGATGCCAATGGTTATGCCGTGTTACGGTCACCTGATCACCACAAGACGGGGATCCAGATGGATGGTGTTGTGTCCCCTGAGTGTCCCGTGCGGCCGTCCCTCGAAGTGAGTCGGGACGGGGGGGTTACCGGGGCCAAGAATCGCATTCTCAAACTGAAGAATCTCAACGAACTGCTGCGGCAGATCGACGAACAGTTCAACAACGTGCTCAAGCAGACGGACCCTGTGGCATCACCTGGTGGCAGCAGCGACACCGAGGCTGACCGCCAGGGGGCGGTGTACCAGGCGAGTGAGGACGGCCTTGGAATGGGTTTCAGCCCTCCCCACCGAAGCCCCGTCTTGTCCCCAAGCAGTCCCGATCCCCTGTTGAGTCCAGGGGACATCGGGGACTTTCCCGCGATGAGTCCGATGTCGGAGTGCTATGAGAAGCCGAGCAGGTTTCATGTGAGAAAATCTGCCCCGACGTCGCAACCAGGGGGCCCCCCGACGGCTGTGAGTCCATCTGCATGCTCGTCCCACAGCGGGTCGTCACACGCCTACACAGCCCTCCAGATGGTGCCACCTGAGGAGAATATATGGCAGCCACGTGTTCCACACTCGGGCAGCGGTAGTTCCATCGCTACGACAACGATGCCATCGCCGAACTCTGACAACCGCGCAAAGGCGTACAGTGGCGCCACCTCACAACGACAGCAGCCACTGCCGTTCACGGCAGTTCCGTATCGGTGCGGGAAAACCACCGGGGGTGGAAAGCCCGGGGGGAGCTCTCCCGGTCAGTACAGGCAGAAGAGGGGGACGCCCCCTCCGCCACCCGTGAGGGGGTGCAGTGTGCCCAGCCCCAAACAACCAACTGCCGTCGTCACTAGCGATGGGCAGAGCATAAGTGAGGGTTACCATAGCGATAGGGACGAGACAATAATACTCCGTGAGATCCCGAAACCTTCCACACTGCAGCTGTCCTCTCGCCAGAGGGCGACACCGAGCAAATGTCTGAGTTCGCCGGAGGACATCGACGTATGATGACGTGTGTTGACACTCTAATTCGTAGTGGAACATCATTATTTATGAAGATATTCAAGCGTGATGGTACTGCGTGCGTACATTCTGCTTCAAGCTGATAACATTGCTGATATGGAGACACTACAGGTACTCAGACACTACAGGTACTCAGATACTACATACACTCAGACTCTATATATACTCAGACACTACATATAATCAGACATTACATATACATAGACACTACAGTATTCTGAATATCTGATGTTACAAGGGATTAGTGACATCGTGAATGTTTGTCTCTGAACTATGATTAACCATTCATTATAACTGGGGTCCGTGAAGGGGGGCAACCCCTCTTTTAGCAGACACTGAGGATGTGAAGGTGATAGTTTCTTGTGAAATTATCTGATATTTCTAGGTTCTAATCAAGATATAATCTATAAATATCAAAATATTTACATTACACGTTAACATTTCACAGGTGCCAATCCTGAGTAGTGCACACCTGTATGACTGATAACTGAAACCTGTAAGATCCACAAATGAACCCGTATTATTATTTATATCCAACGGTTTGCCATGCATACTCCAAAGTCTGATGCACAAAACCGTTAGGAATGTCCCCTATGCTCGTAAGGCGAACACATTTAAGAAAACCCATAAGACTTGCAGGTAAGACTTACAGGTAAGCCAGTGGCACTTATGATGCCAACGTGATTCGCATGATGTTTCAAAAATCATGTTACTGATGAAATGAGAAGAGATGTGTGCTTGGTTATGTTTATGACTGCTGTTTATTGGTTAACAGTTGCAATGTATTTTATACGTATATGATACATGTTTGACATGAAAGTGCTGTGCATGGGATTGATAACACTGAGATTGGTAGTGAGATACCAAGACAGTGGCTTTAGGGTCTATGCAGCTTATTCGTATGTGAAACTATTACTGTGTATTTGCTTCTGTTTAACTGTTGTCAGGTGTCGCACATTCTTGGCTGAACTGAGGTGTAATTAAAAAACTTATTATTACAATTTTAATAATTATTCGCCATTCATAAATTACGTACATGAATGGAATAATTTATTGGTGAGAAGTAATTTCTTGATATTTTTGTTTTATGTTTGAACTTAAAGGCAGCTGCTCATACATAAAATAATGATCACAGATTCTATTGTCTAGGCCCACCTAGACTTGTATTTGAATTGTTTGCAGTAGTTGGTAAGATTTCGTGGATTTTCACCAATGAAAATTACTACGAAAACTTGAGTTGAAAGTATAAATTTGTCTTGTGTAAAACATGTTCGAAAGAGTATTTACAAAGTATTCAAGTCCACCTTTTTGTCATGTGTAAAACATGTTTGAAAGAGTAGTTACAAAGTATTCAAGCCCACCTTTTTGTCATGTGTAAAACATGTTCGAAAGAGTAGTTACAAAGTATTCAAGTCCACCTTTTTGTCATGTGTAAAACATGTTCGAAAGAGTAGTTACAAAGTATTCAAGTCCACCTTTTTGTCATTTGTAAAACATGTTCGAAAGAGTAGTTACAAAGTATTCAAGTCCACCTTTTTGTCATGTGTAAAACATGTTCGAAAGAGTAGTTACAAAGTATTCAAGTCCACCTTTTTAAAATGTGGAAATTTTTCAATCAACAGCAAAATCAACATATATTTTATACTTTCATACAAGAAAAGCTACTTTAAAAGATGCATATAAATCAAAAACTATATTTAAAATTTGTTTAGTAGGACAACAAACTGTCGTGCATTTACTAGGTACTACAGTATGCAAGCATTTTACATAGGTGTGAATATGTTTACAGTTATGTAAAGCTATTTATTAGTGTAAATTATGCAAGGTTCTTAAATGTGTATTGGTCACTGCCGTTGTTAGTGGGCTTATTGTACAAGTCTGGATCAGATGTTAGTCATTCAAAAATATGCATTTATGTACCATTGTAGTAGGATTTATGGGGCGAACTTGGGCCAAATCTGCTGCTATGCCTTAGAGTGTGATCTCATGGATACAGTATTTTGTTTTTGAATAATTCTATTGAATTTTTTTCTTTGAGTGTGTAAATAGTAGATTTGTACAGTTAAGGTTTTCCTTTAGTAATTTTCAAGAAGTCTGTGTACAGGTATAGTGTGCATGTTCATAGGCACCGCCTACATTTGGGTATTATGACTTGATACAGCTGTAGTTGTTTACTATATTTGTACAGTTTGTCTATTCAATTTTAGTTGTGCATTTTGGAACATTATCTTTGAATAGTTGTGTTTTTAATGTTTACAAGCAGTTGTTTAAGACATGCATAGTACAATTTGCAGCTTGGCACTTGCAGCGATACCGACAACATTAGGAGTCAACTTAGTGTCTGCCCGGGGCTTTTAGTATTGTTCATGTTATTGTTCTAAGTTCACTGAACATAGTAAAACAAACTTTACAAAACTGATTAAACTTTAACTTTTTGTAATTATTGTAAGGCGATGATTTTTATACTAAGTAATAATTTATTTTCATGGGTTTTAACTGTGCTGTATGTGTTTTATCGTCCACTTTGTGAAGTGTTGAATGATTACAGATGTAAAACATAGAGGGAGATTTGTCATACAATGTTCACATAGTTGGATGGTAGGTGCTTCCATCATGTACAACTATTCTGTATCATACTGACATTAAAAGTCTGATGTCGTGCTAACTTCTGTTGTCGATTCCTTACACCTTAGAAAAGCAGGTGAAGACCACACCCCCTTTCTACTGGATAAAACTAACCATCACTACACTGTACTAGCTTACACCCGTCCGTGGAGCAAGAACTCAAGCTCCACCACTACACTGTACTAGCTTACACCCGTCCATGGAGCAAGAACTCAAGCTCCACCACTACACTGTACTAGCGTACACCCATCAATGGAGCAAGAACTCAAGCTCCACCACTACACTGTACTAGCTTACACCCGTCCATGGAGCAAGAACTCAAGCTCCACCACTACACTGTACTAGCGTACACCCATCCATGGAGCAAGAACTCAAGCTCCACCACTACACTGTACTAGCTTACACCCGTCCATGGAGCAACAAATCAAGCTCCACCACTACACTGTACTAGCTTACACCCGTCCATGGAGCAACAAATCAAGCTCCGCAGAAAATAGAGAAGACAGAGTTGGCCGACAGTGAGTTTTACCTTCCGCTTTTCTGTGAAAATGTTATCGCCAGTTACGGTTATCTCGTTGCCTAAGCTGATATTTTCCGATAAAGAGGCCACAGTGACGCCCTCTAGGGAATGGCTCGCCACTCAACTCGCCTATTGTTTCCATATTTTCGACATGTAAAAAAGCATATCAGGTGAGCAGCAAACAGAAGTAAATAAATCTAAACAACTACCTTTGTGGGTATTTATTTGATACATCGCCAATCAATGGGTGAGAGGGCAACAGTCCAAGGAGTTAATTAACATAGAAAAAGGCGAGTGGACCTCGGCGACTGGGAGAGGAGATACTGCCAGACTGACACCAAAGTTAGCGTGTTAATATATATATATATATATATATATATATATATATATATATATATATATATATATATATATATATATATATATATATATACGCATACACATACACATACACACACACACACACACACACACACACACACACATATATATATATATATATATATATATATATATATATATATATATATATATATATATATATATATATATATATATATATATATATATATAGTTATAGTTAGATGGCGCAGGCTAGCAGGAGAAAGCACATTCCAGGACCTCTGTGTTCGTGACCGTGTCCTGCCAGGAGATGCCGAAGACGCATCTGAGGAAGCAAATGCAAAAACTATTCTCTTGCCTTGCGTATGTTAATTGTCCAGACCTCACTGTTCTATAGCGGTGAGGTCTAGGATGGTTGACTGTCGTATACCGAAATATCTCATATATTGCGAACTTAACACTGGGACGCCCGCCTCTGCTACAAAGCGTGACGTGGAGACGGCGGGCATCAGCATGACAGCTTGGAGTTGATCGAGCCCATTGACGACTGGAAGTCTCTTCAGTAGGGCACCAGAAGAGAAGAAACACGAATCGCATAACTGACTGAGAAGAGGGACCACATAAAAGAGAGTTATGCAAATTCTGCACCTTCTTAGCCCATTCTGTTCGCCTGCAGCAAGTGCGACAGAGACGGCCACGCCAGACAGAGACAGCCACGCCAGACAGAGACGGCCACGCCAGACAGAGACGGCCACGCCAGACAGAGACGGCCATGTCAGACAGAGACGGCCATGCCAGACAGAGACGGCCATGCCAGACAGAGACGGCCACGCCAGAGTGGGGCTCTTGAGTCACACCAAGCGATGCACAACACGGACTTGACCATCGCGGCGCAAACCTTTGTCTCGGAAATCAGCAATATGCCGACGAATGACATCATATCATGATGGTCCGAGGCCAAACGCAGACGAAACAATGACATGTGCCCTCCAGTGCGTGCTTGCGTGTGTGCGTGCGTGTGTACGTGCGTGTATGTGAAACCGTTATACGGGGTCCAGCTAACAGTGAAAACATAATTTCAGATGGGTTCCAAATGGCAGAGGTCCTGAATGAGTATTTCAGCTCAGTTTTTACCACAGAAGATATCAGCTCACTTCCAGTTCCATTGACTAAATTTGAGGGCAATACATCAGAACATTTAGGGCAGTTATTTGTAACTCCTGAAATAATAGCAAAGAAAATTAAGATGATGAAAGATAATAAATCACCTGGAGTTGATGGGATACCACCAAAACTGGTAAAGGAAATTGTTGATCAAATTAGTACACCACTTGCAAACTTATTTAACTTGTCACTAGAATAAATACATCTCAACATGGATTCCTAAAAGCAAGGTCATGTCTAACGAATCTCTTATGTTTTTTAGAAGAAATTACAAAGTGGGTAGATGACGGGTCACCAGTGGATGTTGTCTACTTAGATTTTCAGAAAGCTTTCGATAAAGTGCCACATCAAAGATTGTTACTTAAACTAAAAGCCCATGGTATAGGCAATGATGTAATCAACTGGATAGAAAAGTGGCTTACACACAGAAGACAGAGAGTAATAGTAGATGGTAAGATTTCAAACTGGAAATCTGTTTTGAGTGGGGTACCACAGGGATCAGTGTTAGGCCCTATACTGTTTTTAATATATATAAATGATTTGGAGGATGACATATCTAGCAAAGTACTCAAATTTGCAGATGACACAAAAGTATTCAGAAAGGTTACCAATGATACAGATAAACAAAGTTTACAGGATGATCTAGAAAAATTAGTTAAATGGTCAGAAAAATGGCAAATGTTATTCAATTTTGGGAAGTGTAAATGTATACACATAGGACATGGAAATATGGATGAGGAATATAAAATGGGGGATGCTGTACTAGGTAGAACCACACAAGAAAAGGATTTAGGAGTAACATTTAATGCTGACATGAAAGTTTCAGAGCAATGTGGGATTGCTGCTTCGAAAGGAAATCAAATTCTAGGCCTAATTAGGAGAACTATCACGTATAAGGAGAAACATCTAATTGTACCCCTGTACAAAGCAATAGTTAGACCACATTTGGAATATTGTATTCAAGCATGGAGGCCATATCGTAAAAAAGACATAGATAAGCTAGAAAGAATACAACGAAGAGATGATTCCAGAATTAAGAGACCTTAGTTACGAAAGTCGCTTATTACAATGTGGTTTGACAACACTAGAGACCAGGAGACTAAGAGGAGACCAAATAGAAGTGTTTAAAATAGTGAACGGTTATGAGGATGTTGATAGGAATATGTTCTTCAAACTTAAAGAAGGCAGTAGAACCAGAGGACACAAAGCAGCATTAGTTAAGGAACAGTGTAGGTTGGACATGAGAAAGTACTCTTTCTCACAGAGGGTGATAAATGAATGGAACAAACTGCCAAATGATTGTGTTAATGCAAGTAGTGTGAATATGTTTAAAAATAGAATTGACAGATATCTGATAAGGGCGGGCTACACACAGATGAGAAAATTGTTGGACTCTCGATAAGCCAATGGCTTCCTTGTCCACTTGCTATCTGGAACTTGTTGTTCGAGATGGCAATCTTGTTAAATCTTGTTAAATCTACAGCCACGGTCACTGTAGTAGGTGTTAACAACGGCGAGTCCGTGTGACTCGCGCTGCGTCGTCATCACGCTGTGGTAGTGGTTGCTATTTATGTTGGTGACGGTACACCACAACTCAAGACTGTTGTTGCGATGATAACGTAACAGTGTCCTCGGCGCGGGCAAGCAGGTAGGTAGATCTTACAGTTCTAGGGCTTCCGAATAATTTTTTTCTAGGGGATGGGGCACAAATATTTGTAATAACATCCGCCATATAATTTCGACCAGAAATCTTTACATTTTCAGTGGACAGTAATGAAACAATTCAGGCATTTCCTGAAGGTTTTTTAAAGTGGGGTCCCAGCTAGCACAGCTTGGTTGCGCCAACATTGTAAACCTACGCCTACGTTACGACAACTATTAAAAAATCGTAGCGACATCTAGCGAAGAATCTCGCATATGCTTATTGGTTGGGGTACCGTTGTTGCTAACGCTTCCCCGTCGTTTTGTCAACGACATCCAATAAGCGATTAATCGTGTAATCCGAACCAACCGGGGATAACACGTATACGTAGCGATACAGTGTGGGAGAAGAATGTCAGAAATGCGGTATGTAAGAGAATTGGCGGTTTAGCAATCCATTTGGGCGGCAAAATGTTATACCGTTAAAGCGTTAAACGTATACTTACTTACTTGGTATACTTGGTTGTATAGTTTCTTTCAGCCGTATACTTACTTACTTGGTATACTTGGTTGTATAGTTTCTTTCAGCCGTATACTTACTTACTTGGTATACTTGGTTGTATAGTTTCTTTCAGCCGTATACTTACTTACTTGGTATACTTGGTTGTATAGTTTCTTTCAGCCGTATACTTACTTACTTGGTATACTTGGTTGTATAGTTTCTTTCAGCCGTATACTTACTTACTTGGTATACTTGGTTGTATAGTTTCTTTCAGCCGTATACTTACTTACTTACTTACTCTTTTTGTTCTTCTACAACTTCTAGGCAATTTCTTAAGACATTTACATTTAATAGGTCTGGACCACTAACTTCGTCTGGACCACTAACTTCGTCTGGTTTCCGTTTTGTTAACTCGGTTGGTAAAATTTCTAAATTGCGCAGTGTACATTTGACGTTGGTATTTAAAGTTGGTAGAGAATGCAGTAATTCTGGCTCATCTGTACGAACAGATATGAAATAATTGTTTAGTATGTTTGTTTTAGTTTGATCGTCTAAGAAGGTTTTTTCCTTCAAAGTTAAGATCTCAAATTGCTGACGATGATTTGGTAAAGTGTCTAGTGTAGTTCCAGAATCTTTTGTCGTTAACATTTATTTGGTCGACCAACTTTTCTCCATAGTACAATTTTGCCTCCTTTAAGACGGTATGTAGTTTTTCTTTTTTGTAATTCACATATGATAAGATCGGCTGAAAGCCCACTTTTGTTTGCCACTACTTGTTTAGCATGTTTACTGTTTTGACCGAACGTTCGGGCATACACGATCAGCCGGGGATTTGTGGGATGATTTCTGGAAAATGTTACAGTTAAGCAAATCTCAAAAAGAGGGGTTTGTTCGAACCCGTCGGCCCCATGTCCCGAGGACGGGGCTACAACTGTATTTAATTAGTTAATACATTTACTAGATCATATATTTAACACAACTAGTAAACAATCTACTTGTTATAAAATACAATTTGCAACAAATCTAGATCGGGGGTGTTACCCACCCCCTCCTAGACATTCAGCTGTCAACAGCGGGAGTCCAGTGTCATTCGTGATCTGGTCGTCTCTCATCTTGATATTTTGTAATATGTCTGCCCTGGTAGCCCGTAGGCAACGCATCTCAAAAAGCTGAAGAGATTGTGTTTCCTGTGATCGCAACGTCCAAGCCTCCGCACCATTGATTGCTGTTGACAGTATAAGGGCCCTGTACAGTAAAACTGTAAAGACAATTGTTGGGCAAATGTGCAATGGACTCCAGGGACCAGTCTAATGGACACCAGTGACAAGAGTAACCTCGGCATCTCCCTTAATTAGGGGTACCACCTGTTTCACCATCACAACAACCACAAACATGTTCTGCAAATATCTGCGCTAAATACGTGCTGTCATTGAACCACGTTAGTATAATTAAGACCATATTCACGAAGGTTAACAAACTAAATACGTGCTGTCATTGAACCACGTTAGTATAATTAAGACCATATTCACAAAGGTTAACAAACTAAATACGTGCTGTCATTGAACCACGTTAGTATAATTAAGACCATATTCACAAAGGTTAACAAACTAAATACGTGCTGTCATTGAACCACGTTAGTATAATTAAGACCATATTCACAAAGGTTAACAAACTAAATACGTGCTGTCATTGAACCACGTTAGTATAATTAAGACCATATTCACAAGGGTTAACAAACTAAATACGTGCTGTCATTGAACCACGTTAGTATAATTAAGACCATATTCACAAAGGTTAACAAAACTAAATACGTGCTGTCATTGAACCACGTTAGTATAATTAAGACCATATTCACGAAGGTTAACAAACTAAATACGTGCTGTCATTGAACCACGTTAGTATAATTAAGACCATATTCACAAAGGTTAACAAACTAAATACGTGCTGTCATTGAACCACGTTAGTATAATTAAGACCATATTCACAAGGGTTAACAAACTAAATACGTGCTGTCATTGAACCACGTTAGTATAATTAAGACCATATTCACAAAGGTTAACAAACCTGGCGTGATAGACATTCGCAGTTGTGTCCATTTGTATTGTGTTTTAGTCTTACCCTACCCAGCGCAAGGATTACGCCCACGTTAACCCCCTACGCCTCACATACATGTACCTTTTAACCAAATTAAATTGTTTTGTTTTGCTGACACCCTTTGATATTACTCTTGGTCATTTTGGGGCATTCAACATCTCTCTGCAGGTAATTATTTCAGAATACTTCCCCACCCTGCACGATTGCGGTCAGATTAAAACTGTCGAAAGTTGCAGCAGTCATTTATAAGGCAAATCGTCGCATTGATTGAAATGGAATGTATATATTATACTATTCTTTGTTTTTACCACTTTTAAATTATTGCTGCAAACTGTGGGGAAACACCTACACTACAAATATTCATGACATTACTATAGTACAGAAACATTCATGACATTACTATAGTACAGAAACATTCATGACATTACTATAGCACAGAAACATTCATGACATTACTATAGTACAGAAACATTCATGACATTACTATAGTACAGAAACATTCATGACATATAGTACAGAAACATTCATGACATTACTATAGTACAGAAACATTCATGACATATAGCACAGAAACATTCATGACATTACTATAGCACAGAAACATTCATGACATATAGTACAGAAACATTCATGACATTACTATAGTACAGAAACATTCATGACATATAGCACAGAAACGAGTAAATCGGTTGGTTTGAGGAGTAAAATGTCTGCAACATACGAGCACTCTATTTCAACAATTAGGCGTTCTAAAATGTGTAGATTAAGTTAATGTAAATACGGCCATTGTTATGCGTAGGGCTTTTCATAATGAATTACCAAGTAACTTGCAATTTCTTAAAACGTATGTGTCTGTATAAGATACTAGACATAACAATTAATTATGCATAACTCGCTTTCGTATTAATGCAAAATCAATGTGCATCTCTATATATGGAGCGAGATTATGGAACTCCGTTAATGAAAACATCACAATTGATTGATTGATTGATTGATTGTTTGATCGATTGCGAGTGCCTATTAATTTGTGCCAAACAAACACACATTAAGATGCCATTCTAACCCTTAACCACATTACGATGACGCCTCCTTGCAGTGCAACATGACGTGACCTGATGAAAACCCGGGAAGTCAGAACGCCAATAGATCATCGTCTTACCACCAAACGAAACAACAGAATAGACACGTGGAGTGTCCGGACCATGGACCAGACTGGGAAGGCGGTTCAAGTGGCACATGAAATGAAGAAATACAACGTCCAGGTGCTGGGTCTCAGCGAGACCAGATGGAACGGAGCCGAGACCAGATGGAACAGGGGAACACATAATACAAAAAGATGAGGACCATGCACACACATGCACGCACGCACGCACGCACGCACGCACGCACACGGAGTGGCAGTAATGGCAACACAAAGTGCATGGAGTGGAACCCTGTGCCACCAATAATCATTACAGCAAGATTTAAGTCACTGGAAGTGATCCAGTGCTATGTTAGTGTGATCCAGTGTTATGTTAGTGTGATCCAGTGCTATGTTAGTGTGATCCAGTGTTATGTTAGTGTGATCCAGTGCTATGTTAGTGTGATCCAGTGCTATGTTAGTGTGATCCAGTGCTATGTTAGTGTGATCCAGTGTTATGTTAGTGTGATCCAGTGTTATGTTAGTGTGATCCAGTGCTATGTTAGTGTGATCCAGTGCTATGTTAGTGTGATCCAGTGCTATGATAGCGTGATCCAGTGTTATGTTAGTGTGATCCAGTGCTATGTTAGTGTGATCCAGTGCTATGTTAGTGTGATCCAGTGCTATGTTAGTGTGATCCAGTGTTATGTTAGTGTGATCCAGTGCTATGTTAGTGTGATCCAGTGCTATGTTAGTGTGATCCAGTGCTATGTTAGTGTGATCCAGTGCTATGATAGTGTGATCCAGTGTTATGTTAGTGTGATCCAGTGCTATGTTAGTGTGATCCAGTGCTATGTTAGTGTGATCCAGTGCTATGTTAGTGTGATCCAGTGTTGTGTTAGTGTGATCCAGTGCTGTGTTAGTGTGATCCAGTGCTATGTTAGTGTGATCCAGTGCTATGTTAGTGTGATCCAGTGTTATGTTAGTGTGATCCAGTGCTATGTTAGTTTGATCCAGTGCTATGGTAGTGTGATCCAGTGCTATGTTAGTGTGATCCAGTATTATGTTAGTGTGATCCAGTGCTATGTTAGTGTGATCCAGTGCTATGTTAGTGTGATCCAGTGCTATGTTAGTGTGATCCAGCGTTATGCCCAACAAACAGTGACAACTTAGAAGAGTTTTACAATAGACTACAACATGTGATAGAACACCAAGGAGAGTTCTACAATAGACTACACCATGTGATAGAACACCAAGGAGAGTTCTACAATAGACTACACCATGTGATAGAACACCAAGGAGAGTTCTACAATAGACTACACCATGTGATAGAACACCAAGGAGAGTTCTACAATAGACTACACCATGTGATAGAACACCAAGGAGAGTTCTACAATAGACTACACCATGTGATAGAACACCAAGGAGAGTTCTACAATAGACTACAACATGTGCTAGATAGAACACCAAGGAGAGTTCTACAATAGACTACAACATGTGCTAGATAGAACACCAAGGAGAGACATAAAATAATCTTAGACAAAAGAGAGAGAAAACACAAGGTGTGGCTGTCAACAGCAACAAGTGTTAACAAGAATCCACCTTCAAAGGCTGAAATAAGTAGAGCACTGAAGATGTTAAAGGACGGAAAGACACCAGAACCAGACACCATACCACCAGAGGCTCTGAAAGACACCAGGACCAGACGGCATACCACCAGAGGCTCTGAAAGACACCAGGACCAGACGACATACCACCAGAGGCTCTGCAAAACACCAGGACCAGACCGCATACCACCAGAGGCTCTGGAAGACACCAGGACCAGACGGCATACCACCAGAGGCTTTCAAAGACACCATGAGTAGACGGCATACCACCAGAGCCTCGGAAAGACACCAGGACCAGACAGCATACCACCAGAGGCTTTGAAAGACACATGGACCAGACGGCATACCACCAGAGGCTCTGGAAGACACCAGGACCAGACGGCATACCACCAGAGGCTTTCAAAGACACCATGACTAGACGGCATACCACCAGAGCCTCTGAAAGACACCAGGACCAGACGGCATACCACCAGAGGCTTTCAAAGACACCATGACTAGACGGCATACCACCAGAGCCTCTGAAAGACGCCAGGACCAAACGGCATACCACCAGAGGCTCTGCAAAACACCAGGACCAGACCGCATACCACCAGAGGCTCTGAAAGACGCTATGACCAGACGGCATACCACTAGAGGCTTTGAAAGCAGACTCGATAACAACAACATACATGTACACAATATATTCCTGAAGATCTGGAAACAAAATAAAGTCCCAACAGAATGGGAAAATGGATACCTTGTAAAACTGCCAAAGAAAGGTGAAACAGTAAGCAGAAAAGACAGGCTTGGAAATAAACACACAGAACACAAAACTACTAAAGGTGAACACAACAAGCCAAGGTACAGCTGAAGGGAAAAGATACAGAGACACAGATTCACCTGTCAAGGTACAGCTGAAGGGAAAAGATACAGAGACACAGATTCACCTGTCAAGGTACAGCTGAAGGAAAAAGATACAGAGACACAGATTCACTTGTCTGGGAAGTGACAGACAAAGGAGGAACAGATGAAATAAAAGAGGACAGAAAGGCCAGGCAGGCATTCAACATTTTAAAGATAGTGTGGAACACATCATCTTTCTCAACACGAAACAAGATCAGAATCTTCAACACCAACGTGAAAAGTGTGCCGCTATATGGCTCTGAGATATGGAGAGCAAACAAGATAACAACCTGAATGCTACAAACATTCATTAACAAATGTCTGAGATACATCCGGAAAACCAAATGGCAAGATAAAACGACAATCTTGTTAAATCTTGTTAAAGTTGTAACTATTATTATTATCATGAAAGTCATTAAGAAATACCAAGTTATCCCATAAGGAGGACGGGCATTGAGTATGACGGCATATTACCGTGGATTACATTAAAGTGAAAGGCAAATGACAATATCGCCACTTGAGCCATTACATTGTTTACATCTCTTGGTAATGTTGAGCCATGTCCCTGTGGTGCCGGTGTTATATGGTATTACTCTTGGTAATGTTGAGCCATGTCTCTGTGTTGCCTGTGTAATATGGTATTACTCTTGGTAATGTTGAGCCATGTCTCTGTGGGTGCCGGTGTCATATGGTATTACTCTTGGTAATGTTGAGCCATGTCTCTGTGGTGCCGGTGTCATATGGTATTACTCTTGGTAATGTTGAGCCATGTCTCTGTGGTGCCGGTGTCATATGGTATTACTCTTGGTAATGTTGAGCCATGTCCCTGTGGTGCCGGTGTCATATGGTACTACTCTTGGTAATGTTGAGCCATGTCTCTGTGGGTGCCGGTGTTATATGGTATTACTCTTGGTAATGTTGAGCCATGTCTGTGTGGGTGCCGGTGTAATATGGTATTACTCTTGGTAATGTTGAGCCATGTCTCTGTGGTGCCGGTGTAATATGGTATTACTCTTGGTAATGTTGAGCCATGTCTCTGTGGTGCCGGTGTAATATGGTATTACTCTTGGTAATGTTGAGCCATGTCTCTGTGGGTGCTAGTGTCAAAATACTATATAGTATATCGACCCGCGGGTCACTTTACCGGTGTTTACTCCTATATGAATGTGACCGACACTATACTAAAGTGTGTCCCTCCCAATGTATTTAAAATACTAAAACATTGTTCATGTTGCAAGATGATGTAACAGGTCACCTATGGCAATTCAAGATGAAAAAGTAATACATCCATCAATTTGATTTTTTGTGTGACTTAAATGGATTGCTCATTGTTTGGATAAGCATTTCCCAAACAATGTGTTCACCTTACATTTAAATTGACATTTAAAAATTAACAATAAATCTGTCAATGAAAGGTTTGTACACCAAGAACACATACTATCATTCTGAACCTGTTTTAGTGGTATAAAGTTCTTGTATATATAACTATTAGCACAGCCAAGTGTCTGTAGCAGTATAACTTTGTCATGACATGACATGTAACTGTGGTGTCATTTCAAAATGCAATATGTGCATGAAGTAGTCAAACATTATTGAAAGAAATAAAAAAATCATGAGAATAAGTGGTTCTTTTTCTTATATTGGTAGGTTGAATTTGTATAAAATAACCAGGGTCAATGCACTATGCAATGGGGGTATGACCTGGGTCAATATACTATGCCATGGGGATATGACCTGGGTCAATATACTATGCCATGGGGATATGACCCGGGTCAATATACTATGCAAAGGGGATATGATCCAGGTCAATAAACCATGCCATGGGGATATGACCTGGGTCAATATACTATGCAATGGTGATATGACCCGGGTCAATATACTATGCAATGGGGATATGACCTGGGTCAATATACTATGCCATAGGGAAATGACCCAGGTCAATATACTGTGCCATGGGTATATGATCCAGGTCAATAAACCATGCCATGAGGATATGAACCAGGTCAATATACTATGTCATGGGGATGTGACCCAGGTCAATATACTATGCCATGGGGATATGATCCAGGTCAATAAACCATGCCATAGGGATATGACCCGGGTCAATATACTATGCCATGGGGATGTGACCCCGGTCAATATACCATGCCATTGTAAAATGACTCCCCCAACCATCATTTAAACGTGCAGTACTCTATTATCAAGTTGAATTCATTATACACATTGTCTATAATATATAATGGATGCAAGCAATATACTTAGATTTGAAGAACACGTAAATTTAACTAAAGTAACATAGGGGGGTCACATTCCCATGGGGGGGTCATTATGTCGTTATGATCCATTTACTACGCGGGTCAAAATACCATCTGGCACCGTTATTGATATCCTGGCCGAAACACTACCCCTCCCTGTAAGGTAGCGCGTGCCTATTTTGTCAAACAAATACATATTAAGATGATTAAGATAAAATTAAGGTGGGGTTTGTGTAAATTGTGTGAATAGAAATCTTGGAAAGGCAGGTGTGAACAGATAGAGAAAAATGTGGGGGGTTGTACAAACATGTGGGGGGGGTTTGTACAAACATGTGGGGGGGCTTGTACAAACATGTGGGGGGGGCTTGTACAAATAAGGGCCCCTTTATTTCGGCCCTTATAATAACGAGTGCGTTTAAGACGAAGATGGAGACGCGTGATATTGACTACGGAGGTACCCCCAGATTGTTTATCAACTGACAAAATCGAAGAACGCGGCAGCCGGTGGACAACAGTCTACAGTGCATTGACCAAGTGCAGAGAGAGCTGCCTACGTCGTGCATTGACCAAGTGCAGAGAGAGCTGCCCACGTCGTGCATTGACCAAGTGCAGAGAGAGCTGCCCACGTCGTGCATTGACCAAGTGCAGAGAGAGCTGCCCACGTCGTGCATTGACCAAGTGCAGAGAGAGCTGCCCACGTCGTGCATTGACCAAGTGCAGAGAGAGCTGCCCACGTCGTGCATTGACCAAGTGCAGAGAGAGCTGCCCACGTCGTGCATTGACCAAGTGCAGAGAGAGCTGCCCACGTCGTGCATTGACCAAGTGCAGAGAGAGCTGCCCACGTCGTACATTGACCAAGTGCAGAGAGAGCTGCCCACGTCGTGCATTGACCTAGTGCAGAGAGAGCTGCCCACGTCGTACATTGACCAAGTGCAGAGAGAGCTGCCCACGTCGTGCATTGACCAAGTGCAGAGAGAGCTGCCCACGTCGTACATTGAACATAGCTGACGGATTAGTTTCGCGGATCTTGGTTTGGATTTCGTTGTTCGCCTACTTGTCGCTCATGTTGCATGCGTTGTCGTACGACTCGCCTCTGCAATCTGTAATATCAATGTCACTCTCTTCGGGGAAGTCGAGTAGATTCTTCGCCAACCCCTGACTCCAATGGCTGAGCACGTTAAGTAAGCTGACAAAGCGCTCGACCGGTCCACCTGGAAGTACTGTACACACCTCAGCCCACGAGTCAACTGGTCAACCTTGGAAATGTGCGGTGTAGAATCCACAGTGACATAGAAGTTGGCACTTTTTCGCGGATTTCACTTCTTTTCAAATGTGTTTGAGGACGTGTTCGCCCTTTATCGTTAGTTAAACTCGTCGCAAATAAACGACCAAACATACGAAATACTGCCACGATACCGTTCTCCTCCGCCCCCTCCTCTCCCTCCGCCCCCTCCGCCCCCTCCGCCCCACCCCACTCTTCAAGTGATTAGGGGAAGAAGAACAGGTTGAAAAAAAAATTGACCTTAATTAAAATCATTGAATCACTAAACTTATTTAACACGAATGATCAACTATAAAAGATGAAAGTACATTTGGTTATTTATGTTTAGCTTAAATGATAATAATAATAACTAATATTAATAATAAATACTAATATTAATAACAATAATAATAAATATTAATAATAAAGTATTTATATAGTGCCCGATCAATCGAGATTGCTCTCAGGCGCTAGACATACATGTATGCAATCATAACTTACAATAAAACATTCATATAAAGAATAGCCCTATATAAAAATATATTAAATAATATAATAAATAATGTATAAAAAGTGCTCTAAAAGGTGTGTTTTTTAAAGTGTTCCATACAGCGGCAGTGTCTTCGCCGTCGTCACTGGATCAGGCCATCGATTCCACAGACTGGCTGTGGTCACAGCAAATCGACAATCACCGTGCGTCATCGTCTGCGAAGTCGGTCTAGAGACTCTAGACAATAAATGAAAAGAAGAGGGTCTTCACTGTCGATTCTGACGTCGTCGGTTCAGTCACTATGCGATATAATACGATGCCAGCTCATTCAATGCGGAACACACTTTGTAGATCACGCACACACGAATTGGCAGCCAATACAAACGTTGCAAACGGTTTGAGAAACGAGGCGGGCTGCGCAGTTTTACACGCGTTGCAAACGATGCAGCGTTGTCTGCGGAAAGCCACGTAGCAAAGCGTTGCCGTAGTCCAAGCGTGACGCCTAGAGCGCGTGCACACGGTTTGGCAAACGTCATTAGTTATGCCGAATTTGCCCAATATTTTGTATTTAATAGTAACGAGACTTTGCTATACATTAATATAAGGCAATATTTCCAGATGGCAAGTGGACAAAGAAACCATTGGCTTATCGAGAGTCCCGCATTTTTAATCTATGTGTAATCCGCCCTCCTAAGATATGTGTCAACTTCGTTTTTGCAGGTATACATGCCTTACACGAGGTCCACCTGTAGCAAGGAACCGTGCACGCTCATACGCCGCCTGGTTACGACTCACGCTGCGTTGTGACCACGCCTTGGTAGTGGCTGTCATTGATATTGAAGACTGTTGTTGCGCTGTCGCCGAGTGACAGTGTTCTCGGCGCGGGCAAGCAGGTAGGTAGTTC
This sequence comes from Lamellibrachia satsuma, assembly GCA_033239005.1. Taxonomy (NCBI): domain Eukaryota; kingdom Metazoa; phylum Annelida; class Polychaeta; order Sabellida; family Siboglinidae; genus Lamellibrachia; species Lamellibrachia satsuma. Next base: position 1,306,083 of record BSQZ01000018.1, read on the forward strand.
TTGCTGGCATCGACTAAGCCATCCAGCTAGCACAGATCAAATGGGACAACATTGTAATCGCCATTTGCAGGTATGTCATTTTTACGTATTACACATAGGACATCAGTTAAGTGGTGTTTAATGTACTGTGAAAAATAAAGAAAATCGTTGATCAAATTGTACAAGCGGCCCAAGAAACGCTATAATGGCCATCAATAAAACTGTTTCTGTGGTCTTCCCCCAATTATGGGTACGATCTGTTTTACCATGAGTTTTTGGCTGCTTCTTGTAACAAATGTCAGCTATATATATACATGCTGTCGTTGAACGGGGTTAGCCGGATGAAGCTATATACACAAATGGTAATTAATTAATCACATGTGAGAAAATTATGTATGAAAAGTCAATTGTGCTTGCGTATGCAGTAAGATTTGGCGTACGCATGAGATAATATCACCAAACAAGAGTGCAACTGCTTCTGTCATTCTGCTTCGGCATCCGATGCATATTTTCAGGAATCTACACCCATAGCAACGGACATAATTCCAGCACAGGTGATATAAAATGTGATTTGTAAAAATCCTGTATAAATGCACTTTTCTTAATGGCACATGAATGTTCAACCTGTCTGTTCAAACTCTACCGTCAAAGCATATTTTCAAGGGGCAAAAGTTAATCCTGATGTATCTGTTTTAATATTTAACGGGCATTATAGGTCTTTTTGGCATTAGGTCCTACAGCAATCGCCCCAAAACGCCACGAGATTGTGGGGCGTGGTTACTGGGTCGGACTGTCAATCAAAAAAACCAATGTTGGAATCCATCAGCTGTCATTTCGAAACTTGGGCACTTTCGTTCACCCTACTTTGTCTCAGTTCACCCCACTTTGTCTCAGTTCACCCCACTTTGTCTCAGTTCACCCCACTTTGTCTCAGTTCACCCCACTTTGTCTCAGTTCACCCCACTTTGTCTCAGTTCACCCCACTTTGTCTCAGTTCACCCCACTTGTCTCAGTTCACCCAGCTGTATAAATTAGTATCTGACAATTTTTAGTAATGTGATTACAGTGATGGAATTATAACAACGAACCTTTTACCGCAGCAACTGCAGTGTGACTGTTTGCTTCAATATAAGTTGAAATAGGGCCTAGTGTTTGCATAAACAGGTCTGCTGTGGGCGAAGTGTAACGCTCTCTCAGCGACGAGGGTTGGACGGCGTGCTATACATTGACATGTTTGCTTTGTCACTGACACGTTGGTAGTGGTTGTTGTTTGTATTGGTGACGGGGCGCCACACGACTGTTGTTGCAATGACAGTGTGACAATATTGTCCGCGGCTCGGACAAGCAGATAGATAGGTTTTACTGTTATTAGTCAACTAAGCCACCCAGCTTGCGCCGTTTCATTGGACCAACATTGCAGTGTGGTTGTTACGCAGTGCCGGATTAACAATACCGGGGGCCTGGTAGAAACCTCTTGTGGGGGGCCTTACCGAATGCGTGGAAGATTATTAATTGGTTATATATTGATCTGCCCAACCAGAAGAAGTCGTTCTATTCAGGTAACGTTCGTGATTCCTCGAAAGGGAATCGGCTTCCGTCGAATTGGACACTTACTTAACTGAGGATTAATACAGAGGTAAATTAAAATGCCCAACATTAAGATAATACCTCATGCATGAATTAGCTTTGTGGTTAGTGTGTGGGTAGAATCAATAATTTTACAGATGTTAACTTGCTATAAAGGCAACTAATCAGACATAGTCTAAATTATAGTAGTAGTAGTAGTGGTAGTAGTAGTAGTAATAGTAGTAGTAGTAGTAGTAGTAGTAGTAGTAGTAGTAGTAGTAGTAGTAGTAGTAGTAGTAGTAGTAATAGTAGTAATAGTAGTAGTAGTAACAGTACCAGCAGCAGCAGCAGCAGCAGCAGTAGTAGTAGTAGTAGTAGTAGTAGTAGTAGTAGTTGTTGTTGTAATAGTAGTAGTAGTAGCAGTAGTAATAGTAGCAGTAGTAGTAGTAGTAGTAATAGTTGAAGTAGTAGTAGTAGTAGCAGTAGCAGTAGTAATACTTGGAGTAGTAGTAGTAGTAGCAGTAGTAGTAGTAATAGTTGAAGTAGTAGTAGTAGTAGCAGTAGCAGTAGTAATAGTTGAAGTAGTAGTAGTAGTAGCAGCAGTAGTAGTAATAGTTGGAGTAGTAGTAGTAGTAGTAGTAGTAGTAGTAGCAGTACCAGCAGTGGTAGTAGTAGTAGTAGGAGGAGGAGGAGGAAGAGCAGCAGCAGCAGCAGCAGTAGTAGTAGCAGTAGGAACAGAGCATTTGGTGTGAGACTCACGCATTCACGTGTTGATATATATTAGTTCCAGTAGTATCTGGGTTCTCGCAAGGGAAGGGGGAACGGAGAGGGATCGCCTAGTAACCCATTCTACCATGTAGCGGCGTGGCGCTGCACGGCGTGGTGGTCGTGGTCATGGTGGTCGTGGTCGTTGTTGTGGTTGTGGTCGTGGTGATCGTAGTCGTGGTCGTGGTGGTCGTGGTCCTGGTCGTGGTGGTCGTGGTCGTGGTGGTCGTTGTCGTGGTCGTGGTGGTCGTGGTCCTGGTTGTCGTGGTCGTGGTGGTCGTGGTCGTGGTGGTCTTGGTCGTGGTCCTGGTGGTCGTGGTCCTGGTTGTCGTGGTCGTGGTCCTGGTGGTCGTGGTGGTCGTGGTCGTGGTCGTGGTCGTCGTGGTGGTCGTGGTTCTGGTGTATATAACAGAGATTGATTCTTCAAATAGCCTATACTGTTAACTCAGTTGTCCGAAGTTGCTCATACGTAGTCATACAAATTACAGCTGGTCACCTGACAAAAGTTCCATACAATTATGTTGAATCTGTCTACATCACTGTACACCTCGATGCACTGCACAGCTGTGCCACAACCCAATTATGCTAAAGTTTGTCCACATGAAATGTTAGCTTATTATATGCTAGGTCAACTACATCGTTATCAGGCCGCTTTATGCACACGCGTCTTGTCTGTTTAACCTGGCATTCAGCGTCGAAAATGTTTGTCACACCACTAGTGACGATTTGGTGATGTTACAGAAATCGTTGGCGTCCTTGTGTCTCGCAGGAGCATGGTTTGCATCGCTGGTGTGACTCAAGAGCCCCACTCAGGCGTGGCAGTCTCTGCCGCACTTGCTGCAGGTGAAGACAGTGGGCTGAGAATGTTGTTGTGAGAATAGTTGTAGAACTATATTTTCTATAGTCCCTCTATTCAGCCAATCGCGAGGTTCGTTTCTCGTCTCCTCTTCTCGTGCCCTTAACAAGATTTAACAAGAGTTGCCATCCAAGCCAAAGGCCCAGATGGCAAGTGGACAAGGAAGCCATTGGCTTATCGAGAGTCCAACAATATTCACCTACTTATAACCCTCCCTCCTGAGATATGTGTCAACCTTGTTTTTAAACATATTCACGCTGCTAGCAGTTACACAATCTGTAGACAATTTGTTCCATTCATGTATTGTCCTCTGTGAGAACGAGTGCTTCCTGATGTTCAATCTACATTGATCCTTTACTAATTTTACCTCTTGTCCCCTAGTTCTTCTATCCTTCTTGAGTGAAAAAAAACATATTTCTATCAATATTTTCATACCCATTCAATATCTTAAAAACTTCAATGTGATCTCCTCTTAACCTCCTTGTCTCTAGAGTTGTTAAACCACATTCTTTCAGACGTTCTTCATAACTAAGGTCTCTAAGTTCTGGAATCATTTTAGTTGCTCTCCTTTGTATGCGTTCAAGCGTATCTATATCCTTCTTACGATATGGTCTCCATGCTTGTATACAGTATTCTAAATGAGGTCTAACTATTGCTTTATAAAGAGGTATAATTAACTTTTTTCCCTTGTATGTTATGTTTCTTCTAATCAATCCAAGAATTTGATTACCCTTTGAAGCTGCAATACAACACTGCTCTGAAACTTTCATATCAGCGCTTATTGTAACTCCTAAATCCTTTTCTTTTACAGTAATACCCAGAACAGTATCTCCCATTTTATAGTTTACATTCAAGTTCCCATGTCCTGTATGTAGGCATTTACATTTCCTAAAATTGAACAGCATCTGCCATTTCTCAGACCATTTCACTAATCTGTCTAGATCGTTTTGTAAATGTTGTTTATCACCATCAGTTTTAACCTTTCTAAACAGTTTTGTGTCATCCGCAAATTTCAGTACGTTACTTGTTATGAATCCATGTTGAGATGAATTTAATAATTTATGCTTAACGAGGAAGTCCACCATATGGTCTTTAATTAACCTTTCTAATAATTTACAAATCACTGTCGTTAAACTCACTGGTCTGTAATTCTCTGACTTATTTCTCGAACCCTTTTTAAATAATGGTATGATGTTTGCTTCTTTCCATTCAAACGGAACAACTCCCTCTTTTAATGACAAGTTGAATACTCTTGCAAGTGGTATACTGATTTGATCTACTGTTTCCATTAGTAATTTTGGAGGAATCCAATCCACTCCCAGTGATTTGTTATCCTTCATTGCCTTTATTTTCTTAGCTACCAATTCTGGAGTTACAACTAACGGTCCTAAATAGTCAGATTTAGCCCCTGAAATTTAGCATCAGCAACTGGTAATGAACTAATATCTTCTTTGGTAAACACTGAACTGAAGTAACCATTTAGGTCTTCCGCCATTAAAAACCCCTGTGATATGATATTTCCAGCACTGTCTTCTAGAGGTCCAACCTTGTCTTGTACGTTTTGTTTACTCCTGACATATGCATAAAAACTCTTGCTGTCATTTTTTATGTTACATGCCAGTTTTTGCTCATAGCTTCTTTTAGATTGTCTGATTTCAGTTGTGGCTGCATTAAGTGCCTCTTTGTATTTTGCATAGTCTTCTTCATTTCTGGTACGCCTATAAACCCTCCACATAGTTTGTTTTAGCATTATTTTTCTAATTGCCTCTTTTGACAAATGTTTCTTTCTACACCGTTTTCCTTGTTTTTGGAAGGGAACAAATGTATCGATGATACTCTCAATTTCATATTTTAGAATATTCCAACATTCAATTGCGGTCTTATTCATCAGCATGTTATTCCAATCTAAAGTATTTTCTCATATCTTTGTAGTTACCTTTGTGGAAGTTTCTCTTGTACGTTTTCTTATTTCTGATTTTACATTGATGTCAAAATGTATTTGATTATGGTCACTATTACCCAATGGTTCAAATATTTTTACATTGTCCACTAATTCTTTTTGTGATGACAAAACTATATCTAATACATTTTCTCCCCTGGTTGGTTCTAATACGTGCTGAGTAAGAAAGCTATCCTGGATTAAACATAGAAATTGTTGATCCTCAATCCCTGTGCTCTCTAGAGAATTCCATTGTATGTGTCCATGGTTAAAATCTCCCATTATGATACATTCCCCTTTACTAACTTCCTTTATAGCGTTTTTATTTTTGTGTTGTCCTCTTCGTTTATGTTTGGACTTCGGTAAACTAATCCAATAGTTAATTTTGAATTTCCTGAAATAATTTTGCACCAAACAGCTTCATCGCAATCTGCTTCCCTTTCTAGTTTTATTTCGTAAGCCTGAATAGATTCTTTAACATATAAATAACTCCCCCGCCCCTTCTTCCTATTCGATCTTTCCTAAACATTACGTATCCTGTCAGTCCTAATTCAGAATCTGTTATATCTATGTTGGCCCATGATTCGGTTATACCAATTATGTGAGGGTCAATATCTTCTACCATAATGTTTAATTCGTTTTTCTTATTTACTATGCTCCTTGCATTTAAACATACGCATCTATAACCTTCTTTAGAGATGTTTTTCGGATGGTTTGATATTGGTTTATCTGTGCTAGTGGCCTCTTGTTCTGCTTGAGACACCTCTAGGTAACCCCCTGCACTTCTAGTTTAAAGAATGTTTACTTCCAAAAATATTTGTCATTGTACCCAAGTCGCTATCTACTGCTGCTGAAAGTTTGTCCGCGAATACTGCCGCCCCCTTTCCACTTAAATGAAGCCCATCCTTCATCTACATATCAGCCCTCCCAACAAAAGTTCCCCATAAATCCACAAATCCAACTTCCTCTTCCCTACACAGCCTCTGGACTAACATGTTAATTGCCATCCCCGACAATTTCGATATTTGTGACCCCTCCTGGCCATTACAGGTAAAATCCCTGACAGTATTACCTGCTCAACCCGCGTCTGTTTTAGTGTTCTGACCAACTGCCTATATTTTCCTAACTATGGCAGTTGTACCCTCCCTTCTGAACGGTCAGTCTCCAGTGGGCTCGGTCATTGGCAGCTGTCTCCCAGCTGCTTGTGTCGCTGCCTGCCAAGTATATCGGGGATGTGGACGGCCAGTAGACCACGACCCAGTGACGATTTCACCATAAATGAGATCTTTCGGTATACTACCATCAACCATCTTTCGGTATACTACCATCAACCATCTTTCGGTATACTACCATCAACCATCTTTCGGTATACTACCATCAACCATCTTTCGGTATACTACCATTAACCATCTTTCGGTATACTACCATCAACCATATTTTGGTATACTACCATCAACCATCTTTCGGTATACTACCATCAACCATCTTTCGGTATACTACCATCAACCATCAGATGAATGTGGCTGAGCAGCTTGTATGCTGGATAAAAAATCACAGTAATGCTCTCAGGACAATCAAGGCGTCGCAGCATTTGCAGCGTTTTGTCTGCTACTTTAACAATGCGTCTTATTAAACGTATATTTGTCTACAATTAAATATTTGCCGGTGTTGTTTGCTGTACCTCAGTCGAATAAATAGTGGTCCATTAACTGATGTGTGCGAGTGTTTGAGCAGGCTGCATCAAACAATGGCCTGAGTCTCAGTAAAGACAGGCTTGTTGTAAGAAGGACTGGACATTAATTTCAGTGAGTGAACTACGATCTACTATGCGTTTCGTTCATGAATGTGAAACGTACGTGGTGTACTTTAATAACTAAAACATACATAAATAAACTAGACACTTATAATGCGCCGTGTATCGGGTAACACCAGGTTATATGCGCTAAAAATGTTACAATAAGTAAAATAAAATGTGCTAAATATATAAGGTACATTTTATTGATAGGTTTTTGTTGCTGTCTACAACAGGTTTAGTATCATAGCCTAAAGGCCACACGATAGAGACGAGTCTTTAATACCGCCTTGATAGCGGCAATGGTGTATGAGGCGCCGTACAAAAGGGTGATGAAACGGCAAACCTTGTCGAGTTCTGCGAAATCGATCGAGTTCTGCGAAATCGATCGAGTTCTGTGAGAACCATCTAGTTCTGCAAGAACCGTCGAGTTCTGCGAGATCGATCGCGGCTGGTTACCACTGAAAATAACGTTGTAGGATGTGCAGCGAAGTAATGCCGCAAACAGCATAATATACTATCCACATAAAAGTGGCTAAAAGTTACCACACAAGAGTATATTTAGATTTCATATATTTTGATAAATCACTCACAAAGTCATTCTCATAGATGAAAATAAATGAATGGAAAAAATCCTGTAAATGTTACCAACGTGAATATTCTTCACATTTGGTTACATTCTTATGTTCGCAACTTGGACGGAGACATTCCCACCCCTGGGGTTCAAATTCCCACCCCTGGGGTTCACATTCCCACCCCTGGGATTTACATTGCTTTTAAACATGATCATGTTGCACTATCTCTTCGTTGTATTCTACGTATACTTGACAACTATTAAACATTGTATTCTACGTGTACTTGACAACTATTAAACATTGTATTCTACGTATACTTGACAACTATTAAACATTGTATTTTACGTGTACTTGACAACTATTAAACATTGTATTCTACGTGTACTTGACAACTATTAAACATTGTATTCTACGTGTACTTGACAACTATTAAAGATTGTATTCTACGTATACTTGACAACTATTAAACATTGTATTCTACGTGTACTTGACAACTATTAAACACTGCTGACATTATAGGGTGAATGGTGAGTAATAGATCACGCTTCGTTATAATTTGGTATCCAATAAAGCATGACAATTTTATTTTTGAAACATTCCAAAACATTTTATATTCTTTTATTAACTCACATTTAGTACCAGTAATTAGTAATATTTCTAAAATTCATGAGATACAAATGACATTTTATACTAACTTTGTGGATGAACCATAACAAGTGTGTTAATTAACATGAACTCATACTAACTTTGTGGATGAACCATAACAAGTGTGTTAATTAACATGAACTCATACTAACTTTGTGGATGAACCATAACAAGTGTGTTAATTAACATGAACTCATACTAACTTTGTGGATGAACCATAACAAGTGTGTTAATTAACATGAACTCATACTAACTTTGTGGATGAACCATAACAAGTGTGTTAATTAACATGAACTCATACTAACTTTGTGGATGAACCATAACAAGTGTGTTAATTAACATGAACTCATATGGAGCAAAATGATTGAAATTGTACCAAGCATGTTAGGAAATTAATTTAAAAAAAATAATAATAAGCACTATTTTTACTGTTTGGATTTGTAACATATTCGAGTAGGGATATAGAAAATAATGTCACTCCACTTATTATCATCTATTTAAATTAACAGAGATCTAACGATGACCTTATTTTTCATTATTCCACCAAGTGTTTATTGTGTGTTCATTCAGACACATGTGTTTTGTCAATTGTTATTGCAAGGAGCAGTATTTGTTATCACCGTTGTATGATATATACGCCTTATGAAATTTACATAATTGCCTAACCAATTTCATGGATATTATTGTTTCTGGGTTGTTTATTATAAACCACTGCTTATTATAATACTTCAAATAATTGAGAATGCACCTTGCGTTGTTTGCTATACGTGCGTAGTTTATTTGGTAGTTTATTGGTAGTTTATTTGGTGGTAGACAGCCGTTGAGTAAATAAATGCATTGATATTGAGAACATTTTCAAAAAGATATGCTGTTTTTGCTAATGTTAGCTCCTTTTTCGATTCTAATCTTGGATATTGGCAACATATAGTATTTTTAAATCGATAATATAGCAGCATTTTTTTGTAATACCGTCAATATTGTTCTCCTCAGAGATGGCTAAAGATAGAAGACGCCATATCTTGCCCTGGTACACTTGTAATTATTTTGGCCGATATGTTATACAATTCATCAATTGGCAATACCAAATCCTCTGGCATTGTCAATGCCAATGCCCGTGGCTTCTTCAAACTATTCATGCACCTGGTGCACGGTTGGTAGCATCAAGGTACAGTTACAAGTGTTGGCATGAGGCCACCTTGGACCTACCATGAAGGGTTGGTAGCATCAAGGTACAGTTACAAGTGTTGGCCTGGGGCCACCTTGGACTTACCATGAAGGGTTGATAGCATCAAGGTATAGTTACAAGTGTTGGTCTGGGGCAACTTTGGACCTACCATGAAGGGTTGGTAGCATCAAGGTACAATCACAAGTGTTGGCCTGGGGCCATTTGGACCTACCATGAACGGTTGGTAGCATCAAGGTGTAGTCACAAGTGTTAGCCTGGAGCCACTTGGACCTACCATGAACGGTTGGTAGCATCAAGGTACAGTCACAAATGTTGGCCTGGGGCCACTTGGACCTACCATGAAGGGTTAGTAGCATCAAGCTACAGTCACAAGTATTGGCCTGGGTCCAATTGGACCTACCACGAAGGGTTGGTAGCATCAAGGTGTAGTCACAAGTGTTGGCCTGGGGCCACTTGGACCTACCATGAAGCTCCTCTTCGTGAAGGAATTTTAAGGAAGGCCCAAATGTGAACCCCAGGGGTGGGAATGTATCCATCCCAGTTACAAACACAAAAATGTCACACAATGTGACTGTACATTCATCATCTGAAATAAAGGTTTATAAATGTTTTACTGCAATTTTAACCTCAAAATATGATCATTGGTGATACTTTCATAAGGGATAACATATATTATTTATTTTAAAAAGATATCCATTGCAAAAAACTATTTAAATTTGTTGATAAAATAGTTTCTAGCTGCACATCCTATTTGCTGTTTAACGTCATAACCAGTTTAGGTGCTAAGTTGCTACTAAGCCGCAATTAGAAATAATTAGTACTACACATTGCCAATCAGCGAAATTAAACAAAAGCGAATATTGCACTAAATATAATTGATAAAATAATAATAATAAAGACGAATTAAACGAAAAAATGTAAATCAGGCATACCGCGTATTAAACCCGCAACTGTCCAAGTGTAAAGCGAATTCTCTACCGATAAAGCACGACAGTGCACATGCAAAGTGGCACTGGATTCGTTATGCATTCTGCCGTCTCATGACACTTCCGTCTTAAGTCTTAACTATCAATTTTGTCTTTAAGCATGTTCACGTTGATGACATTAGCAAGATTTTTTTCCATTCGTTTATTGTCCTCTGTGAGAATAACTTTGTGAGTGATTCTTGAAAATATATAAATTACTCTGGCTATTATGGTAACTTTTAACCACATTTATGTGGGTAGTGTATTATATTATGCTTTTTGCGGCATACTTCGCTGCACATCCTACAACACCATTTTCAGTGGTAACCAGACAACCTCGCAGAACTTGACGGTTCTTGCCGAAACTCGGCGGTTCTTGCAGAACTCGATCGATCTCGCAGAACTCGACGGTTCTTGTAGAACTGAACGTTTCTTGCAGAACTCGACAGTTCTTGCAGAACTCGACTGTTCTCGCAGAACTCTACAGGTTTTGCCGTTTCATCAACCTTTTGTCCGCTACGGAGCCTCATAACGGAGTTCGCTTCTCTCACAGTGCTAGGCCGAATTCAGTGTCGTTACATGTAGCGAACGAGCTAAGTTCCTTGTACCAACTGGTAAACCAACGCAGACACGCGTCAACCAACACAGACATGCGTCAACCAACACAGACACGCGTCAACCAACACAGACACGCGTCAACCAACACAGACACGCGTCAACCAACACAGACACGCGTGCGTTGAGTTGCTGCAAGTGTTGCTGTTCCTATTATAGCACTTTTTAGCAAACTACACAAACAAATCTGCTGCAACGCTGTTGTGTGTGTAGCACGCACGCTTAAAGTAGGCCCTGTATAAACATATCTTCGTTATTGACATTCAGAGATTAAGCTGTTGTTGTTTTAGGTCGACCTGACCGCCAGTGACCGCCCCGTTGACCATGACTTTGTACCTGGTCGTGTTATCACAACCGTTCACCTGTCTCCATAGCGTCGTCTGACGCATTTCTCTTGGCAAGTTGGAACTTCGTTTGTGTGTGTGTCCGTACGATCGTGCACGCGTGTGTTGGTGCGTGGATGCGTCTACGTGGACTTGGACGTCCAACCATGGCGAAGTGTAACTGTTGTACCACTGCCGGTTGCCGTCGCCTGTTGGTTGCGGCGTCATTTATTGTGGCTGGTGTGTATCTTGGTGTAATGCTCAATCACTACGGCGTCATATTTGAGCACATCCGCGTCGACCTTCACATCGATGACGTCATAAACAAGGCTGATGCTGCGATTAGATCTACCGGTAACAACAGCGACTTCGTCGTTCCGAACATCGTCCACTTCATATGGTTCGGTAAGGACAGGAAGATGTCGTTTGTTCACTACATCAGCATTCTCAGCGCCCACAAGATCCAGCGGCCGGACGCCATCTTCGTACACTGCGACCATCTGCCAGTGGGCGACTGGTGGCAGCGCCTCTGGCGACGAGTTCCACTTAAGTTGGTGCACAGAGAAGCTCCACGCGACATTCACAACCAGACCCTGATGCACATGTACCACAGAGCCGACGTCGCCAAAATACAGGTAGGCAAGTAGACTGATTCACGTATACTACAGAGCCGACTTCGCCAAACTACAGGTAGGCAAGTAGACTGATTCACGTATACTACAGAGCCGACTTCGCCAAAATACAGGT